>CAVLJG010000009.1:9775974-9867728 GCA_963669975.1 Acanthoscelides obtectus
TGCTTAGAGCAAACATGACACGGAAAGAACGCCTGCCTACTCATTCGACGAATGACATTTGCCGCCATGTTTGGCCAGTGACAAGTCGGTGCTAATCATCGGTGCTATTGTAGCTGCCTAGGTTTTCACATCAACTTTCATTCACTGTCCATTTTTATTCATTTGGTTGTTTTGAATTAACATCCTAATAATAAAAATCAATTTTGCTTTAGAAAAAAACGATCCAAACAAAGGCAGGGGGAGGGAAAGAGAGCTCATTTCGTGAGCGTTTGCTTAATGCGATCCATGTAGGAGAATGAAATACCCCGACATGCAAATAACAAAATGACGTCAAGTAGGTTGACTCGTTCGGGGATCGCAATATTCAGCGGATTAGAGTACGTTTCGTGAGCATCTGTGAAAGCGAACCGAAGCGAAGCGAACCGAAGCGAAGCGAACCGAAACGAAGCGAACCGAAGCGAACCGAACCGAAGCGAAGCGAAGCGAAGCGAAGCGAACAGAACCGAACTGAAGCGAAGCGAAGCGAAGCGAAGCGAAGCGAAGCGAACTGAAGCGACGCGAACTGAAGCGAAGCGAACCGAAGCGAACCGAAGCGAAGCGAAGCGAACCGAAGCGAACCGAAGCGAACCGAAGCGAACCGAAGCGAAGCGAACCGAAGCGAAGCGAACCGAAGCGAACCGAACCGAAGCGAAGCGAAGCGAAGCGAACCGAACCGAAGCGAACCGAAGCGAAGCGAACCGAAGCGAAGCGAACCGAAGCGAAGTGAACCGAAGCGAAGCGAAGCGAAGCGAACCGAAGCGAAGCGAACCGAACCGAAGCGAAGCGAACCGAAGCTAACCGAACCGAAGCGAAGCGAAGCGAACCGAAGCGAACCGAAGCGAACCGAACCGAAGCGAAGCGAAGCGAACGGAAGCGAAGCGAACCGAACCGAAGCGAACCGAACCGAAGCGAAGCGAACCGAAGCGAAGCGAACCGAAGCGAAGCGAACCGAAGCGAACCGAACCGAAGCGAACCGAACCGAAGCGAAGCGAAGCGAACCGAAGCGAAGCGAACCGAACCGAACCGAACCGAAGCGAACCGAACCGAAGCGAAGCGAACCGAAGCGAACCGAACCGAAGCGAACCGAAGCGAACCGAACCGAAGCGAACCGAAGCGAAGCGAACCGAAATATTCATGAGCCCCTTTCGAGCCACAGCCACAGGAAAAAACTTGTGGTGCAGTGCTAGAGCAAACCTGTAGTTCATAGATATTGATTATTGTCTTGTTATTCTCGGGGCCAGTGTTTGCAAACACTGATTGGGGAATTATTGTTAAGACTGGTTATACTTTTTGTATTATTTTGTTTAAATAAACTATTTCAAAAGAAAAAATAACAACATTCGACGAATGACATTTGCCGCCATGTTTGTGTTCAGCGATAGAATCAACATGACAGGGAAAGGCGGCTGCCTACTCTTTCGACGAATGACATTTGCCGCCATCTTTGTGCAATGCTTAGAGCAAACATGACACGGAAAGAACGCCTGCCTACTCATTCGACGAATGACATTTGCCGCCATGTTTGGCCAGTGACAAGTCGGTGCTAATCATCGGTGCTATTGTAGCTGCCTAGGTTTTCACATCAACTTTCATTCACTGTCCATTTTTATTCATTTGGATGTTTTGAATTAACATCCTAATAATAAAAATCAATTTTGCTTTAGAAAAAAACGATCCAAACAAAGGCAGGGAGAGGGAAAGAGAGCTCATTTCGTGAGCGTTTGCTTAATGCGATCCATGTGGGAGAATGAAATACCCCGACATGCAAATAACAAAATGACGTCAAGTAGGTTGACTCGTTCGGGGATCGCAATATTCAGCGGATTAGAGTACGTTTCGTGAGCATCTGTGAAAGCGAACCGAAGCGAAGCGAACCGAAGCGAAGCGAAGCGAACCGAAGCGAACCGAACCGAAGCGAACCGAAGCGAAGCGAACCGAAGCGAACCGAACCGAAGCGAACCGAACCGAAGCGAACCGAACCGAAGCGAAGCGAAGCGAAGCGAAGCGAACCGAAGCGAAGCGAAGCGAACCGAAGCGAAGCGAACCGAAGCGAACCGAAGCGAACCGAAGCGCACCGAAGCGAAGCGAACCGAAGCGAAGAGAAGCGAAGCGAACCGAAGCGAAGCGAAGCGAACCGAAGCGAAGCGAAGCGAAGCGAAGCGAACCGAAGCGAACCGAAGCGAAGCGAACCGAAGCGAACCGAAGCGAAGCGAACCGAAGCGAAGCGAAGCGAACCGAAGCGAACCGAACCGAAGCGAAGCGAACCGAAGCGAACCGAACCGAAGCGAACCGAAGCGAACCGAACCGAAGCGAAGCGAAGCGAACCGAACCGAAGCGAACCAAAGCGAAGCGAAGCGAAGCGAACCGAACCGAAGCGAACCGAACCGAAGCGAACCGAACCGAAGCGAACCGAAGCGAACCGAACCGAAGCGAAGCGAAGCGAACCGAACCGAAGCGAAGCGAAGCGAAGCGAACCGAAGCGAACCGAAGCGAACCGAACCGAACCGAACCGAAGCGAACCGAACCGAAACGAAGCGAAGCGAACCGAAGCGAACCGAACCGAAGCGAACCGAAGCGAAGCGAACTGAAGCGAAGCGAACCGGAGCGAAGCGAACCGAACCGAAGCGAACCGAAGCGAAGCGAACCGAAGCGAACCGAAGCGAACCGAACCGAACCGAACCGAAGCGAAGCGAAGCGAACCGAAGCGAACCGAAGCGAAGCGAAGCGAAGCGAAGCGAAGCGAACCGAACCGAACTGAAGCGAAGCGAACCGAAGCGACGCGAACTGAAGCGAAGCGAAGCGAAGCGAACCGAAGCGAAGCGAAACGAAGCGAACCGAAGCGAAGCGAACCGAAGCGAACCGAAGCGAACCGAAGCGAACCGAACCGAAGCGAAGCGAACCGAAGCGAAGCGAACCGAAGCGAAGCGAACCGAAGCGAAGCGAACCGAACCGAAGCGAACCGAACCGAACCGAACCGAAGCGAACCGAAGCGAACCGAACCGAAGCGAACCGAAGCGAACCGAACCGAAGCGAACCGAACCGAAGCGAACCGAAATATTCATGAGCCCCTTTCGAGCCACAGCCACAGGAAAAAACTTGTGGTGCAGTGCTAGAGCAAACCTGTAGTTCATAGATATTGATTATTGTCTTGTTATTCTCGGGGCCAGTGTTTGCAAACACTGATTGGGGAATTATTGTTAAGACTGGTTATACTTTTTGTATTATTTTGTTTAAATAAACTATTTCAAAAGAAAAAATAACATTCGACGAATGACATTTGCCGCCATGTTTGTGTCCAGCGATAGAATCAACATGACAGGGAAAGGCGGCTGCCTACTCTTTCGACGAATGACATTTGCCGCCATCTTTGTGCAATGCTTAGAGCAAACATGACACGGAAAGAACGCCTGCCTACTCATTCGACGAATGACATTTGCCGCCATGTTTGGCCAGTGACAAGTCGGTGCTAATCATCGGTGCTATTGTAGCTGCCTAGGTTTTCACATCAACTTTCATTCACTGTCCATTTTATTCATTTGGTTGTTTTGAATTAACATCCTAATAATAAAAATCAATTTTGCTTTAGAAAAAAACGATCCAAACAAAGGCAGGGAGAGGGAAAGAGAGCTCATTTCGTGAGCGTTTGCTTAATGCGATCCATGTGGGAGAATGAAATACCCCGACATGCAAATAACAAAATGACGTCAAGTAGGTTGACTCGTTCGGGGATCGCAATATTCAGCGGATTAGAGTACGTTTCGTGAGCATCTGTGAAAGCGAACCGAAGCGAAGCGAACCGAAGCGAAGCGAACCGAAGCGAAGCGAACCGAAGCGAAGCGAACCGAAGCGAAGCGAACCGAACCGAACTGAAGCGAAGCGAAGCGAAGCGAAGCGAAGCGAAGCGAACCGAAGCGACGCGAACTGAGGCGAAGCGAACCGAAGCGAAGCGAACCGAAGCGAACCGAAGCGAACCGAAGCGAAGCGAACCGAAGCGAAGCGAACCGAAGCGAAGCGAACCGAAGCGAAGCGAACCGAAGCGAAGCGAACCGAAGCGAAGCGAACCGAAGCGAAGCGAACCGAAGCGAAGCGAACCGAACCGAAGCGAACCGAACCGAACCGAACCGAAGCGAACCGAAGCGAACTGAACCGAAGCGAACCGAACCGAAGCGAGCCGAAATATTCATGAGCCCCTTTCGAGCCACAGCCACAGGAAAAAACTGGTGGTGCAGTGCTAGAGCAAACCTGTAGTTCATAGATATTGATTATTGTCTTGTTATTCTCGGGGCCAGTGTTTGCAAACACTGATTGGGGAATTATTGTTAAGACTGGTTATACTTTTTGTATTATTTTGTTTAAATAAACTATTTCAAAAGAAAAAATAACATTCGACGAATGACATTTGCCGCCATGTTTGTGTCCAGCGATAGAATCAACATGACAGGGAAAGGCGGCTACCTACTCTTTCGACGAATGACATTTGCCGCCATCTTTGTGCAATGCTTAGAGCAAACATGACACGGAAAGAACGCCTGCCTACTCATTCGACGAATGACATTTGCCGCCATGTTTGGCCAGTGACAAGTCGGTGCTAATCATCGGTGCTATTGTAGCTGCCTAGGTTTTCACATCAACTTTCATTCACTGTCCATTTTTATTCATTTGGTTGTTTTGAATTAACATCCTAATAATAAAAATCAATTTTGCTTTAGAAAAAAACGATCCAAACAAAGGCAGGGAGAGGGAAAGAGAGCTCATTTCGTGAGCGTTTGCTTAATGCGATCCATGTGGGAGAATGAAATACCCCGACATGCAAATAACAAAATGACGTCAAGTAGGTTGACTCGTTCGGGGATCGCAATATTCAGCGGATTAGAGTACGTTTCGTGAGCATCTGTGAAAGCGAACCGAAGCGAACCGAAGCGAAGCGAACCGAAGCGAACCGAAGCGAAGCGAAGCGAACCGAAGCGAACCAAACCGAAGCGAACCGAACCGAACCGAAGCGAACCGAACCGAAGCGAACCGAAGCGAACCGAAGCGAACCGAAGCGAAGCGAACCGAACCGAAGCGAACCGAACCGAAGCGACGCGAAGCGAACCGAAGCGAAGCGAACCGAAGCGAACCGAACCGAAGCGAACCGAACCGAAGCGAACCGAAGCGAACCGAAGCGAAGCGAACTGAAGCGAAGCGAACCGAACCGAAGCGAACCGAAGCGAAGCGAACCGAAGCGAACCGAAGCGAACCGAAGCGAAGTGAACCGAAGCGAACCGAAGCGAAGCGAAGCGAACCGAAGCGAAGCGAACTGAAGCGAAGCGAACCGGAGCGAAGCGAACCGAAGCGAACCGAGCCGAACCGAAGCGAAGCGAACCGAAGCGAACCGAAGCGAAGCGAACCGAAGCGAAGCGAAGCGAACCGAAGCGAAGCGAACCGAAGCGAAGCGAACCGAAGCGAAGCGAACCGAACCGAAGCGAAGCGAAGCGAACCGAAGCGAAGCGAACAGAACCGAACCGAAGCGAACCGAACGGAACCGAAGCGAACCGAACCGAAGCGAAGCGAACCGAAGCGAAGCGAAGCGAACCGAACCGAAGCGAAGCGAACCGAAGCGAACCGAACCGAACCGAACCGAAGCGAACCGAACCGAACCGAACCGAAGCGAAGCGAACCGAACCGAAGCGAAGCGAAGCGAAGCGAAGCGAATGGAAGCGAAGCGAACCGAAGCGAAACGAAGCGAAGCGAACCGAAGCGAAGCGAACCGAAGCGAAGCGAACAGAACCGAACCGAAGCGAACCGAACCGAACCGAAGCGAACCGAACCGAAGCGAAGCGAAGCGAACCGAACCGAAGCGAAGCGAACCGAAGCGAACCGAACCGAACCGAACCGAAGCGAACCGAACTGAAGCGAAGCGAACCGAAGCGAAGCGAACCGAACCGAAGCGAAGCGAACCGAAGCGAACCGAAGCGAAGCGAAGCGAACCGAAGCGAAACGAAGCGAAGCGAAACGAAGCGAAACGAAGCGAAGCGAAGCGAACCGAAGCGAACCGAAGCGAACCGAAGCGAACCGAAGCGAAGCGAACCGAAGCGAAGCGAAGCGAACCGAAGCGAAGCGAAGCGAACCGAAGCGAAGCGAATCGAACCGAACCGAAGCGAACCGAACCGAAGCGAACCGAACCGAAGCGAAGCGAAGCGAACCGAACCGAAGCGAACCGAACCGAAGCGAAGCGAACCGAAGCGAACCGAACCGAAGCGAACCGAAGCGAACCGAACCGAAGCGAACCGAAGCGAACCGAACCGAAGCGAACCGAACCGAAGCGAAGCGAAGCGAACCGAAGCGAACCGAAGCGAACCGAACCGAAGCGAACCGAACCGAAGCGAACCGAACTGAAGCGAACCGAAGCGAACCGAACCGAAGCGAACTGAAGCGAAGCGAACCGGAGCGAAGAGAACCGAACCGAAGCGAACCGAACCGAAGCGAACCGAAGCGAACCGAACCGAAGCGAAGCGAACCGAAGCGAAGCGAAGCGAAGCGAAGCGAAGCGAACCGAGGCGAAGCGAAGCGAAGCGAACCGAAGCGAAGCGAACCGAACCGAAGCGAACCGAACCGAAGCGAACCGAACCGAAGCGAACCGAAGCGAACCGAAGCGAAGCGAAGCGAACCGAAGCGAAGCGAACCGAAGCGAAGCGAACCGAAGCGAACCGAAGCGAAGCGAACCGAACCGAAGCGAACCGAAGCGAAGCGAAGCGAAGCGAACCGAAGCGAACCGAACCGAAGCGAACCGAACCGAACCGAACCGAACCGAACCGAACCGAACCGAACCGAACCGAACCGAACCGAACCGAACCGAACCGAACCGAACCGAACCGAACCGAACCGAACCGAACCGAACCGAACCGAACCGAACCGAACCGAACCGAACCGAACCGAACCGAACCGAACCGAACCGAACCGAACCGAACCGAACCGAACCGAACTGATCCGAACCGAACCGATCCGATCCGAACCGAACCGATCCGAACCGATCCGAACCGAACCGATCCGAACCGAACCGAACCGAACCGATCCGAACCGAACCGATCCGAACCGAACCGATCCGAACCGAACCGAACCGATCCGAACCGAACCGATCCGAACCGAACCGAACCGATCCGAACCGAACCGAACCGAAATATTCGAGCCCCTTTCGAGCCACAGCCACAGGAAAAACCTTGTGGTGCAGTGCTAGAGCAAACCTGTAGTTCATAGATATTGATTATTGTCTTGTTATTCTCGGGGCTAATGTTTGCAAACACTAATTGGGGAATTATTGTTAAGACTGGTTATACTTTTTGTATTATTTTGTTTAAATAAACTATTTCAAAAGAAAAAAAAAACAACATTCGACGAATGACATTTGCCGCCATGTTTGTGTCCAGCGATAGAATCAACATGACAGGGAAAGGCGGCTGCCTACTCTTTCGACGAATGACATTTGCCGCCATCTTTGTGCAATGCTTGGAGCAAACATGACACGGAAAGAACGCCTGCCTACTCATTCGACGAATGACATTTGCCGCCATGTTTGGCCAGTGACAAGTCGGTGCTAATCATCGGTGCTATTGTAGCTGCGTAGGTTTTCACATCAACTGTCATTCACTGTCCATTTTTATTCATTTGGTTGTTTTGAATTAACATCCTAATAATAAAAATCAATTTTGCATTAGAAAAAAACGATCCAAACAAAGGCAGGGAGAGGGAAAGAGAGCTCATTTCGTGAGCGTTTGCTTAATGCGATCCATGTGGGAGAATGAAATACCCCGACATGCAAATAACAAAATGACGTCAAGTAGGTTGACTCGTTCGGGAATCATAATATTCAGCGGATAAGAATGCATTTCGTGGGCATCTGTGAAATAGGGGAGCTCAGGAGCGTGAAACACCACACCTTGCAACATTGAAATGACATCAAGTAGGTTGACTCACTCTAGGAAATAACCTGATTGGGCAAATTGGGATACATTTAGGCCCGTATCGTCAGTCGTCCCTACAATTGTAGGGCGCGTTTATGGCCTCCTAGATTGTCATACTCTTTTCTCTCCTTCAAAAATTTCTAGATTACACTCGTCCCGTGTCAGCGTCAGCGCTCTCCTATTGTGAAGATATGTTTTCCTTTTAAATTGTAGGGAATTTCAGGCTGATAAAACATGATATAACTCAAAAGCAAGCACAACTTGATACAAATAGATGTGTGTGGCATAACCTCAAAATAGAGCGTTGACACGGAGAAGTATAAAACTATGACAATCAAGGAGGCCATAAACGCGCCCTACAATTATTGTGTAGGGACGACTGACGATACGGGCCTTAGTGAGAGCGTCTGCAAAATGTGATCTATGCAGGAGAGTGAAACACCCTATCAAGCTGCATTAAAATGATGTCAAGTAGGTTGACTCGTTCAAGGAATAACTTAATTTGGAGGATTCCTGTAGTCACAGATATTGGTGTTGCTTTTGGAGTGTTGGGATTATTGGTCCCTACTTTTTTCAAGATGAAGATGGTAACTTCGTGACGGTAAACGGGGAACGCTTTAGAGAGCCCGCACAGCTGAGATTTGATGCCCATGGAGTACTCTGTTAAGGACCGCTGTTACACTAACCATGCTCAAACAATTCATGTCCAAAACCAAACCTATATCATAAAATACTGCATTTTACAACCTATATTGAAAGCACCAGTTCACATTTTATTGCTTGACACGGCGATCCAATGAAGTTCTTTGAAACGGGTGGCTTGATGAGATCATTTGTAAGCTGGTCCAGTTAGTTTCTTCATTTCGTACCGGACTCTTCGGATGATTCTGCATTTGTTTCCTGACACGCCACGTCCTGCTGCACACTACAATGAGGAAATTGTTTTAAACCTTGACATATTCAGAATCCATAAAAATTATTCTGTAGACCCTGAACAAAGTTATTTCTCCATACATCTACTCACCAGATTTCTTTTTACATTTTCTTCACAGATTAATGGGGCATTGAATAAATTATTCAAAGAAAAGAGCAACCAACCATCCTTGTCAGATTCTTTAATAGTGAAATATTAAGGAAGCTCGTTTTTTCAATTCAATCTTTGTAATTGAATCAAGAATCTACAGTGACCTATACATACCACATGCTCACTTTCCATTATCCAACACATCTTTCATCGCGTCTCCGACGGTTTTCTACTCGATTCAAATGTTTTGGGATCTACGTACGTACAGTCAAACTTCGTCCTTAACTGCTCTTTTTTTTGCAAAGCTGAAAATAAAAAGTTCCATTATCGTTACATCAACAATTGTTTGAAAGCTTGAATGCATTGTGGATTGTGAAATGTGTAAAAATATAAATTCCCATAGTCTCTGAGGGTGACCTGAGTAATCATGTTTCAAAAATATTTATATAATTCCCTTTCAAAGGGAGCATTGAAAAAAAATATTCTAATTACAGTATTAAACTTTAGTTTACACCCTAGAGTCGAGAGAGTATACTTTTGGGATTCAAAAACTTTGTAAATATTCAGTCGAACTTGAGCTATTATTGATGATGTGAAAAATATTACTTTGCATTCTGTTTTTTCGATTTTTCTCACAGGAAAAAGTTACGATGTCCGAATGGAATTTCACAGGACTATTTCGTGAGTAACAGATTATTATTTCTGGTGTCCTAGAAGACCCGAATTACTTGTTATCAAAGGTACAGTAATTTTTTGTGACAACAGCTATCAAGTTTTGCAGTGGGTAAATCAAAAAAACTGCTGACAGGTGTTGTCATACTACAATTTTTCAATCTAGAATCCATTTTTAATTGAAAATTGCTCGTATATGATTGGTAGAAATTAAGACGAGGGAAATAGTCACAGACAAACGGATACTGACCTTCTGACTGGACATTTCATCCTGATTGCACTCCCAATAAAGACAGTGGCTGCTCCACCGATTATCAACGAAACCTTCTTCTTATTCTTGTAGTCAGGCTGAATCAATGTCCTCGATGTAGCTGTTGGTGTTGTTGCAAGGCTTCATCTTTGCAGATTTGGGTTGTGGGCACATGACTGCGGGTCTGTCCACCGTGTACCGTGTGGTTCTGGGCCATTATCTGTACAATTAAATTATCTTAGGATTCGAAAATCAAACGTACCATTGTCTTCCAACCGTAAGTATCCATGAGCCCCTATCGAGCCACAGCCACAGGAAGAAACTTGTGGTGCAGTGCTAGAGCAAACCTGCAGTTCATAGATATTGATTATTGTCTTGTTATTCTCGGGGCCAGTGTTTGCAAACACTGATTGGGGAATTATTGTTAAAACTGGTTATACTTTTTGTATTATATCTTTATTATTGCATGGAGAATCATGGTGGCCTTTTTCAACATTTACTTGCCTAACGGGTCAGTTCATTCTTCATTTTTAAATTACTTTGATGCGAAATGTATTGATCTCCACTAATGATGATGTATTAGTTTTATTTAAGCTTTAAATCAATAAATCTCCAAAACTACTGAACTGAAGTACATTAATTTTATATCATTATAAAGGGAATTGAAAGACCTTTAAAATAGGGTATCACTCGACCCCCCTTTCCATTTAAGATTTTGGGGGTTGTGTCACCCTCACTTAGGGAGCTGCACGTGCTAACGTGATGTTTTGCCAAACTTGTATCCCCCTCGAAAACAAAATCGACGGGTCTGAGCATTTTTCAAAAAAAAAACTGAACTGCCAGTAAATGCTTGTGTCGTTATCGATGCGCCACCCTGTATAACAAATAAGGTACTACTTTATCAATAATATTAAAAGGATAATATTCAAGCATACGTTAATCTAAAAGGAAAGAAGAATAGATTAAAGCGTTGTCTTTATTATTACATTATTGTGGACATTAATCATTAGTGTATTAAATCAACAAGAAATATCCTGCAGACTGTCGAAGGAAATATAAAACAATACACATTAAAAAAACTAAATGCAGAACTGTGAGTAGTGACAAACGAATAAAAGTTACACAGTACTATCTTATATTTTATATTATTTCAAAAATTATTTATTTGTTTAATTTTTATTTCTATGGCATATTCACAATATCGCAACAATACACGATGCGGGTTTTTGAAATCAACTAAGAGTTGATATTATAATATACGAGTACTGATGGCGAAACGCGCGTCGAGGACGTGCATTGTTGATGTAAATAACTCCAGCGTGGATGAATTATACAATATTTTTTTAATCTAGTATTTATATACAAAATCCGGCAACAATGAATGCTGCTGTTGAGCAAGCCTATGTTCGTTATAATGTAGGTTAGGTTCACAAAATTATAAAAATTAACTCACATTACACATGCCCATACATCCGAATAAGGGTGTAACCTGAGGAAACGAAGATGGAGGAGGAATAAAATGATACACGAAGTCACCAACAAGAGCTAACCTACACTTTTTTAGTATAATGGCCAGAAGACCTCGAGTTTTCAAGGCCACATCTAACCACAACCACGCGGCCGGTAATATTCACTTGCCGTTTTACTTCAAGTCCCAAGCAAAAAAGAAAGCACCACGCAGAGAAAGGTATATGGAATATAGTATATAGGAAAATTAATGGGCAAAATCCGCAAAAAGGAGGAAAGTGGTTGGGGAGTGGGGTAAATAACACTTAAAATTGTAAAAGCATGTCTTATGAAGGAGCTTGCAAAAGAGCATATAAAACAGGCCACCGAACATCTTGATTAATCTTATTCAGATAAAATTTTGCAGGTTAATATGATTTGAAACAGATATCTTCCATTTCCAGAATGGTTGTACGTCTATGCAAGAACACTATAATATAATTCGATTAACTTGTGAGTTATCATTTTGGAGATATATGATTCAAAATGTATTTGTATAGAGATTTTGTATCCAACTTTACCATTAGAAATATGCTTCAAATTTCAAAAAGATTGTTGTAATTTAAATATTTACAAAACTGATGGACTATACCTTCAAATTGTGTCATACTGTTAGTAATTAATATATATTAATTATATAAACAAGTCACGAAGCGACAGACACATTCCAAAATGATGGTCAAGAGTTGACTTATGATAATTTTTTACTTGTTTTGCCACATTCATCCTAAAAAAGTTAAGTTCTTTGTTAAATGCATTATTTTTATTATTATACATAGTATTTTACTGTAATTTAATTATCAAAATATCATGCTACACTTGATGTTACCCAAAAATACCTAGACAAACACTATTCATACAATACAAATAATTATTTTATGTTTATGTGCAAATTGTGGACATGAGACTTAAGTGTTTAAAAATTTGATTACAATTCGTAAAAATAGAAATTTTCATAAGACACAAGCACCACCAGTCTTATTTTGTTTGTTCTTGCACGTACAATGGGAATAATGATAGGAATCACAATTAGCTATTTGGCAAACATTATTACTCTTACATTTCTCCATTGGTATTCCTCAATATTTTATTCAAAGCTTCTTTTTTTATAACATTCTAACAAAATAACAAAGGTAGCAAAAACGTCCGTTGAGCTGGCAACACAGTTGACAAAAATAACAAGGTCAGCTGCCACAACTTATGCCTTGCCTGAGGTACCGACTGTGCCATTCCGAACGTCAAGGCGTCAGTTTGCCAGTTTTCATTTCTATCTTTTAAGTGTTGTGCAAAGATTTCGGGAGAAATTTTGCTACAGATAGTTTTGTAGCGCCTAGTAGAGTATATTTCAATAGTTGTCTTCCGTGGACGTGTTATCCCTACTCGCTCCCATAATGTACCAACTTTTTTACGTTTCAGAAATATTCCTTTTTGTAGCATATTTTCTCATCTGCTAATTGTAATATTATACTTCACCAGCCAGATCTTTTTTTCTTATCTCTCTCATTTTTGAAATTCAGCAGATCTGCGTGTGCAATTTCCAGAATGAATAAGAAGAAGAGGACGAGCAACTAATTTCTAGCTTTGCATACATCTCAAGTATATTTGAGACAAGAAACCAATGGAATTATCATCAATACAAAATTTACATCACATCAGAGGTAAACATTGATATCTCTGAAGCATCATGACGTTTAGGCAACACGTACAGCTACAAAAGCAAGGTCACAGCAAGTGTACAACAGCTAAGTTGACATCTTGTAGAAAAACCTACGCCATGTTACAAATAACCTACAAGACGACAAAAAAAGACCGACAAAATGTCACTTTTCACGATACGTAATACCCGTGCCAGTATATGAGCCCCTAGTTGGAGACGTAGGTTTTATGCTGATAATTGGGATCTTACGCAATATACCTAGCAGGTCGGACCCAGTCCCTTCATTATTTGTGGCATCCTAATATCGTTTGCGACATCGTGGGCGACCTTCGAACTTGCCGAGGGTACTCAACATACTAAACTTTTAGTATATCGACCAATTAACTAAACTGACCTAAGCCACAATTTGTCGTGTTGTTAAAGAAAGTGCGGTCAAACGCAAATGACCTAGATGAAAATTTGCATAACTGACCAAGGAGGTGGATTATGGTATTCGGAGTACTGTTTGCAGAAATGATCCGATCAACTCACAGAACTATCCTGAGAAACATTCGTACCGTCAAAATAACTTGTGGTTTTCAAGCTCGGTACTTCTGAATTTTAACATTACGGGAAAAATAAAACATCAACAGGGATTTGGGTGAAGAAAATATGTATATCATCTTTATTCGACAAAGTAACAAATTTTCATGCTTCAAGAATAACTCAAAGAGGTTAACAGTATTCAAAGTATAATTATTTTAATGATTTAAATAGCAACTTCTGTCTAGCATCGATGAATAAAAAGACGCGTACAACTCTGGTAATTAATTTGTCGAGTGTTAGATGATAGGCTATAATGGTTATGACGAGTTGAACTCTAATAGTGCCATATTGTAATTCAAGTTATCACGATTTGACCGATTATTCTGTATTGTACGATATACGGATCTAAATAGGAAAAAACTACAAAGCGAAAACCGATAATCGACTTTTACATTATCTGTACACACAAGCCGCTCCCCATTCGCAACACGAATAAAAAATGCATGTACATTAACCGAATGAATCCATTGATTAGCATTTTGGAAAAGGGCTTTCGACAGGAGGCCCCCGATGCCCTTTATTTGAACTCTCCGGCTGAATACGGTTAATAAACATGTTGCAGAGCATTGCCGTATAATGGACTCATACTGACAATGGATCCAAAAGGGTTTTCTTCACACGGATCAAAATGGATTTAAGTTTAATAGGGTACAATATCAACAATGAAATATTTGGCAAGGACTGACGTGATCAGGGTTGCCAATTAGGGGAATGATTTTCAATCTCATAGGATGCAAATTCAGTAGGACATAAACTTTGGGCATTCAGATAAGCTGACATGATCGTGCATGCATATGTCCAATCCTGTTTGTCATTAAAGCAATGAAGTCGAAATATAGATGGAATGCTCAGACATTAATGGAGGAAATTAGTAATCATGTATTTATACCCATCCTGGTGAATTCACCTCGCTGCACATTTCGGCGCCAATTGACACCTTAAGAGAGATCGACACGGTTATTACGTAAATAACCTATATGATGTCAAAGATATCGGTAAAATGTCGAATAGTGCATCATATAGCCGCTGCTATACCGCTAGGTTGATTACGCACCTACTGCAAGCCTGTCCTGAATATCAACTAGTTCAAAGGTGACATATTATATACAAGCCTACATAATCTCAAAATAAACTTATATAATATCATAAAAATCGATCTAGTGTCACTTTTAAAGTTACATAATACCGGTGCGGAGCTTTCTTTAGCAAGTGATAGTGACTAATCCGACAATTCTCCTTAAAAAAGTACCAAGTAAGGGCAGGATAGTCAGGGCAGCAGCACCTCGGCCATATAAAGACTACTCGAGATGCAAATTGATCTGGACCTTGAACGGCGAAAAGTGCTTTCTTGTCATAAATCTGTTGTAGGTAGGCATAGTGGACCATGTATGGCTATTATTGTCCAATTATCAATTATACTGATGTTTTATGTATTTGTGTATCGTGTTCGGATTTTTGGTATGACTTCTCGTTGTGAATACAAAAAGTTCAAGGAAAATTTTATCATACACTTTACACGATGCAGGTTTTTCAAACCAACTAGTGTTGATATAATATACTGATGGCGAAACGCGCGTCGAGGACGTGCATTGTTGATATAAATAACTCCAGCGTGGATGAATTATATATTTTTTTAACAATCTAGTATTTATATACGAAATCCGGCAACAATGGATGCTGATGTTGAGCAAACCTATGTTCGTTATAATGTAGGTTATGTTCACAAAATTATAAAAATTAACTTACCTCCTTTAACTCATTTTTATTCCATGGTTTGTTCTTATTCACTCTATCATAGTATACTAAGTGACATATAAATCCGAACACCCAGTTTATATGGTTTTATTTTAATAAAATTTTGTATAAGTACTTAATGAAGCATAATAAGTAAATGATAAAAATTTCAAAATGATTGCACTGCTTTAAAGCCATTTGACCTTTAATAATGTGTGGATGCACCCTGAAGTGCTACGCATTCTCCAACGCGCCTAGGCATGCTTCTGATCAGGTGGTCAATGTCCTCCTGTGGTATCTCATTCCAGGCCACCACCAACTCCTCTCGAAGTGCTTCTAGAGTCTGAGGAGGACGTTGCAAATTGAGCAATCTCCTACCCATTATATCCCACACGTGCTCAATTGGGGATAAGTCGGGAGATCTTGGTGGCCATGGTAACAATGTGGCATCATTATGTTGGAAGAAGCCTATTGTGACTCTTGCAACATGTGGTCGGGCATTATCTTGTTGGAAAGTTGGATTTGCCAGAGTGTCAAGATAGGGTAAAAGATGGGGTTCTAGAACTTCGTGGATATAACGCTGCGCGTTCATGTTACCTCTGATGAAGATTAAAGGTGACCTGAAACCATAAGCTATAGCACCCCAAACCATAACTCCAACAGTGTGATGAACATGTCTTTCCACAAAAAACTGTGGATTCCTCCTTTCACCACGTCGCCTTCTAACCCTGGCACGACCATCGTGCATGCCTAAACAAAATCGAGACTCGTCACTAAAGACAATACTGTTCCATTTCTGATCCCAAAGTGACCGTTGTCTGCACCACTCAAGGCGATTACGTCGGTGTTCTCGAGTTAAAGGGAGGACCCAGTGTGGCAGGTATGAAAACAAACCAAAACTTCTCATTCGTCGGTAAACACTTCGCATGCCAATAGGTCTTTCGTGTACTGCAAACCATTCATTTGCAATGGACCTGGTAGTGGAGAAACGGTCCCTTAAGGCCAATAATCTAAGGCGGCGATCTTCACGGTCTGTTGTTCTACGGCGGCGTCCAGTGCCCCTTGCTCTTTGCGTACGGCCTTCTCGAAGCCATGCCTGACAACACCTAATCACAGTGTCTACACTTCTTTGCACTCTAACTGCAATTACCCGAAAAGAAAGTCCAGCTTCCCGAAGTCCCACTATACGTCCCCTATCAAACTCACTAAGTTGACGAAATCGTACAGGTCTCCGTACTCTAGGCATCGTAACCGATCGTAAAGGATGTCAAGAACCAAAATCCGCCAACGTTGATTCTTTACTATGGCTGAAATATTCATTTTTAGAGCGTTAGTGTATAAAAAAGGCAGTATAAAAACCGGAATGTCCAACTGATAAAGCTGAAAATTTTTGCACTTGTTATTTACAGCAACATTCACCAACTTTTATTAAAATAAAACCATTTAAACTGGGTGTTCGGATTTATATGTCACTTAGTATATTTATTCACTTAGTTTCTTGCAAAACAATTCTGAATGCTGTGACATCCTTATAAACACAGAAAGGACGATGTGTATACTCGATCAAATGAACACAAAACTGGTACAATGAATGACTGAATCAGACAAATGCAGTAACGAAGTGAATGCGGTTGTTACTGTGTTTGGCTGAAATTGTTCAGCCATTTAGGGAACAGGGAATGACTGACATGCTTAGTCAAACGTTGTAATAATCAAACTGTTACGGTGTTTTCCGGCAATACGGGGACTGACTAGGCATTTGAGGGAATGACGGATTTTAGCGTTTAACGAAATACCGAGTAGGGGCAGGGTAGTCAGGGCAGCAGCACCTCGACCATATAAAGAATACCCGAGATTCAAGTTGATCTGGACCTTGAATGGCGAAAAGTGATTTCTTGTCCATACATCTGTTGTGGGTAGCGTAGTGGACCTTGTAGGGCTATTATTCTCCAATTATCAGTTATACTGATGTTTTATGTATTTGTGTATCGTGGTCGTATTTTTGGTATGAGTTCTAGTTGTGAATTCTTATCACTTACAAAAAGTTCAAGGAAAATTTTATCATACAGCGTTGGCAATCACGAATGCCGCATACCTAAACGTTCACGTTAAATTGATCTGACAGTTACACATAAATCATAACGTACGTCTTACGAGAGTACAGCGCTGATGCTGCTGGATACCTTTTGACATATGTGATTAGACACCACCGCTTTATGCAGCTGCTATTTTATCAGTCCCACAAAAAGCACCGCAAAAGTCGCCTGAAGCATATTCCACTGAAACTGAGTTACACCGTGGCTAGCCAACTGCTTAAACTATTGGTGCTCTGTGACTATTCAAATGATTGGTGTAAACATGGCCATTGTCAAAGTTGACGTATTACTGCCGGGGCCCTCTTTAACTTAGGCCCGTATTGTCAGTCGTCCCTACAATTGTAGGGCGCCTTTATGGCCTCCTTGATTGTCATAGTTTTCTACTTCTCCGTGTCAGAACTCTATTTTGAGGTTATGTCACAAATATCTATTTGCATCAAATTGTGCTTGCTTTTGAGTTATATCATGTTTTATCAGCCTGAAATTTCCTACAATTTAAAAAGAAAACATATCTTCACAATAGGAGAGCGCTGACGCTGACACGGTACAAGTGTAATCTAGAAATTTTTGGAGAGAAAGGAGTATGACAATCAAGGAGGCCATAAACGTGACCTACAATTGTAGGGACGACTGACGATATGGGCCTTAGATTATGATAACCGTATTATTCTAACTACAAGGACAATCATTATTGGTCATATGGCAACATGTCCACTAGACGAACGATCCAGCACTGTTGTGAAGTGAAGACTAGCATACCTTTGATTACCACATTTCGGTTAAGACACGTTATATAGGTTGTTTCATCGTCTCCATAACTTTTTTCGATATGTTTTATTCGCTCGCATTCGATGAAACCCAAAAGGTGTTCAAAACTCTCGCAGAACGTGCCCGGAATAAGTTCAAAAGAAAAAATAAGCGTCAGACACGGCATCGGTCACGTTCCGAGGTTACTTTTTTCCCGATTCCTCATAGTAGTTTGAACGGGGAGTCGAGCCGAGGCCCATCGGCGTCGTCTGACAGCCGAAGAGCCATTATTCTAGCTAAAAGTTGCTCGGACAGCATGCGTTTCGCGCGCTCTTTTGTCTGCTTGTTCTGCCGTTGACGCCAACTTAGACACCAAAACATAATTTGTTAAGAAATTTCTATTATTCGGAAATACAATGGTGGACGGGCTTATGTAAAAAGTAATACGGCACAACGTGCCACGCGGTTTGTAGGACGACAGACGACTGAAATGGGTTATATGTACGACATGTCTCTTAAATGGAAAGGTTACCATCTTCTTGCTGTGCTGTCGGCGTTGATATATCAGATTATGATTTTGCGACAGTTATGCTGTTTTGGTGTACATGCCTAGTAGCATTTGTCTTTGGCCGTTATCAATAGTTCAAACGCTATGCCGTATTTATTGTCCAGAGAATTTTCCTAGAGCTTCAATAACTCTCACTCAAAAATAATCAAAAATTACGTAGTGGAAATTATGCAGAGTTATAACAGTTAGTGGAGTGGTGCTGTTTCAGAAAGTGCACACAATATATTTTGGATGCAGGCATGAATTAAATTATAGATTGCCTTAAAAGAACAATGGAAGACATCGAAACAAAAAGAAATATGGTTTGAAAAACAAAACACTATGCCCACAAGGAGTATGCAAGAAGCCATTGAAGATAAATATTACCTACTGTCTAGCTGCCAAAAGCACATATCCAAAAAATATGTATGTCAATTAACCATTATCAAAAAGGTTACCAGGTCTAAACAATCAACAAAGCTTTGTAAGTCTTTCAATGAGTTAAGAACAACAAAGAACCACTATGGAAGACTCAATCCCTATAAACACACAGGTCAAGTAACTCTCGAGACAATTTTGCTAAAAAAAATCAGGTCAAGGTAACAAAGATATACAAGAAGTGGACGAATGATAATGGTTTCCAAGTCGTCAAACGTAAAAGAGGTAGTAGACCGCTTCCTAAAATAGTAAATAATCCAGATGAACAAGACTCTGAATCTGGCCAGAATGTAGATTAAGAAAATCTAGATTTTCATTAAGTCTGTAAGTTACCCTACTACCAGCGACAATGTAAAGAATTTTGTTGCTTCAAAAACAAGTTCAAATGAAACAATAATACAAGCTAAATATGAATGTTTCCTAGTTGGTGTAGATCCTTTACTGAATGAGAAATTATACGAACTTCATTGCTGGCCCCGGTGAATTACTTTCAGAAGGTTTGATTTCTTGAAGGCCATGCGCTTTTTGGATAAGTTCATTTCACGTGTTGACCCAAAGGATTATTCACAAGTAAGAAAACTATCCACAAAACTGTTTGATGCAACAAACCATAATTTACATAGTGAACCTGAACATTGACAGCTTGTGACCAAAAATTGACATAATATACTAAGTGACATATAAATCCGAACACCCAGTTTAAATGGTTTTATTTTAATAAAATTTTGTATAAGTACTTAATGAAGCATAATAAGTAAATGATAAAAATTTCAAAATGATTGCACTACTTTAAAGCCATTTGACCTTTAATAATGTGTGGATGCATCCTGATGTGCTACGCATTCTCCAACGCGCCTATGCATGCTTCTGTACAGGTGGTCAATGTCCTCCTGTGGTATCTCATTCCAGGCAACCACCAACTCCTCTCGAAGTGGTTCTAGAGTCTGAGGAGGACGTTGCAAATTGAGCAATCTCCTACCCATCATATCCCACACGTGCTCAATTGGGGATAAGTCGGGAGATCTTGGTGGCCATGGTAACAATGTGACATCATTATGTTGAAAGAAGTCTATTGTGACTCTTGCAACATGTGGTCGGGCATTATCTTGTTGGAAAGTTGGATCTGCCAGGGTGTCAAGATAGGGTAAAAGATGGGGTTCTAGAACTTCGTGGATATAACGCTGCGCGTTCATGTTACATGTGATGAAGATTAAAGGTGACCTGGAACCATAAGCTATAGCACCCCAAACCATAACTCCAACAGTGTGATGAACATGTCTTTCAACAAAAAACTGTGGATGCCTAATTTCACCACGTCGCCTTCTAACCCTGGCACGACCATCGTGCACGCCGAAACAAAATCGAGACTCGTCACTAAAGACAATACTGTTTCATTCCTGATCCCAGAGTGACCGTTGTCTGCACCACTCAAGGCGATTACGTCGGTGTTCTCGAGTTAAAAGGAGGACCCAGTGTGGCCGGTATGAAAACAAGCCAAAACTTCTCATTCGTCGGTAAACACTTCGCATGCCAATAGGTCTTCCGTGTTCTGCAAACCATTCATTTGCAATGGACCTGGTAGTGGAGAAACGGTCCCTTAAGGCCAATAATCTTAGGCGGCGATCTTCACGGTCTGTTGTTCTACGGCGGCGTCCAGTGCCCCTTGCTCTTTGCGTACGGCCTTCTCGAAGCCATGCCTGACAACACCTAACCACAGTGTCTACACTTCTTTGCAATCTAACTGCAATTGCCCGAAAAGAAAGTCCAGCTTCCCGAAGTCCCACTATACGGGCCCTATCAAACTCGCTAAGTTAACGAAATTGTACAGGTCTCCGTACTCTAGGCATCGTAACCGATCGTAAAGGATGTCACGAACCAAAATCCGCCTACGTGGATTCCTTACTGCGGCTGAAATATTCATTTTTAGAGCGTTAGTGAATTAAAAAAAAGCAGTATAAAAACCGGAATGTCCAACTGATAAGGTTGAAAATTTTTTCACTTGTTATTTACAGTAAGATAAATACATTCACCAACTTTTATTAAAATAAAACCATTTAAACTGGGTGTTCGGATTTATATGTCACTTAGTATAAAAGCGGAAGTTATCTGTTACAAACCAGCTATGTTTATATTAAGAGAGTCAAGAACTATTGAAGATATTGAAGAATCTGAGTTAATTACCAAATATTATTAACTTGTACGTTGTGATAGCATCAGTAGGCTCGCAGGAGGAACTGTCATAATAAGGGTGTATAAAAGGCTCGATGACACGGATCTAGTTTACTCGTCGCTGGTGCGCTTTTTTACTAACCGGCGTGTAAAGAGCATGCATGATTACACCTGGCTAGTCGACAAGCTTGATTTTGGTCCGCGCACTTGTTCCGTGTTTCTCGTCAATATGTAGTGGAATGTAAATAATATTAATAAGTTCTTCCTGCGTTCAACAAAAGATATGGAACGAATTAAAAGCCGAAGGACTAGTGGAAGATATGACAGCAAAGCAAGTGAAAGCAAAAATAAAAAGGATTAAAGATGTCTAGCACCAAAAATTGGCCAAAATTGAAAAGTCAAAAAAGCGGTATGGGAAGTGATGATATCTATAAACCCAGATTAGTTTGGTTTGCTAAAGCTTCTAACGTGTAGCTAGTTATCTCGCCGATATAATTACACGATGCTTTTTTACTATCCCGATAGTAAAAAAGTCAGCTAGTAGCTTCAACTTTACTCGCCAACATATTGGCCAGTAAACTGTCTGAATAGTTTACACGCTACCTAAATTGCACAAAGTTAGTTTACTAGCAGCTAGTCAAAAAGCGCACTAGCGGTGAGTAAACTAGTTCCGTGTCATCTAGCCTTAGAGACGGAATGGAATATGATGTTAAGAGAAAAATCATCACTGATCTGAATTATTGGTTTTGTTTTATTGAAGTGAAAGTGAGAGATCAAAAGTGGTCAGTTGACCGTGTGTATCACTCACCTAGTGCAAGTGATGCTGATTTTACTGATGAGCGCGAAGACATTTTAGATGTCTACTTCTCTGCTAGTAAATGAATTTTGATAAGTGATGTAAATATAGAATTTGAGGACGAAAATAACGTTCATACTAAAAAAAAATTGTCGTTTACTTGAAGTTGGTCTCTAACTTTACAAGAGTAACCATATGAGTAAGTCTTTAACAGAGTACAGGTATGTGACTTGTAATTGTGAAAACATTGTAGCTAAGGTTAATGATCAGCCAAAGTTTCCAGATCATTACACCATATCTGTTAGTATTTACTCAAACATTGCCAACAAAACGTTAAATTAACAAATCTGAAAGAAGATGAATTATTAAAAATAAATACAGACTTATCATTTTGTAGCTGCTCAACAAACAGTATCAACGTTAATGAAATTTACGGTTTATACTACAATAACACAACTTCACTTTCAGTACTGTTCATCGTAATTGTGTTTCTTTAACAAGAATAAAATGAGCACATTACAAAAACTACAAAATGGAATGTGGTTAAGTTTGCAATGCCATAGATACACAAGAATTGAAGACATTTTATGTATTTATATATATTTATATATACAGGGTGTCCGCAAAGTTGGGGTTTTCCTTTACACGACGTGTACATCTTGAAAACATAAGCAATTTTTCTTAGTACCATATACACCAATGTCTTAAGGGAACCGAGATAAAGGGCTCTGCAACATCAAAAATATCTGAATACCGTCCTGTAGCCGCGACATCACCGACTGGTACAAGGTCACTGGCTCAACCCGACGACAGAACTGGGTCGGGGTCAGTGTGTCAGGTCAGTATGCAACCTTCAACCGACGGTTACGGTCACGCGTGTAGAGGTAATCGCGTAGACGAGAATCCCTCAACAAGCACTAGAGACGTGACTAGAGAAGTGCAAGTATCAAAAACTAAAGTGTGGCAAACGCTGCGTGAAGAGGGGCTGTATCCGTTTCACGTCCAATGTGTACAAGCCCTTTAACCTGACGATTTTCCAGCAAGAGTGCGGTTTTGTGAGTGGTTGTTGCATCGACATGACAATAATCCGGACTTTTTGAAGTGCATATTGGTGACAGACGAATCTACGTTCACGCGTAATGGGGTGAATAACTTTCGCAACACTCATGTTTGGTCAGTAGAAAATCCGCACGCTGTCCGTCGGGCACATTTTCAACAAACATTTTCGGTGAATGTTTGGGCTGGCATGGTGAACGGTATGCTCATTGGACCATTTATTCTCCCAAATCGATTGGACGGGATGCAATACCTAGACTTTTTACGCAACATTTTGCCTTCCTCGTTAGAAGATGTGCCATTAAGTGTAAGACAATCAGTGTGGTTTCTGCGTCTGCTCGGTAGCGCATCAGCTGATTTCATTTTCTGTTGGAACGGTATGATTTCGGGCAGAGACGTACTTAGCCCTTCTCGTCAACAGGAGAGTGAGTACTTTTTCCTTTATTTTTTTAATTGGTCGCCCTCATTTCACTACACATTACCTTTGTTATTTCAAGGGTAGTTGTTTCTAAAAAGGAAAACCCCAACTTTGCGGACACCCTGTATATATACAGGGTGACTTTGAAGTTGAGTCATTAATTTTCAGATAATGATTGTAGAAGGAAGATAAACCAAAATATGTGTGTAAAAATAAAAAAAAATTAAAAAAAAAATTACCTTGTTTTATAAAGTATCCTCCCGACAAGTATTTCAGTGCGGACCTGTATTTGATCGTGAGGTCCCCTGTGAGGTCTTAAGTCACCTGATTCACGAGCCCGTTGCACTACATTAACAAAGGCACGAGGGGTTGGTTGCACTCGATTGGGAAACCGATCCGCATAAACATGTGCCATTTTTTATTTCGTTTGAGCCACGCAACAGACACTATTCACACGCGACTGACACTGACTGTATGTATAACTGAATTGAATAACATAATTGTAAAAGCATCGTTCCAAATTCCTGCGCTTTTTTGTTTCCGATGCGATGAACCGATAAGGCGGATTATATTCGTTGTCGCCAAACACGAGCACATAATATTATTATTATTGAGACAGGGCGGTACTCAAACTTCCAAAGGGCTATAACTTTGTTACTTTAATTTTACCAGAAAAATGGTAAAGGAAAAAAACATTTCTATTTGATCAGATCTACTCACTGTTAAAATAAATGACTCAACTTCGACGTATATATACAGGGTGACTTCGAAGTTGAGTCATTTATTTTAACAGTGAGTAGATCTGATCAAAAGAAATGTTTTTTTCCTTTACCATTTTTCTGGTAAAATTAAAGTAACAAAGTTATAGCCCTTTGGAAGCTTGAGTACCGCCCTGTCTCAATAATAATATCATGTACTCGTGTTTGGCAACAACGGATATAATCCGCCTTACCGGTTCATCGCATCGGAAACAAAAAAGCGAAAGAATTTGGAACGATGTTTTTGTAATTAAGTATTTTATTCAGTTCAGTTATACATCCAGTTAGTGTCTGTCGGTTTGCGTGTGAATAGTGTCTGTTGCGTGGCTCAAACGAAATAAAAAATGGCACATGTTTATGCGGATCGGTTTCCCAATCGAGTGCAACCAACCCCTCGTGCCTTTGTTAATGTAGTACAACGGGCTCGTGAATCAGGTGACTTAAGACCTCACAGGGGACCTCACGATCAAATACAGGTCCGCACTGAAATACTTGTCGGGAGGATACTTTATAAAACAAGGTAAAAATTTCTTTTTTATTTTTTTTTATTTTTACACACATATTCTGGTTTATCTTCCTTCTACAATCATTATCTGAAAATTAATGACTCAACTTCAAAGTCACCCTGTATATTAAAAATTGCAAAATGAAATCCACTAATTGTTTAGCTGCGAACCTGAGAAGAAACAATGAAATTAAGATCTATTGCACCTGAAGCATTTTCATTTAATGAAAACAATAATGTACAAAGGTCTGAGGTATAATCATTTATCAAATCAAATAAAAGATGGAGAGAGTGTAGGTCATTTCAAAAGAGCACTTGTAATTTAAAGTGCATCTGAGAAATAGAGACGCTTAAATTTATTAGAATTAGGATTAGTTGAATTTGTTTTTTATTGTAAGGTGATGAAAGCTGCTGTATTAATTATAACATCTTTTAAGTAAAGGCTGCACGCACACGCACACACTCACACACGCACAACGTCTGCTTGGAGCAGTAGTAGCGTACTTGCATTGGAGGAAAATATAAACCTAACCTCTAACGGAGTGAAACGGCAACCGGTCAACAGCGAGTGGGGTAATGTAAAACTTCACATTAAAAATATATATTGAAGTTGTCAGATCTTTGGTATCAATTTTTTTGCTTTTGGGCAATCTTAGTCCTAACCTCGGTAGCTCTCCACCACAGAACAGTTTTAAGTTAATACCACTTTGTTTTGTTGTTCCATCGACAAAAAATCTCAGATCTTTATATTGACTTCGGAAAGTTGACACTAACCTATTATATTTAGTAAAATTGAAGAAAGAAGGGGATTGAGCAGAAGAGAATGTTCATGGCTTAAAAATATTTTAGACGAGAATGGACTAAATTCTCAATCACCTTTTAAAATCGCTCAAGACCGATATCAATTGGCCAAAATTGTAGCCAACCTTCCATGAAGTGGACGCCACCAGAAGAAGAAGTTAGTTATTTTTACAAGAAGCTGATGCATCGGTGCGAATTTTTTATCACCATATCCTGGTCTAAGATAAGTCAACAATTTCAATATGCTTTAGCATATAGTCCGTATTGTGGTCAAGCTTACACTGTTACAAGGACAAGGTTCTATGTTTGTCCTTCCGGTGACAACGTAATTTGTCATTTGTCATTTAAGTCGTCGCTAATAATTGAATAATGAAATGTCTTTCATAAGATTAAATGATAATATGTTTCCAAATGTCAGCACATAGTTTCTGGGTTAGAAAGTACAGCAGCTGTTCAGGCAATGGATACAACCGAGTGATTCCAACAATTATCCTATGCAGATTTGCTCTGATTCGAATTTGTTCTAGAGTTTAAAAAAATGTTTCATTGCCCCGACTGAGCATTTATCCAATTTAGAACGAATTAGATTACACGTCCTACATTGCTTTTCGTGCTGAGGGAAAGAAGCGCCAGACAATCAAAAATTTCATCACCTCTCATGCAAAATCGCGTTAAGAGACGAAGGGAATGTTTAGCTTGAAAGAAAATCTCCAGAATTTAATAAGAGAGAAACTAAGCGTCAGACGCTTTTTCTATCGAATTACTTTGCTGCATTGGATATCTCAAAAGAGGAAAACGGACTGATTTTAAATTAGTTTTCGGGCGATGTGGTTTCAAAGTGCAAGCAGTCCGCATCATTTAGTATGAATGTTCGTACTGTAAAAAATTTTGATTGGCTCGATGTTCCATTAAGTATAGTAAATAAAGGCTCTAATAGCTCGAGTACTTATGGGAAGTCTGCTTTGGGCCGGTCCGCTAGTCCTCGCGCCTGACTATAACATTGGCAGGTCAGCGAATCAGATGTGTTGTTGCGTCACGAGTGTCCATAATCTTGATTGGGAAGCTCGCATTTTCACTCGTATCACACACACCTACACAAAGTCACTTATTTGATACAAGTACAATGTTTGCTTTTGAAACACGTCCTTAAAATACAGCTTTTAGTACAGCGTCTGAAGCTTATATCTTATGTCGCATTGCCCAATAAAATATACCTTGATTTTATTTTTTTTGCTGCGTAATAAAGTTTCCTTAGTATACAGCAACAAATGAGCTTCACTCCACAATACACTTCAAGCCACAATATGTGTAACGTTACCCACTTAACATACAGAGTGTCACACAATGAGCTGTACCGATCTACTACCTGCAAAGTTGGCACTGGGCAACTATGAAAATTTGGGATTTTGTGAAATTGATTCTAGCAGTTCGTCTAAGATATTTTAAAAATGATGGCATTTCCGCTTATACCGGAATATGGTATCAACATGTTTACTTCAAAAGGAGTACCCTGCATATTATTAAATAAAGATATTAGCTTTGGAATGGACGCTAGATTCTAAGCGTTTTCAAGCATTTCACCTTACACTTGTCTCATCGTATCAATCTTTAATGTCGCGTAAAATATACTGAATGACATAGAAAATGCATCACCGAATAGGAGTGCTGTAATTTTGAGCATATTTTAGGTCTACTGATAAATAGAAAGTGATTAAAATTTTAGCTCTAAATTTCGCAAAATAACTGAGATATCCCACCTTAATGTTGATAATGTGTTCGCTACACATTCGTTAAGTCGTCGCGGTATTGTAGGATTAGGTGATTGATGTTTTCTTGGTGTATTGTATCCCAGGCCATCTGAATTTGGTTTCGTAGAGCCTCCAATGTTTGTGGACGGTGCGGTGAATCGTGCAATTTTTTTCCCATCATGTCCCTTACATGTTTAATGGGTAAAAGATCTGGAGATCGAGGAGGCCACTCCGGACGCTTTTGCAAGGTCTAAACTAACACGTGTGACATGAGGTCGTGCATTGTCCTGCTGAAAAAGTAGATCTTGCAATGTTTTCAAAAAGGGAAGCAGATGTGGTTGTAAAACTTCGTGGATGTAGCGCTGGGCAGTCACGCTACCTCGAATGAACACTAATCGAGACCTGCTGCCGTAAGCAGTGGCACACCATAGTATAACTCCACAGTGCAATGGATATGCCGTTCGATGGAATATCATCGCTGAACAGGACTGAATTTCATTTCGTATTCCATTCAACTCTCTCCCTACTTCAAACCAATCGTTGCCGACGAAGCTGTGGGCTCAGAGGTAGTGCAAGATGGGGATGGTATGAAAACAGTCCAAAAGATCTTAGTCGGCGATGAACTGTCCTCATTCTTGTTGCCCTACCAAAAGCATCAAACCACTGGTTCGCAATTGCACTTGTTGTGGAAGATCGATCGCTAAGTGCTAGCTGCCTCAAATAACGACCATGTCGCTCTGTAGTCTGTCTTTGACCTCCAATACCTCTAACTTGTCGCTTTCGGTTTTCTTGGAACCACGCTCGAACAAGATCTCCTTACAGTAGCTTCGTTCTGATTCACCCGATTAGCGATTTCTCTAAAAGAAAATCCGGCTTCACGTAACCCGAACAATAATGAAATAAATGGCACCAACACAGAAAACTCACTGAATATTAAGTGAACATGTTCATATTGTTCGAATCCTGATATGACAGAAAAAACCTTTACAGAAAAAGTACAACTCGGAATGCCTTCAACATTTAATCAGCGGATACTTCCATGATAGCAGATATGTTTACAAGTTTTTATCAACGTTCAACAAATAATTCTGGGTGATGCATTTTATTATGTTCCGTCCTCGTCGAAGCAAATATTTAGAATACATAATGTAGTACCCTCGTAGTGTACCAAACCCTCACGATTTCAAAGCGCGCACGCAGCGAAGGTAAGCGGCACCGCGCCCCTTCCCGCTACCTTCCTCATTCCTTGCTCTCGTGCCAAACCGTTAACATGAAAAACAGCGCGCGTCGTTTTTACGTTTTCAGCAGTGTCGAGGAACCACTGAACATTTAGAATTAGAGAACAGGAGAAAAGGTTGGTCGATAGAAGTGCATTGTCGGCGAGATTAGAAAATTAGAAAGTGGCGTGCAGGCCTCATTTTCTGAAGGGGCGTCATCATCAGGTAGTTGTTGACTAACCGATCTGTTTTAGGTGCAAGTTAGGTGCATATTAGTATGGATGCCTCACCGGCGCTGAAGGCTGTTGCTGACACGACGTTTGGGATAACATTCTGACACTGTCGCTTGAGATAGCAACCTGGGCCTAGCTTGTGATAGCTAACTCCATACCAAGGATGTACAAAGTCGTTTGAGATAACGTGCAGGCCTCATTTTCTGAAGGGGCGTCATCATCAGGTAATTGTCGACTAACCGATCTGTTTTAGGTGCAAATTAGTTGAATATTAGTATGGATGCCTCACCGGCGCTGCAGGCTGTTGCTGACACGACGTTTGGGATAACGTTGTGACACTGTCGCTTGAGATAGCAACCTAGACCTAGCTTGTGATAGCTAACTCCATACCAATTATGTACAAAGATGTAACGCTAAAGATTGAAGTCGGTAGCTTGGGTTAGCAACGTGGACCTAGCTTGTGTTAGCCAAATCCATACCACGGACGAACAAATACGCTTGGGATAACGCTGAAACATTAGACTCGGTTGCTTGGGATAGTAACGTGGACCTGGCCTGGGATATTCAGCTCCACACCAAGGACGAACGAAGGCGTTTGGGATAACGTAGTAACAACAACAACAACAATCTCTTCTCATTTGCTTGTGATAGCAAACTTCACCTGGTTTGTGATAACCATGGTACAGGACTGTAAGTTTGAACATGGAAGGGTAGGAAGTTGTTAAGATATATTCTGAATATTTATTTCGACGAGGACGGAACATAATAAAATCTACACCCAGAATTGTTTGTTGAATTTTGATAAAACATCAAACATCACTTACAAGTGAGTTCGTTTGATCATGTCACTTAGTAATATGACAGATGCAGGAACATATAATATATGAACGCTTTTTCTTATTTTTATGTCTGCCATACAATTTATAACAGTTTTCTTGTAGAACAGGACTTCAGGATTCAATATTTGGACAATAATACAGGGTAGTAAAAAGAGAATGACAAGTTATAAAACCCTCAAGGTCTTTTTTATTTTACTTATATAATTTTATCATGTCAGGCACTAAGAACGAGGATAGTTTTGTAAATATCGGATTCAGTGAAATTTGCTCTGTGATAAAACCGTTATAAATTGTATGGAAAGAAACACAAATACAGAAAAAATGGATGCATGTGTCAGTTTTTATACAAAATTGATGTTATTTCAAAAATAGTTATACTTAAGAATGTGGTGTGGTATTTTATGCATGAAATATATTTAGAATGTTTTTGTATAATACAGTAATTGAATAACATATAGGGTATCATATTAAAAATGCGTAACTTATGTGAGTGCGCGGGTGAGTGTGTGTGAGTAGACTTGAGCAAAACGGCTGATAGTTATTATAGATAGCGTTAAATGGTGCATTCAAATAGATACTCTAAATATCCCGTCTTCACTTTTCCCATCCTGCTCATCTGATTTAGTAGCTGCCATCGCGTCAAATAATAAATTGTTACCTTTAAAAAAGCACAATCGGACGAAGGCTTCAGAGTGATCTACGAGCTACATCATTTTTCATTTTGTTGATTGCTAGTAATTACCGGGTGCCAAAGAGTTAATTACCATGGGGTGGAAAGACTTAGGAACGTTTTATGGGCGCTACCTGAACCGACTGGAGGAGTTGAGATGGGGCTGCTTAGATAAGGATTATTTAAGAGATTCTTTTTTGTTGCGTGATGCGTTCCTTGCTTATAGGTGCCAATTAGAGATGAACCAGGTGATGAGGGGAATTATAATGGTAATTGCTTTAATTTACAGAGAAATAATTTTGAGCTTAGCGCTGGTTCTTAGAACCAGCAACGTTAGATGCTGTGTAATACTATGTAACGTATGTTGCAGCCGCGCGGGTCAAGAATACGAGGTTGGATTGGTCTGAAAAGGTTTAGACCTTAACATGACCATGGCAGCATTTGTTAATATATACTAAGTGACATATAAATCCGAACACCCAGTTTAAATGGTTTTATTTTAATAAAAGTTGGTGAATGTATTTATCTTACTGTAAATAACAAGTGAAATTTTAAAGGGCTTTAAAGCAGTGCAATCATTTTGAAATTTTTATCATTTACTTATTATGCTTCACTAAGTACTTATACAAAATTTTATTAAAATAAAGCCATTTAAACTGGGTGTTCGGATTTATATGTCACTTAGTATAAGTGCTGAGGAATCTGATTGTGCATGTCATGACAAGTTTTCAATGAAGTTTCTGCGATTTTGAACTCGCGGTTGTAAGACGATCGTTTCAGTGGGTCGATGTGAGCCGTTTTGCGAGAATGCGAAAAATCGAGTGTCGAGCTGTGATTTAACGTCTATTTTTTAGATCCAATACGCCTATGCAAATCGAAGATGAGTTGCAGACTGACCTGAAATATCTCTTTTGTGGGGACGGCATTCTGATACAAATCCTAATTGCTACATGTACAGTGTCACCGAGAAACGCTATGAAGCAAAAGGACGACCTTCGACAAACCCTTTTTACATGGGTGTCGTCAGGACAAAAGTGGAAGGGGTAACAAACCCCAATTTTTTTTTGTCACCACTCGTAGTCTGAAATGTGTGTCGTATAAAAACTTATTATCACACATTAAACTTTTGTGATTATGAGTTACGGATTGAAGCTACTGTTTGCTCTTGGTATGCCAAGTGATATTCTTCCATAACTTCATAATTCATTATCAATTGATGTGCAATAGACTTTGATCTTACATATAGCCACCAAGAAGTCTACAAGACATGCATTTTTTTAGTTTCGCCTCATGTCTTGAAACTTTTCTCGTCTTCCGCATATATGGTTGTCACTGTTAGTACGACAACTTGCTTGGCACGAGCGTGCGATTTTAGTTTACATTTTGTTGGTTTCTCTATAAAGCTTTTTTCACTGTTGTGGTAGAAACCTTGTGTGAAAGTTTCACTAAGATCCAAGCAGTAATTTCCTAGTTATAGACGGGCCAAGGATTACCGGGCAGACAGACCGAGAGGCAGCCAGACGGACCGACACAGATATACTCGTACGTGTCATACAACGTCCAAAAAGCATATTATCTAATTTTTTATTTTTTTTTTGGGATTACAATACTTTTTCGAGAAGCTGTTGAATGAACGAGAAAACTAAGTAAAGACATGCGATATTGCTGGGCTACGAATTCTGCCTACCCCTTTAACTACAACCATGTCTTCTCGCTCTTCTCACTATGAAAGCGGTCGACCGCGTACCGAGTGAAACCAGTGCACATCCCTTCAGCATTCAGCGGCAATCGTGGAAGCCCGCCCCTATTTACCAACCACTTCACCCCAGCGAAGAAAATGTCAACCGATATTTTCTGAAATTTCAACGGCCCCTTAGTTAAATTGATCCCTCTTCCCCTCTCCCTACTCTACCGTCTTCCGGCATCGAAGAAAAGACTGCTGACTGACAATAGTCGACATCGCGGAGTTGGCCATGCTATGCTGTGTAGATATGGGAATTCTAATATCGGTATTAGGTAAAAGTTATGGTTTGTACTTGAGCAAGCACGAAAATCGCGTATAAATACAGCTGCTGTTCAAAAGTTAAAGATGTTTTAATTACACGAGTTTGTATTAGATTAAGGTTCTTGTGACATGGTGAAATCTTCTACCGACACAGTTTCCGATTCTGGACAGCTTAAACAGCAGCCCTATCGACGGGATTTTAAGAAGCATGAAGATTGACCGGGTTAAAAGAAGGAACTCAGGGTGGGCTAAGGAGGTGACAGCATCATATAAATGAGGCTTAAGGAAAATGTGGAAAATTCCTACTATAGAGTCATTAGATGTTTGCTGTGTCACAAAGTAACTCTAGTGATATTTATAATCGTTATGAAATCGACATTTTCAAAGTTTCCCGAATCCACTAGCCATTTTAGCATTTGTAGCATAATAATTTGTATGCATATGTGCGTAATAAGAAAACAAATCATTACAAATAGGTGGGAAGATCAGCAATAATCTAAAGGATGTCCCAACAAGAGTGCCGGATTTGAATTTGCCGCCATTTTTTTGTACAAATGGTATGGTGCTTACTTGAAGACAGCTGCTATGTGATCACGCGATTTGACGTCACGTCACAGTATTCAAACGAGCAACGTTTAATTATTGTAAAAAATTACTACAAAAAATGGAGAAAATTACACGGAAATGAGTCGACAGTTCGCCGTTTCATTACAAAATTTGAGACAAAATTCACGTTGCTGATTGTGAAGACCACTGTTCGTCGCCGTCCTGGTCGGTCTCTCGAAAATATAGTCGCAGTGCGGAAAAGTGTGGCCGATAATCCAAGCACTTCCATGCGGCATGGTGGCCAAGAATTGAACCTTACCAGACCCACTCTGCAACAAATTTTGACGAAAGATCTGTGCTTGCATGCGTACAAGGTTCAACTGATGCAAGAACTCAAGCCAATGGACCAAGCGCAGCGCCGTGAATTCGTTGATTGGACACTAGAGCACCACCAAATCGATGCGGGAAGAAAATCATTTTCTCTCATGAGGCACACTTTCAACTGAACCGGTACGTCAATAAGCAGAGCTTCCGAATTTGAGGTTCTGAGAACCCTCGTGTAATCATGGAACAACCAAAGCATCCGTTTAGTGCGCATTGTGGAGTGGCGGAGTGATTGGACCGTATTTCTTCGAAAATGCAGCTGGCACTGCGGTAACTGTTAATGATGTGCGGTATCGTGAAATGGTAACCGAGTTGTTGAGGCCTCAGTTGGATCGAATTGATGTGGAGGATATGTTCTTCCAACAAAATGGTGTGACTTGCCACACAGCACGCGAAACAATGGTGTTACTGCGGACCAAGTTTCCAGACCGTGTCATTTCTCGGTTTGGCGATCCAAATTGACCACCAAGATCGTGCGATCTAACGCCAATGGACTTCTTCTTCTGGGGCTATGTGAAGGAAAAGGTGTACGCGAACAGGCCACAAACAGCTGAACGCCTAAAAGAAGAGATACGGCGCGTTATCGAAAAAATAGAGCCACAGTTGTACGAAAACGTTATCCAGAATTTTAAGGGAGGACTGATCCTCTGCCAGAGGTTTCGTGGTGGCCATTTACTGGACGTGCTATTTCATGTCTAATCGTAACTATTCCTCTTCATGTTGAAATATAAATACTCGCTTAATTCGAAGAGAAATTGTGTTTTTCTTGAGGCGCTCATTGAGACACCATTTACATGTCTATATTTTTTGTGATGTAATGATAACAAGATATGCCTTGGCATGATCTTTGTGTTTTATCATGTAAGGTTACTAGACTCCTTATCCTTATCCATCCTTATTGTAATCCATCAAGTCCTACTTCCAAATGATATTTAAATTATAATGTTGCAGCATCACGCAGCGTCAAAACGAAACATTTATCATCGTTTTACAGCAATTCCATATACGGCATCCATCTTTAAGCATCGTCGACGTAGATTAGTCCCCTGTCCAAACTTTGTCGAACTTTTCAGTTAACCCATTCAACGTTCATCCGTCGCCTCGAGCGGATCCGAATTTTATCTCATCTTATAACTTTGACGGATTTCATGCGAAATTATTCCTTCAAAAGTTCATCTGAGCGTAAGCAGCATACTTGTTACATGATTGCAGCAGATAGCATGCTTATGTCAAACGTTCATTTTTAAATGAACGTCTTGGTGGTTATCGTTATTTTTTGTTTTAAGAAGTATGAAGGCGCAGGGAAGAACTGAAAAAACCAAGTTTGAGCTATTTCTATCCCCTTCCCTAGTTCCACCCCCACTGAACCGATTTTCGAAATACTGCAAGGCTATTTTGTTCCTTGCAAGCTTGTGCGAAAATGCCATCAAACTCCGAACTTTCCAAGTTATAGAGGGGTCAAAGATTAGCAGAAAGGCAGGCAGGAAAATAGACCATGACACACACCAAAAATTTTATCTCGTTCAAGAAATTATTCGTGATTACAATACTTACTTAATACTTGGAACAACTGAATTTATAGACCTGCAAACTCCAGTTTTGACAGCCTTTTTTGCAGCAAGTTACTCTTCTCATGCAATGTTCGTTCGTTGAGAATATGTTCTACGTCCTGAATCACATAATCTGATATTGAAATTTAAATATCATCTCTCGGGGATCCTCGAGGATGCCCTATCCTCGACAACTACTTTTATTAATTAATCGTCACATTTTGATTTCCTACGCCTACTGTCGGAGAAGTATTGTAAACGCCGAGAATTTTCTAAACTGTTTTTTGGATATCATGTGAAATGTAATCTTATAAATAAAAATTACCCAAACTTCGTTTTTTGACGTTTCAGACGATTCTCTGAAAATTTTTTGTAGGGCTCAAAAATTGGAGGTTAGAGGCTGTAGGGGGTGGGGTTGGGTATGTCCAATTTTTTTATGTTGTTATATTTACACGCCTCCAAACCCAGTAATTATATGCACATACTAAGCATATTTCACTCATCATACACGTATGCCGTGGTCGTACGTCACAGTCGGAGTTCGTTTGCGCACTGACACAAAACATTTACATTGAAAAAGGTAGAATTCCATGTTATTCAAGGACAACATGATTGACTTATGTCATTGTCAAGCGCCATTTCTTGGGAAAGCCCCATAATTGCCAGATTGTACATTCATTTCCATGCAACATTGGAAGCCTTAAATACAAATCTGAGATTGCTATGTTTTTATATCTGTATAGAAATTTGATGGTATATGGGAGATCTAATGTATCAACATGTTGACCTATCCTGACGAATAAGTGATTTTTTGTATGTTTAAATGGCAACGTCATTCAACTCGAGATCACGTAATTTCTCATCATTTCATGAACAGTTTCTTATGTCATTTTTACGTGCTTGTGCTACCTGGATAATGTTGCCTCTCGAATCCCTATTTTAATTGGATGTCTTCAGGTGGAATACGGTAATCAACAAAAATTAAAATAGGCATTAAAGAAGCCAAAAAGAGATTCAAGATCTTAGCGCCATCTACCAGAATGGAACTCTTTTCAAACTGTATTATAGAATAGGCAGCAGCGGTGTCCTGATCAGTCGCCGTGCGCTGTGCGGGTTCGAATCCCGTCCCAAGAGAAATCTTTCTCTTCGCTATGGATGTTGTGATTATTCATAGGTGGTAGACGGTCTCTGACTGTTGAACGCGGAGGTACCACCCGGCGGATCTCGTAGGTGGGGCCCATGTTGCATGAACTCGTCTTCCCTCATCAGAGTCCGTGTGGCATTCCCCTGAATCCCCTTATAGCCCCACGGTACCCCATGGGTGTTTAGGCCTTACGCCTGCGTGGTGGCTGGATTATGAAAAAAAAACATTTCACACATTTGTTTTTTATTAGAGCAATAATATTATTATCCATGGGTACCCGCAGGAATTCTTCTTAGGAATTCTGATCATCGTCAAGCGATAATTTTGTGGAAAAATTATTGTACCTACCCTCAAAACTTCTTGAAGAGAGAGGGTAGCAAATATACTCTCGGGAGACAAATCCTAAAAAAATCCACAGAGTTGTACACAAAATTATGCTAAATATGCCAATTTCAAGGACCAAGCAGATAGTCAGGAAGGGCCACGGCCCTCCTGACACCTTCCTGTGCGCGCCCATCTATCCGGAAGGCACTACAAACACAATTTGTACACATTTTTTTATTTGGAGACTTCAAATATTTTATTCACAGTAAAAGCACAGTAAAACCCAAGTGGATTTTGTTAATCTAAATCTATATTTTACCAATACCTCAATGATCGATATTCTATTTTTATTCTTAGTAAAATGTCTTCAAAAAATAAAATTTTGTTTCGAATCATCAATTTATTCTTAGTGGTATCTCTATGAGCTGTTAATCTTGACAGTACACTTCCTTATTAAATAAATTATGACCCATAAAATGATTGCCATCTCAGCCGTTTTTGATGTTCAGCATATCTTGTTAACCCTGCTGATCTGAAAATAGCTGATTTATAACAAAATATGGAAACAAAAATGGACAAGAAGCAGTAAAAATCCTCACTGGTTATTGAATCATATAAAGACTTACATATGTTATGATCTGTAAATATCATCCTTTCGAGTTGGGACTTTTGGTTAAATCACAAGTATACTCCAAACTTCTGATTATTCGCAGGACTTGACGTGTTGACAGCGGCGGCTGTTGAACTCTCCGTAGTGTTCCACTGTTCAAAAAGTCATGTGGAGATTCCAACACGTATGCACATCAAGTATTAAAATCCTCAAATGAGCAAACGTTGCACCTCCGATCTTCTTCAGGGTCTGCCTCAAGCCTGGCTGTTGATTGGGATGACTTTGGATCACCTTAAATAAACAGTTATGATTGGCGTTCATTTCCTGATACTATTTACAAACGCAGACATGATGCTTTTTTCTAAGCCAATTATGTACAGCTGTTTCGTGCTTCTTGGCTACTCATCTGCATGGCTTAGGCTTGGTCTCCCGCCTTTCGACAACGAACGAAAGCATCACAACTGTCCTCTATAGCGTATCGAAATAAGACCACGTGACCGCTAGATGGCCGACGATTCTGGCTATGAAGTCGATGTGGTCTATTTGCCATTGAATCAAGGGTAACAAGTAAGAAACAGAAACACAACCTATGGTTGGCTGTCGGACGGACGAAAGCATTATACTTACTTTACTCAATGGCAAGTAGACCACATCAATTTACAGCCAGAATCGCCAGCCAACTACCGATTACGTGGTGACTGAGCTATTGAACGTAATACTTTACGAACAGATGACAGCGATGCATGGGAAGTCAACTGACTGACTTTTAGTTTATAGACCACAGGAAAATTTATGGAAATGAATGGAGTTGTAAGCAGCAGACAAGACAGCTCCATAGCGACACTATTAATTTAGTTGCATTACAGCTGAATTTTCATACTTTGTTGCACTGATATGTTTGATAAGCTGATCTTACATGAGTCTTGACCCGGTTTTAATTAAAAAGATTGAAAGCGCCACTACTTTACCGGACTTACAGTAGTAATCAATCAACGTAATACGTATATGGAAAGAGTTACCCTTTTTTATATCGAGTTTACTGACGTTTTAACGGCCTCTCCACAGTATATTTACGCGAGGATATTGGAAGCAAGTGACAAATGAGGGTTACACGGAGCTGTGACATCAGGGTATATGTTAAACAGTCTACATATGCGACATATACGCACATACACGTAGCAAATACTCCGGCGTGTCTATAGTTTGTGTTGTGCGTTTCATAAAAAACCGAATAAATAAAAAATTCAAACATGTGTTTAATCTAGTTAGCCATTATAGGTGATTTTAGTAAAGGGTTTATATACTAAGTGACATATAAATCCGAACACCCAGTTTAAATGGTTTTATTTTAATAAAATTTTGTATAAGAACTTAATGAAGCATAATAAGTAAATGATAAAAATTTCAAAATGATTGCACTGCTTTAAAGCACTTTGACCTTTAATAATGTGTGGATGCACCCTGATGTGCTACGCATTCTCCAACGCGCCTAGGCATGCTTCTGATCAGGTGGTCAATGTCCTCCTGTGGTATCTCATTCCAGGCAACCACCAACTCCTCTCGAAGTGCTTCTAGAGTCTGAGGAGGACGTTGCAAATTGAGCAATCTCCTACCCATCATATCCCACACGTGCTCAATTGGGAATAAGTCGGGAGATCTTGGTGGTCATGGTAATAATGTGACATCATTATGTTGAAAGAAGTCTATTGTGACTCTTGCAACATGTGGTCGGGCATTATCTTGTTGGAAAGTTGGATCTGCCAGGGTGTCAAGATAGGGTAAAAGATGGGGTTCTAGAACTTCGTGGATATAACGCTGCGCGTTCATGTTACCTCTGATGAAGATTAAAGGTGACCTGGAACCATAAGCTATAGCACCCCAAACCATAACTCCAACAGTGTGCTGAACATGTCTTTCAACAAAAAACTGTGGATTGCTCCTTTCACCACGTCGCCTTCTAACCCTGGCACGACCATCGTGCATGCCTAAACAAAATCGAGACTCGTCACTAAAGACAATACTGTTCCATTCCTGATCCCAGAGTGACCGTTGTCTGCACCACTCAAGGCGATTACGTCGGTGTTCTCGAGTTAAAGGGAGGACCCAGTGTGGCCGGTATGAAAACAAGCCAAAACTTCTCATTCGACGGTAAACACTTCGCATGCCAATAGGTCTTCCGTGTTCTGCAAACCATTCATTTGCAATAGACCTGGTAGTGGAGAAACGGTCCCTTAAGGCCAATAATCTTAGGTGGCGATCTTCACGGTCTGTTGTTCTACGGCGGCGTCCAGTGCCCCTTGCTCTTTGCGTACGGCATTCTCGAAGCCATGCCTGACAACACCTAACCACAGTATCTACACTTCTTTGCACTCTAACTGCAATTGCCCGAAAAGAAAGTCCAGCTTCCCGAAGTCCCACTATACGGCCCCTATCAAACTCACTAAGTTGACGAAATCGTACAGGTCTCCGTACTCTAGGCATCGTAACCGATCGTAAAGGATGTCAAGAACCAAAATCCGCCAACGTTGATTCTTTACTGCGGCTGAAATATTCATTTTTAGAGCGTTAGTGAATTAAAAAAAAGCAGTATAAAAACCAGAATGTCCAACTGATAAGGCCGAAAATTTTTTCACTTGTTATTTACAGTAAGATAAATACATTCACCAACTTTTATTAAAATAAAACCATTTAAACTGGGTGTTCGGATTTATATGTCACTTAGTATATACGTACATTGTGATCGTTTTTCCATTGTTTACATTATACTGAATACATTGAATTGCGTGGAACTTGTCAGCATGCCTTGAACTCCGCTGTTTGCAGGCAGGCTTGCATTACTTGGTGCCTGCTTCAGGGAAGTGCATGAGTCTAGCCCAGTGTTGGGTGTTTTGAGGATAGTCAACAGGAATTGAATCCTGATTCGCCAAATCCATTTATCCAATCCTTTGGTCACTTATAGGAGATATATCCCATTCTTAGATATTGGATCTCAAACTGGAACACAAGCCAAAGCGTAGGGTATACTTGAGTGATCCGACCACTACACTATCGTCAGTTGTCGTTTTGGCTGGGCTCAAGGACCTTGGCAACTGGATGACGGTCAGGTTACGACTCCCAAACTAGGCGGGCGGTTCCCTACCTATTCAACGTATTGTATACGCACAATTATGCAAGGTGTCTCACATTATACCTAGGTGTAATTCCTTTCTAGGTGATGCCGCTGGGTTATTAGAGAAGGGTGTCTTTCTGTAGAGTGACTTTGAGGTATGGCCATTTTGCTTATATTTCAAAACAGTCCAACACCTGTTTTTTTAATTCAGACATAAAGTATGAACAATGCCGAAGGTGTAAATCGTAGAGTCCCAAGATCTTTGTGATAGGTTCCCGGATAAGAATATATGCTAGGGGCAAGCCCGACGGGGACATAATCGGGACTTGCTGTGCCCATATCATATCTCTGGGGTGCGAATTGAACAATAATCTGAAAATGAAACAAAGTTGAGTTTAAATATATTTGCTGACCAGCCAAGCAGAGTTTTACCGCTATTCCAAATCTCTGAAAACGGTAACCTGCTTTGAGCTGTATCATACGCTAATCCGTAACGCTTTTGCTCGTTTGCTGGAACGCACCCGCTTAGAGCACATTCATTAGGTAAATCTTGTACGGCACCTTTATCGTCCGATATTTCTGCTTTTTTGCACTTACGCTTACCGCATTCCCTACGTGATATTTTGAGCACCCCTCTACTCCGTCATAGCTTGGGAAGCTGAGTTTTATTGAGTCTGAGATAAGTTTAAGTTGTAAATAAACCAAGGTTATGATTTCTGTGTATTTTTGTTACGCTACTTATGAACTTGGTTCTTGTTGAAGAGGTGTTTTTATTGAGAAGCAAAAAGAGAGAAAGGCTTATGTAAGAACTAAGTAAAAGGTAAGAGTCCGTCCTCGTCAAGCAGCTGACCCTGGAGTATTTTTCTTCACTGTAGCTGCCCAGGCATCCTACTCCAGGATTACAGTATTGTTTCAGCATTTCCTTAAACACAAAGAATAAAGCCGTTGTCATATTTCGTAGTCAGGGAATCATAACCATAGAATGAGGTGCTTCCGAGCGCGTTATCGTCCAGGCCTTTTTTCTTATCACCACATTGGGTATGCTACCTCTCACAGCTGAACATCGGCGTAACCGTTTGCTCTGGTGTAGAGAAAGAATTCTGTGGGACCGGAAACGCAATCAGGTGGACTTTAGAGACGAATCCGGCTTCTGTCTGGTGATGCACGATGGTCGGGCAAGCGACGTGGTGAAAGACATGATCCATAATTTCACAGAGAGCGTCACGTTTAGCAAATCATTGGAGTTCTGGTATGAGGTGCTATTGCTTATGGTAGCAGATCACCACTAATTTTCATCAGAAGCAATATGACAGCCCGACGCTATATTCAGGAAGTAGTGGAGCCTCATCTTATTCCATACCTAAACGCCATCCATAACCAATGCCAGACCGCATGTTGCTAGAGCATCGTTAGCCTTCATGGATCAACATCGTATCAACCGTTTACCTTGGCCACCACGATCGCCTGACCTATCTACAATTGAACATGTCTGCAACAGAGTTTCATCAAACCTACAATACAAAAAAATTGCTTCAAAATTCGATAGGATGTGAATGGTTATGGTGCCGCATCAGCAGTATCCCGTTGAATGGCCAGTTTACCTTAATATGCTCAACGTTTCTCTTATTTGAGTATTGTGAGCCAAAAATAGTGTATCTATGTCTAGCTAGTGAATTCTGATACTACAAAATTGACCCTTTTATGAAAATTTTACCTGTTAGCCAGCACAACACAGACATTATTTCATCAACAACAAATTTGTGGGATTGCAACACTTTGAGTCAAAAACACTTAGCAATATCGTTCCATTTACCGGCTTCTGATAGAAAAACTAACCATCTAAGTTAGGCCATAACCCAATCCAACTTTCGCTCATAAAATCAGTCGTAGAAAAAGTGGCAAGGATCACTTTCGAAAAAAAGGGGATAATCGACTTTTCCGTCCTGTGTTTACGGCCATTTCGTTCAGTGGCGTCGGTAACTCCTCACAGTTAAAGTGAGAGATTAACACATGGGGAGATGTTCAGATATATTAAACACTTTTAGGTTTTAATAGCCCAGAGACAGAAGCGAAAATTGAGGGATTCTGTCAGCAACCAAAAGTGGAAGTTGTTTCCACTGGGTTATTCTAGAAATGACGTTTTTCAAAACCGTTCCGACTCCCTTAAGGAACACCTTGTACTCGAGTGAAGTAAGATTAGTTTCAGAGGCATAGCTGACAAATGGAAATAGACTCAAACGAACAAACTCGAGGATTACCAGATTTTGATACTTCACAAACTGACTGGTGTTGTGGTAACAGCCGCAGTAAGCTGAACTGCATTAATATTGAATTTTCGTCAAATATCGATCAACACCAGGTACATGTATTACAAATTACAACAGAAGCTGAAGTAAGACTTAAGTACCAACATTGTTCAATGAGTTGTCGGTCCTTACCTGTGGAACAATCAAAAAATAACATTATTTAATAATGAACTAATAATGAACTGAATTGCGCAAATGATTATAATGTTATAATATTATATGATCACGAAAAACAATGTCACTGGTTTCCGTCGGTCTGTTTGTTTGTCTGTCGACCTGTCCAGTAATCCTTGGCCCGTCCATAACATGAGAAATACTGCTCAGATTTTGATAAAATATTGCTAACACATCAAGGACGAAAAAACATTATAGTTTTCAAAAATCTGTCGGCCCGTCTGTCGATTCAGCAAGTGAGCAGTTGCTTGCAATCTTTTATCCTGCCTCAGCCGCAGAGCTGTATGAGACATTCTTCATACGAAGCTGGGTTTATAATTATCATGCACGTAGGAATGTTGATTTACTTTCTTTTCCACCACCTGTTTGGACTCCATATCGATGTAGAGGCAAGTAGTGGTTTATTACATTTTGAACCTCCCAATTTCATTCGACAAACACCCTTTCCACAATCCTGATGTACGTTTCTCTTCTCTGCGGCGAGTTATTACGTTTTTTTGTCGACTAGAGCGGCTACGGCAAATAAATAACCTAAACGGCTGGTGTCAGGATGATACATTTCGGGGATCCGTGAGTTGCTGATGACCGACAAACCGATGCAGAACCATGGAGGGCAGAATATGGCAAAAACGGATCGAATTTATTGTGTCAAGTGGTGGAAGTTACTTTTTCTATTTCTTTTGACAAATATTCTCATACCTGGTGCTTGCTTATACATGGGATAGTCCTTAAAACAGCTATTTTGTCCAGATTAGCACTGTTAATACACTTGAGGGTCTCAGAGCGAATGACGGTGGCGACAATTTACAAGTGTAAACAACTTAACTGAATATTCTCTAGATATGAAACAAATGGGTTAGATGCCAAATCAGCATGCCATTTGCATTTCCCACGATCTGGCCATCGAAAATACACGTCGTGATTGCCCGTCAGGAATGCATGTCGTTATTGCCCGTCGTGATTGCCCGTCAGGAATCCACGCCGCGATCAGCCCATCGAAAATGCACGCCGTGATTACCCGTCAGGAATGCACGTAGCGATTGCTCGTCACGAATTGAGCTGTGGATTTGGCTCAACGACGATAAAAAGACATAGACATTTACATTCATTCATAAAACGTGTATCTGAACATTGACAACATAAACAACAGAAAAATATGGTATATGAGGTGTCGTTGGATTCGTCTTAGCAGTGTGAGTAATACAGAGTGTATTAAACTTTTAATGAAACAAAATGGCGAATGTTGATAAAAGAATCGACCTTGAAATTCATATCACAGTCATATCTCAAAGGCTGTAGCATAAACGGTTTGGATTTTGGCTTAAGAGATGCCTCTAGATTAGAGACTGTGTACATGATCAATGTGTTTTCCATATTTACTTACAAATTAGGGTTGGATTGAACAGTTTTTATCTCTATCCATTTTAATAATATTTTTTAAAAACAAGACAAACAGTAAAATGGGAACACTTTTTATTTTGATATTTTAACAAAATCATATATTACAAGAGTTGCTTCAAGCAGCTGCTTCACACACACCAATTCAACAGTGGGTACAAAATCATAGGCCATTCTTTGAATCATAGTAAAGAACAGTATACAAATAAGCAATCTGAATCTTATTAGTACTACTCCAGCAATGTTATAAAGCGAATGTCACACGTTCATTCCATAATCCATACTTTGGTCATGGAATGCGGTCGTGTTCATTGAACGTCTCACCTAGCGTATTGATGGATGCCATGTTTTATTGATGCATACATAAGGTTACGTGGAAATTCGATCATTTCATCGTTCCGGAAGGAAATCCATCAGTAAATACTGAGGTACGGACAAATGTTTGTTTTAGGTTTGTTTACTACCAGCTTACCAATTCTATCAGCGAGTGAGTGGCAACATTGCAATTACCTAATATTTATGGTTTCAATGAGTTTTAGTGGAAATAGAAAGGTCTATGTCTTGATATGATATGGCATCGTTGCCTTTAATTGGTTTTTGCAGAAAATCTCTGAAACGTGCCAGTGGCCTGCCATTATCGGATTCGGATTCAGTACTTGTCTTTATGCTTCGACAATGGTATCTCGTCTTCAGATTCATTTGGCTCTTCTGTTGCTATAACCTGCCCCTTATAACACTGGCTTTCATACAGGATTTTCACTGTACGTCCAAGCCTAATTGGCTTACTTCTAAGTGTCTTCAAGTCTCTCTAATTCACGAAGGTTTCGTGCCATCGACATATAACACAAGTACATCCATTTTAAAAACAAAAAAACTTATTTACTAATAGATCAAAGCAAACATCAAGACAATACATCCAGGTATAAACCAATACAAAGGTACTGTAAAAGTTTTGCAATACGACTTAACAAACGGACGCAGGAGGCTGCATGTTACTGCATGTTGAGACATGTCCACGAGTGCATAGTAGCCGCCAGCAGCACGTCTGCTGATTAAGTTGTTCATTCGAATTGACAGTGTAAAGTGCGGACCATGGGCGCCCCCTGGATTCTGCTTCAAAGTGAAATGTGAAATATTGTTAAATTCTTAATAAATACCCAATCCTTGGGTAAGAAGTGGAACATCCCAACATAGAAGATAATATGCACCCCCCCTCGTCTATGGCATTGTGGTCACGTACTGAGATAAGTGTAATTTTACGGTATAACTTTACATCTGGTTTAAGCATAGACCAATAAGGAATGGTTGTCCTCATCGTACGGCTATATTCAGGTGGTACAAAGAATTCCGAAGGCAATTTCACTCCGGAGGGCGCTGAGAGGGAAGGAAAGTCGCGAACGTCAGTAACAGGGGAAAACATTACTGCTGTGAGGAAAATGCTTGATGAAGACCGGAGAGTGACCTACCAACAGAAAGAGGAGACCTTACACATTTATGCTCCATCAACACGTTTGATTCTGCATGACCATTTACGATACAATAACAACATATTACGATGTGCCGACCAAGGCTCAAAGCAAAGTTTGGGTCTTTGATAATGAGGATACACCCGTTGCTGTCAAAAAATCTCCAAAATGAAGTGTATTGAATGTGGTGGAAATTAGTAAACAAAGTTGTATTGCAAAACTTTTATAGTACCCTTTGTAATTTGAGGTTATGTGTCATTCAGCCGCAATGCTAATAAAGCTGATATGTAGATACGCCACAAACTTTAAAACCTATTCTGAGCTCGAAATATATGATAGAGCGACGTATGTGCTATTACGCCTGTATGCCATGTATTAATAAACAGGAATACAATTTTTCATTTTTTTGACTCATATGCCGGCATGTCGTAAAGGAGACGATTTGTTTGCAACTACTTAAAAAAAAACGTCAGAAGAAACTCATAACTAAGAAGATTAATGAAACATGTTATACATCGTTGAATTCGTATAAAACGTACTCTTTTTCGAACGATTTAAAAAAATAGGATCGATGATGGTTTATCAAAAACGAACCGTCGAGTACATAATTTGAAAACACCATCATGTAGTTCCTTAAAAGTGCCAATGGGAAAGTTTCATTAGTTTTTTGATATTTCTTAAAATAATGTCAGAAAAAAATAAAAATGATTTGGCCATATTTTAGTTTTTGCCAAATAAAGCAATGCTGTAAAGCCTTTCTATATACAGGCTATAACAGTTTTTCGTTGTCAAAATGCTACTAGATTATATCTACTTTTATAATTTCGCTTTGCTGTAGAATTGTAGTCTTAATTTAAATTATCAGAAAGGAACGCCTTCATATTTAAGCGTACCTGTTGGCGACGGCAACGAGATGTTCAGGAACTAGTTTATCAGATGAAGAACTAAAGCAATTAACACTCACGTAAGCTGAGTCTCGCTGGTATACATCCTCTTATTTAGACGTCGGTGCGCTTCTTAAATGTACAGGGAAACATAACAAGTGTTATATACTGTGAACTGCAGTAAATTTCACGGTTGTTGTTTAAATAAATTGGGGCGGACACTTCTGATTGGTGAGTTTTTAGCATTTTTATTTATTTGAGAATTTGAGTAGCCACGAGTCGCTCCTTAGGGCATCAGCATTGAGCAAGCACCCTTTAAGATATGGTAGTGCAATAGTGCAACGATCTCTGCGCACCAAATGTAAAAAATAGCCAAATAATTAAAAATATCTTTTGGAAATTTCAAGTACTCCAATCTCGGCCTGATTAAATTTATGCTCTGGCTCCGACATATACTGCTGTATATTCTCACTCTGCTTTCCTACTTTCATATTTATTGTCACACAGTATATGCGATTATCGTTTCTCAAAAATTTTTGCTACACTAAGTTTTACATAGAACTCGTCTCAAATAAAATGCCCTACTAGGGGACGTCTACAATCATGTATTTTAGATACATTCTATTGTTTAAGAAATGAAAGAGAACTCCATTAAGACTGTGCCATATTTGGATGTAGATAAAATAGCTTTTATTATTTTATTCTGTAATACTGTGATTCAAGGTGAACACATAGCCTCAAAACGGTCCTATAGCAATAAATTAAATTTGGAGTGATTAAACTCTCTAAAAATTGTGGAAACTTACATGTGCAAAAGACTTTCTAATCAATTGAACAAAAAGTTAAGAGGAAACTGGTATTTAGTTTCAAATACTACTAATAAATGGAATGGAATGAAATGAATATCTCTTTTTATATAAATTACGCACAGCAAATAGTACTGAGTTGTATGGAAGAAAAAATCCAGACCAATGGCGTACCAAGGAGGGAACTAAAACCAAGATAAATAACTAAAATGGAGGATAAATGCAGCAAGTGTAAGAATCCTACAAGCTCAGAAAGTAAAAAGCTAATACACTGCGATGCCTGCAATATTATCTTATGTATAAAATGATATTCTGGTGTCAGGATTGTAGCACTTCAAAAAGAACACCTGAAGCTAATGTAATGAACAAGCTTGAACAAGAAATAAATAACCTCAAGAAAAATGAGGTTAGGAGAAGAAGAAATAAACGAACAGATAATGTGGGGACAGCAGAGGTACAAACTAATGAAGAATGCTCATTTGTTGGTAGTGCTAAACAGAATAAAGCAAGATATTCCTGAAAAAAATGAATCACAATGTACAAGGAGAAACAATACGGATGTGGATCTGTAAGAAAGATGTTTCAACTGATCTCGTGCCCATAAATGAAGTTAAAACATTTTACAAAGCTAAAGACCACAATTGCTTTTTGCGGGAATTGATCCAACCCTTCAGGAAGCTGTATACTGGGATAATTTCTGGCCCAATAGGGTGGTTTTTGAAAAATTCAATTTTGTTAGAGGTAAAAAATGTTTAGACAACAAACGAAACAATCCTCGTTTACACGCTGTAACTGGCATGAATAGTCTTTTTCCAAAGGATTTCTGAGTACAAAAAACTTCTTCGTTGAAACTCCTTGTGACACTGGCATCAAGCGAAGCTCAACCTGTTTTCTTCATCATCATAGTTCATACTTTTGTATTATAGACAGAAACATCGTGGTATCTTAAATGGCTTGAGTCTCTCAAACAGGCTAGATCTATTCGAATACTTTGAAGTCTTACTGTTCCTATCTATGCCACTGGGCCAGGAAGTATTGTGATCGCGGAACGAAAAATTTTTTGTTGTTAGTTTATAAATATACACTCCCAGCCCCGGTAAGTCTATGCACCAATGTTTTACAAATCGTAGATTTTCCCGTAGATTTAATGCTTGTTTTGGATCCGTTTCTCTTTCTGCTATCAAAGCTCACCGCCTGGCGCACCGATCTGGCTGTCTGTTCTACCCATAATGCAGCGCACAAAACATATACACGCGAAGAACGATAGCTCGCTGTAACGGTGCCGCGGTGGGCGCTGAGTCGCAGACATTGGAATTGATCATGCCCGCTGGCTGATGTCCAATTCGCAAAACTGTAATTTAGATAATTGATACCTTTTGCGCTTCATATAAATGTACGAGTACGCCATTGTTTATACATATTTGCCATGTATCTAAACGTTTTAATCTATATTATCCGACTGAATCCTTGAATGTTCAACATCCAACAACAATATGCGATTTTTGGAGAAAATTACTCGATTTTACGTGAAACTGAGTTAGAGGTGTATCCAATCGTTTACAAAGTCTAGAAATCGCTTGTACGCACTTACTTTTTATGTAAAAATAACCACAGCATAACTCGAACATGCAATGACCGTGCTGGAGTCTACAAAGCAAATAACCCTTGGTGTACGGCCGGCTTTTGGTACAATTAACCGCTCCAGCCTCGTCTCGTGATATAAACCATAAATTATACGTTTTATCGGGCATCTAGCGTCGTATATAGAACAATGCCGAAGGATCTCCTTACAATGGTCTATATATTGCACTACTCTTTGACCAGGACAACCCCGCGCGTTGCCATACAATGCGCCCACAATATCCAGTGTCCCCTTGCGCGGAGGACGTATTTTTCGGTCTCATACAAGGAATAGTGGTGTAGGAGCTGGGGAAATAAAGGTATTATTGGATAAATACTTAATGGTAAAATAAAAGAAAAATTAACAGTTAAATATACTAAGTGACATATAAATCCGAACACCCAGTTTAAATGGTTTTTTTTAAATAAAAGTTGGTGAATGTATTTATCTTACTGTAAATAACAAGTGAAAAAATTTTCAGCCTTATCAGTTGGACATTCCGGTTTTTATACTGCTTTTTTTTAATTCACTAACGCTCTAAAAATGAATATTTCAGCCGCAGTAAAGAATCAACGTTGGCGGATTTTGGTTCTTGACATCCTTTACGATCGGTTACGATGCCTAGAGTACGGAGACCTGTACGATTTCGTCAACTTAGTGAGTTTGATAGGGGCCGTATAGTGGGACTTCGGGAAGCTGGACTTTCTTTTCGGGCAATTGCAGTTAGAGTGCAAAGAAGTGTAGACACTGCGGTTAGGTGTTGTCAGGCATGGCTTCGAGAAGGCCGTACGCAAAGAGCAAGGGGCACTGGACGCCGCCGTAGAACAACAGACCGTGAAGATCGCCGCCTAAGATTTGGCTTGTTTTCATATCGGCCACACTGGGTCCTCCCTTTAACTCTAGAACACCGACGTAATCGCCTTGAGTGGTGCAGACAACGGTCACTCTGGGATCAGGAATGGAACAGTATTGTCTTTAGTGACGAGTCTCGATTTTGTTCAGGCATGCACGATGGTCGTGCCAGGGTTAGAAGGCGACGTGGTGAAAGGAGGAATCCATAGTTTTTTGTTGAAAGACATGTTCATCACACTGTTGGAGTTATGGTTTGGGGTGCTATAGCTTATGGTTCCAGGTCACCTTTAATCTTCATCAGAGGTTCGCACTATCTCATGCTCCTTCCTATCACTTTAGATACCTGAAAACACACACTAACTCTGACACTTATGTTTCTCTATTTTTTCTCTGCTTTAAGTAGAATTTGCAGCCATACATCCCTACATCACAATATCTTAGGAACCAATCGGTTTTTAATAATAATAATAATAATTAACGTCTCTTTATCTGTAATATAATTACAGGAGGTGGGATCTACATAACCCCTTTGGGATATCAATACTAAATACTCGTACATATTTGAGTTGCTACAACCTACTTTCGATTTCCTCGGTTTGTTAAAAATTTACATTCATATCCGAAGGGGCAGGTAAAGATTATTACTTACAGACTTCTCCAATTTCAAGGGATATATTCCAAAGAACAAAGAGTTTCAAATGAAAATGGTGGTTTCTTTAATCACTTTTAAACACTACACCCATATTCCACAATTACTCATTTAACTTTAGGGTTCGAGAAGGCATTAGCGTACCGTATCAGGCAAAAGCTTCTGGGCGGTATAAAACAACAGTTAGGACAGGAGCTTGCGACGATCAGTTCTTAGAACAACTCAAAATACTTTTTTCCAGACCAAACTAACAATTTTTTATTACATTTTATTACAAACTTGATTGTAGCAGAAGCAAAGTGAATCTGAATAACAAAGCAAGTGTGTGAGTAAGAAAAAAAGCTGATGCAGCGTCAGCGTCTTCATTCTTCCTATGCATCTTCAGTGGCGTTACTCACGTTTCTTCTACAGTCTGAGTACGAAATTCTTGACAGTGACTCATCGCTGTTACCTATGGCAGTCGCGGTGGAGGGGGATTGTTCCATGTACATACGAACTAATTTTCATAAAAATGTCAATATGTGATAGTAAAGTATTATATTCATTTATGTAACCAGACATTTTAAATGTAGGAGTATATAACAATGTAACTATGAAGATAGTATAATACATTTGGGTAACTTGTACCATTTGGCATATTTGTTTGGATGATGATTTGAAGAAAGATTATTTTACATGTTTCTATCAAAATGCAGCAAAAAATGTATGCAAACTCTGAGCGTTTACAAAAAGAATTATATTTTCATTGCTAATCATATGATTTGTTTAGTGAACTTAGACACAGAGACCATATGTGAGACAACACGTGAACATCACAAATTAACTTAAGCTATCAGGATAAATGAAAAATTTTCAGTTACAATTTTTGGAGCAGCATAGATGAGTTACTGCCAAGCATGTCGTACTCAGACTGTAACTCAGTGTGATACGCGGCGTAAAGTACCTGGTCACACTGCAGAGGGTGTGAAACCTTTTTTGAAACATTGACTTTACGTAAGAAATATTTGTCTGATTGAGAGTTGTTGATTTTTCGCGTGCATTGTCGCAATGCTAGAAGTTGATGTATGTCGTACCACTGAAACAACTATAAATTAATTTTAGATACCTTTCCCGTGATACGTCTGCACCTGCAAAAAAAAAACACGGGAAATATGATAGGATGATTACTTTTAAACAAAAAAGTACTCGCAGTCAAATGGCTGGCTCAAACACAGTCAATTGGTAAACGTTTGAAGTGCTTAATCCGCGCAACACACAATTTCTATTAACGCTGATAAATTCATATAAAGTAGCAACGAGGACAAGCGGTATCGCGCTGCTCACATGTTATAGAATTTAATGTACGAGGAACTTCAGAATTAGTTGCACGGTCAAAAGAATTATTCAGTCGGCAGTTAGAAAGAAATCATCTGAGAACTGATTATTAACAACAAATATTTACGAGAAATGAACAGAGCAAACAAAGGGACTTTGCGGTACTTGCCGCGACATTTCTGAAGAAAAAAGGTTCTGCGCTGCGTTCTAATAATTAGCACCTACATGATACGATCTATTTAAGTCTTGCCTTGAGACCTTAACACTGTTTGCACTACTGGAAAAGAGTATGTATATGCAAGCTTCATACTTCGTACTGTTTCTTCATATTGCTATGTGGTGTGCAAGCATCGACAATGATTGGTGACGACGGATTTAAGAATTTTATTTAGCAATATGCAAACATACAGAGTGGCGCATCGAAAACGCAACAGAAGCATTTACTGGCAGCTCAGTTTTTTTTTTGAAAAACGCTCAGACCCGTCGATTTTGTTTTCGAGGGGGACACAAGTTATTCAAAAAATCACGTTAACACGTGCAGCACCCTAAGCGGGGGTGACACCACCCCCAAAATCTTAAATGGAAAGGGGGGTCAAGTGATACCTTATTTTAAAGGTCTTTCAATTCCTTTATAATAATATAAAATTAATGTACTTCTACTATCCTCATATTAGAAGGTAGAATGCATACATAGTAAAGCAATAAATTGCACATGGTAACAAATTCTTTTCTAACAGATATTATAGTTTAGAGCACACATACTCGCCAAGAAATTAAATAAGTAGGTACGAATTTTGTACTTTCTGGGTCTCTTTTATGTCGATCACTTATTGCAGTTATTATACGTAACAAGCTTCAAGGTATTGCATAGTTGAAGTCATTAATAATGGCATCGATTTAAGGACTTTTTTGAGGACATCATGGAAACATTTCAGAACACTAACATTTTTATAATATATTTATACTTTCTTTACAGGTCTTCGAAATTCGGATTAGGTACATTAAGCATAGTTCGAATCAAATATTAATAAACACATCCACCTAAGTTCTGGACGTATAGTAGCCGCTACCTGCCATCTGAGGGTCGTGAAACCGGTCGTATAATAATTGGTGATGCCTTAGAAGCAGACTTTTACGAGCCACGAAAGGTCTTTCCTTTACGACTGCTTGAAATTTTAATCAAGGGCTGGGGATAGGTGTCTTTGAGATGTCATGAAGGTATGAATGTACGTGTGATGGATACGATTATTTGCCATCCTAATAATATTTGTATACCTTATTGCTTATGTTGCAATATCGGTGGCGGTTTTTGGCCACAGGTGATAAAGTTCAATTCAGTTCAAGTTTTTATTTGTGTTAAATATACCAATGTGCTTACACAAGTGAGAAAAACTAGAGAAAGTTATGACTAGTTATAAATATGTACAGAATACATTTTAACGAATGATACCATACATCATCATTCAATAGAAACACAGGCATAACAAGTCATATAAATCTTAAAAATAAAATCACAAAATACATATAATTAGGTGAGAAACTCAAAACTTTATTGGGAACTTCAACAAAGCATTGCAAAGTGTGCTATTGAAGCTTTATTTTCATGTTTTCGATAAACTATGTTACTATCATCAGGAGAACAGTAAATGAGATTGTTGCTACACGCTCTTCACTAAGTGGATGAGAATATAAAATACTCATAGCTTTCTTCAAGATGTAAAAGTCAATTTGATTATTAAGAACTTTTAGTCCGTTGTGTTGTTTTTGACACATAGCTATGAGTATTTTAGAAATTTTGTTTGTTTAGAAGCAACAACTGACAAAAAAAATTGTTTACATGTTATGCACACATAGTTAGCTTTGTAACATTCCAAATAATTCGGCATCTTCGTTTATGTTATTGTATCGAATAGTAATCGCACTGCCAAGTATACACCTACGAGAGCCCTAGCGTACCATCTCTGTCTACGGTAACACCCCCGCTTGTACCTTCACGTGGACAGTGTCATTCCTACGCGACCATGAAAGCCTGGGCAAACACTCCTGGCGCTGGAGAGAGCAGAAGATACCACCATGCCAGATCAAATAAATCATAGCATTGTTTGAGCACATATTGTAACATTTCGTTCAGAAATAAACCTTCGTAAAACAAAGCCAGTCTAGTTACTTTTATCGGCAGACCCTCTTTGTGAGTGCTCTACAGTAGTTACTCCCTCGTGCCACGTAAGCAAACCACTAAACGAAGCCAAGTCCACGAAGTCAAAAAACACGCCCGCAGAGTCCAAAGCATAAAAACTAGAATATTGGGGTAGAAATACCTACTAGGAGTCTGTTTCTCGTATCGAATTCTCCGTGACGTTTTGCCACAGTTCAGGCAATTTAGTAGCACAGACAGCTTAGTCATCTCGTCCAGTGGCATATCAAGGTAGCTGAAGCCCGACCGGAGTGGCACCCGATGACTCAACATCAAGAACAGCAAAATGAAAAATTAAGACAAAAAGTTAATCGGTTCCATCTTGTGCGTGAGGTCCCTCGCAAGCACTAGCTCAACTCTATTTTAGTTCGAGAATTCCCCCAAAAGCGCATGACGCTGTCATATGGTAATTCCCCATAGCCGAGACACGAAAGGTGCTCCACGAAACCTCATGCCCGTTGTGTGCAATTACGCTTTCACTTCTCACGTCTACTGGCGGAGAAGTATTGTTTTTGCAATGTCTTTACATACCTCATGTGCACAATGCACATTGTCCGACTATTTTCTCAGCTTTTTCTTCCTTCCTTTCATATGCCTTGTTTGAATTGCCACGGAATATTAACAGTAAAGCAAACAGCCGCATCAGCCTCGGTATATTTGAAATCACTCGCATATATTTGTACAGGCTCTGGGCACACAATCAAATTTACCACTTGTATTGGCATAGGTACCGAAATAGAGGCCACAATGGTGGCCTGCAGTTCAGGTGCCTCGAAATATGTTCAGGCACAGTGGAATGACATATTAAAAACGAAAAGATAAATAAGTTCCTATAGAAAAAGAGGGACCTGTATGGTAAAGCATGAGAATATGACATCTTTTGGTCAATGAAGCTGAGAAAATCCCATGTTGGATAGCAGTCAAGCTTATCTTCTTTCAACTGGAGGCTATAATGCTGACACTACATGAAATAAAAAACAAACGAAGTGTGTGGACGACAGGTAAATGACATATTGTCTCATCAGAATTATCAATTGAAAAAGGTCACTGTAGTCACCGAAACTTTGCTGTCAGTAAATACTACTACCAGCATAGGTGGTTCCATTTAGTGGCCAGGCAAGCATGGAAGATTATCAGCATGAAAATCACAGGATAGGTTTCATTACAATTCTTGATTAACTCGGTAACGTAACGCAAAAAACTACGTTGTAAGGATAAGAAAATAACGGGAATCTTACAATTGTAGCTACATATGTAGCCCGCCCGAGTATAAAATCACCAACGCAAGGTCACAGCACAGTTTGAATATATTTTGTGATTTAGGATCATATCCTTCCACATCATTGATATATGCATCATGACTGTATAATATATTTGGATATACAGTAAAATGGCATCAAAACAGAATATTTTTGAATGCAATTTTAACTCCCATGACTACTGACGAAGTATTGAAATCGCGAAGAATGAAATATCATGTTTCTTGAATGGTATATGACACGTACATCACGAAAAACCACGCAACTCATTTCCGTCGCATGTCTGTCGGTCGGTGTAACTGTTCATCTGTCTATTGGTCTGTCTGTCGGTATGTTTGTCGGTACTTATGTCGCTATGCCTGTAGGTATGTCTGTCGGTATGTATGTCCGTATGTCTATCGATCTGTCTGTCAGGCGGTCTGACGCTCGGATATTACACCTCAGACAGAGAATTGTTGTGCGATTAATAATAATAATAATAACAATGATAAAATAATAATTAAATTATCCATTCAATTTAGTCAAGAAGGCCTGCCTGTCTCTTGCCAAAGCATAATATTCCTCAAAACTGTAAATACAGGCACTAGTTAACAGAGATTTTAATTTACATTTAAATCTGCTCATCTGAAGCGATCTCACCTCATCCGGCAGCGCATTGTACAATTTGATTTCTTCACTGTTGATTCTAGCCAATCTGTTTATTGGAAGTACCAGATTATTGCAATGTCTTGTGTTGTATGAGTAAAAATCTGCACATTTAAAAAGGGTCATTAACAAAATTTTACATTACAAAACTTCCTCGCGAGTATACGCACAGTCGTCCACGTACACCATAAACTCACCACGGCTCTCGAATAAAAGTTCATCGAGAAAAGAACTCGTTCGGTCATCACAAATATAACCCGGCTAATTGAACGAAGAGCCAAACAAACATGAAATCACATTAGAACTGTTGAAGCTCGACACAAAGACCGGGGATAATCACATCTGTCTCCTTAAAGTGATCAGGCGGAGGTAGGTAGCTCGGTAGCTATGAGTGTCATCCGGTGTCCCTAGATGCATTTACAGAGAAATCCCCACAATATGTACAGTTACGGACAAGATTATTCAAAATGTTCGTGAAATGAAAAAACGCAATAATCTCGAAACCGAAGAAAGCTAAATATACTTTTGAGATTTTTAGTAGAATTTGTTAAAGATGCTCTTTAAAACATGCGACAAAAATGCATGGGAAGACTCCTTGGACTATTCCAAGACTCTAAGAAACTACATAGTTCAGGTGTCACATGAAAAACAAATAATTTAGATCGCCAGCCAGTAGCATACGTACAGTGTCATAAAGCGATCCTAGATTGAACTACTGGAAGAAATGATACTGAGTCAATTTTTGGAAATCGTACTTTCTCTGGGTCCTCAACTGAAAATTGGATAATCGAGTTGTGATGGACACGATTGTATCACACACATTGTATCTTCGACAACATGCACTAGTGACTAAATACATTCTATAACTCAACTACTTCATGTCATAATTTTTGAGCCATACGTTTCCATTAATTTTTGTTGAAAATTATCGTAGAGACATGATTTTTCACAAAAAAAAGATTGTTTGCATTTATGATGGCTAAACCAGTCCTTGGGATATTTTCACAGTGAAGTGGATGCTATGTGTTTTTTAAGAAATTCAAATCACTTATCTCCATTAAGTCGTTATCATTCGCATGTCAACGTTTTGTTTATATTTCAAAGCATAATTACGATGAAAATACGGATACATGTTTACATAGAAGTAGATCTGGATCATAGATATTTAATATGAAAAATGAATAAATTTTTATAATGAATCGATCACCTCATTTCCTTCAGGATAAATCCGCACCACAGCATCATTACATTTAGTCATTCAGAGTGGACCAATCTTTGCGGTTGAGGTAGAGGGTATCACCAAATTACACATTTGATTTGAGTACCCTGAAGACATGACTCGGCTCGTTCATTTCGCTATCTACCGGCAAGGTGGTAGCTTATTTTACACATGGTCCAATTAAATCTGGTCTGGAAAGGTACTATACGGTTTCTATGTCTTCGCCTCTACTTAAGTATAAATCATGTGCTTCAATTTTGACCGGTAGTGTACATGCAACGGACTTACCTGGACCGAAACGACAAAGGACAAAGTTTCTTTGATGTCACATCCCGAAAGAACACAAAAGGGCCATGAGGTTGGATTTTAAATTTGTATGAAAAACCGAAGCAATGCATTTCATGACAATGAGGAGTTCGTACGACCGACGATACAGCCATTCATCGGGAATAAAATAGATCTAAAACCACACCGACTGTACACAACGCAAATCTAGACATAAAGGTTGCCAGATGTGTCGACAATGGTGCAATTAATCTCAGTAACCTGTCACAAGGACTGTGAATTTTGCCGTGTCCGCATCACAAAAGTCTCTGTATAGCCCACGAAGATACAAATTTACGATGCTTCAAGATGATAATTACACCTAGTGAAACCCTTGCATCTGTGTTTGAATCCCCTATAAGCTCCCACAATCAGTCAAAAATAGTGACCAGTAGATTATTCAGCTGTCCTGATTCGTCCACTTGGACCTATACCTACAAATGTGTTTTTTGTAGTTTCAGCACATTAGAAAACAGGTTTTTGTGTACACAAATGTTCAAGTATCGTTGTTAATGATACAGTTATAAGTCGGAAGCCCTTTGTAAAATAATTATCTTCGTAAGCAACCCTGAGTTGTATATTCATGAAAAGGTACTAAGTATTATTTTAAACGGCACCAGTAAAAGCAAATATTATAATATCGTTTAAGAAACAACAGATATAAGACATTCGTCACAAATGTCGCTGGTGGCAAGAGTTGATTCAAACGGTGAACCACAGCAAAGGTTTTATCAGTCATAGATTGCTATGAAAATAACTTTGATAAAAATGTATTGTCAGAACCAACACTGACAGGAGTTACTTTAGCAAAAACCGTGACCAATTTTATGAGAAAAGTGTTAATAGCAAAAGTACGGGGAAACCTATGATATGTGAAATGTGTATAATAGGTGCGTAGAATTACCGGCGTTAGAAGTGTATTAATATACTAATATCATAAAATTGCGATCAACTCTCCCACATCACCTACCCTCACTTTTATTTTTTTCGTTGTTGGCCTTTTTCTCCGCCACGACAACCAAGTTCCAAAAACTACAAAGCTTTTCGTTCTTGGCATAGTAGTAACCTTGTATGAAAAAATTAGAAGAATGGACGGGCCAAGGATTAGCGACCCGACAGACAGACGGAGATACGAGACCTGGTTTTTCGTAATGTACATGTTATAGTGTATATCACCCCAGAAACACATCTCATTTTCGATTTTTTTGCGATTGCAATATTTCCTTGCCCTGTGACGAACGTATTGACACTTTGTATTACGCAAGTTACAGACACCAGATATGCATAATTGTAGAATTGCATTTCACATAGCTTGCACTTTTTACAGAGTTTATAAATATACCGTAATTTGCATTGTATTCAGTTCTAGCTATTTTTCGGTCCGTTTCACATCAATTTTGTACGTTTTGAAAATAAAAGTTTTTTAAAAACTTATTTCGGAGTCGTACTTCCGTAAGTGGCGCAGTCGCAGTAGGATCTACGTCGGGACGAGTTTCGCGAAGTTTCTATCGCAGATTACGGCGAGTACTCGGTTCGTTTTAACGTTTTACCTGACACGGACATCAAACCAGGATACTCCAAGAAGTTCCTGAAGAAGAAGAAGCCGACCAGAATAGTTGGGACTCATCCAAGGCGGATCCATCGAGGAAACCACCACCTGGAGCCTAGCGATAAGGATAGATAAGAAAACAACCACACCCAAGGCAGGATCCATCGAGGAAACCACCAACGGGAGATCAAAGATAAGATTAGATTTAAGGCAAATCACCACATCACAGATGAGAATCATCTTGTGGCTATCGTAAGACTCATTTCCTTTCGTATTTTCCCTTAGTTCCCATTATTTTTCTTATATCTACGACTAAAGCTAAAACGCTTGAAAATATAGTGTATGTCTTATAGTGACGATCTTGAAACTTTAATTGAGAGAATTGCCAATTGGAATCTATACAGAATGCCCGAAACAAGAGCGACTACTGCCTCAGCTTCAGGCGTTAGAGACGTAAATATATCTTTGCTTAGATATCAGGCTGATAACATTCCACCTTTCGATGGAAATCCTAAACAATTACATAGATTTATATGTTCTTGCGAAAATTTTCTAAGAGCTTTCCAAAATACAAATAATGTGAACGATCCAATCAATATTTGTTTGCTAGATACCATTTTGAGCAAATTGAGGGATCGTGCTGCAGATTTAATTGGTTCGCGATCAGAATTAAATTCATGGGTAGCAATAAAAGATTCTCTTACTGTAACTTTTTCCGATCAACGGAGTATTGATTGTCTCATTCAAGATTTAATATCAATAAGACCTTTGAGAAATGAAACACCTATGCAATTTGGAATGAGAATCCAGGATGCAAGGAGTTTGCTGTTTTCAAAATTGAATACTTCCATTGAAAATGCTATGGAAAAGTTGATCAAAATCAGACATTATGACGATTTTGCTTTGATAACTCTTATTAGTGGCTTGCCATACCAAATGCAATTGGTTATCCGTTTGAGAAATCCCGATTCATTAGAACAAGCGTTGTCATTTTGCACAGAAGAAGAAAATTTCATTTACTTTAGTACTGGGCGTAACCAGAACCTCCAGAGTTCCTTATACAAACCTCAACCTAGACTCAATCCTCATTTTGTCGCTAATCAACAGAATACTAATCGTACTGTCACAAATGGTCCACAAGTGAGATATATTCAAACTTTATTTGTTCAAAGCTCTCAAAATCACCCGAAACCAATGATGAATGCTTTCCCTGGAAATTATTCTCATAGGCCTAATTTCAATAATAATTTTCCTCCTAGATCTCAGTTTTCTAATTACCCTTCCACTTCATATGCTCAAAATCAGACACAATTCCCGAGATTCAACCAGGCTAACACATCTGTTCAACGTCCACATTTCCAACAAAACTTCCAAAGGCCACCTTTCTCTACTAATAGACCTGCATATCCACAAATTACTGCAAGTAATAACAGTAATGTTACAACTAGGACAAGATATCCGATTCCTATGGATACGAGTTCAATCCATTCGAAACCGAATGCAAAATCATCCACCCAGCACTTATTTGCTCACCAAATTGAAAATGAACAATCACCTATTAATGAAACCATATTGACACCACCATATGAGCAATATGACTATTCTAATTATGATTTCTCTTGTGATGTTCCAAATCAGCATTTCAACCCAATGCTTGACCATGACACATATTCTCAAGAAGTTAACGACCCAACAATTGAACAACAAAATTTTTCCCATGTCCCTCCGAACATCGAACCGATATAATATATTTGAATAATATCCATACAGATCTACCTTACATTTATATTCCCGAATTAACTGCTTATTTTTTGATCGATACCGGTAGTTCCAGAAGTCTCATAGACCCCAAATTAGCGTATAAATTTTATTCAGATTATATTTCTGGCGAAAATTTCAATATTCAAACAGCTCATGGTATGACGTTCCATAACCAAGTAGCACATATTCCTGTATTCCAAATTTTCAATACTGACGATTTTCATAAATTCTACATTTTTGGCTTTTCTGATAAATATGATGGCATAATTGGTGCTGACCTATTAGAACAGCTACAAGCCAATATTGATTTAAAAAATAAAATGCTAATTACTCCTATGGCCCATATCCCCATTATTTTCGAAAATAAATCAAATTGTCCGAATCCACCTAAAAAATTTCAGACTTACCAAATCACCATAGCCCCTCGTACAGAACAAGTTGTGAAAATTCCCGTGAAGTTGAATAGCGGAACAGGTGTTCTAGAGTATACAAATTTTGGTAACAAATTAGAGATGCCTCAAGCTTTGGTGAATATTTCGGATAATTTTGCTATCACTACGATTATTAATTCGAGTGAGGAAGCTGTAAATTTAGAAATCAATAATCCTTTAGATATTGAACCTACAGAAAATTTTTGATGTGCATGTTCACAGTGTTAATGAAACTGATGGAAATTTTGACAAAAATTATAATAGCATATTAAAGAATAATCTGCAAAGTTTACGTCTTGATCACTGTAATGAAGAAGAAGCGGATGCTATACACAAGCTTTGTTTAGAATTTAGAGACATTTTTCACTGCGAAAATATCCCATTAAGCTTCACTAACAAAATTAAACACAAAGTTAGGTTGACCGATGATACCCCCATCTTTACAAAAAGTTATCGTTATCCAGAAATTCATAGAAATGAAGTTAAACATCAAATTTCGAAAATGCTACAGCAAGACATTATTCAAGCTTCAACATCACCCTTTTCATCCCCTATATGGATAGTACCAAAAAAAGAAGATGCTTCAGGCAAAAAGAAGTGGCGAATTGTAATAGATTATAGAAAACTTAATGAACGTACAGTCGACGATAAATACCCTCTTCCCAACATAATTGATATTTTAGACCAACTCGGTCAATATTTTACGACACTTGATCTGGCTAGCGGATTCCATCAGATTGAAATGGAACCAGAAGATATTCCAAAAACAGCTTTTTCAACTGAAAATGGTCATTGGGAATTTAAAAGAATGCCTTTTGGTATGAAAGATTCTCCAAGTACATTCCAACGCGTCATGGATAACATCCTGCGTGGTCTCCAAAATGAAATATGTCTCGTCTATCTAGACGACATTGTAGTTTTCAGTAGTTCTCTTCAAGAACATATTGTACGTTTAAGACAAGTATTTGCAAAGCTCAGAGAATCAAATTTTAAAATGCAATTGGATAAATCGGAATTTTTAAGGAAAGAGGTTCAATATTTAGGACATGTCATTACCCCAGAGGGAGTAAAACCAAACCCAGATAAAGTTTCGGCAGTTAAAGATTTTCCTATTCCTAACAATCAAAAAGAGATCAAATCATTCCTAGGTCTCGTAGGTTACTATCGCAGATTTATTAAGGACTTTGCAAAAATTACCCGTCCAATGACACTTTGTCTTAAGAAAGAAGCTAAAGTCGTCCACACACCCGAATTTATAAAATCTTTCGAACATTGTAAAGATCTCCTAGTAAATGCACCTATACTCTCATACCCCGATTTTGAAAAATCTTTCATTGTCACTACCGATGCCTCGAATCAAGCTATAGGTTGTGTTTTATCTCAAGGTATCATTCCTAATGATAAACCAGTCGCTTATGCTAGTCGCACTCTAAACGAAACTGAAACTCGATATACTACTACCGAAAAAGAACTTTTGGCAATTGTATATGCTTGCAAACAATTTAGACCTTACATATTTGGACGTAAATTTTATATATACACAGATCATCGCCCTCTAGTTTGGTTGATGAATGCTAAAGATGTTAATAGCAGACTTGTACGTTGGCGACTCAAATTAATGGACTATCAATATGAAATCATATATAAAAAAGGAAAATGCAATACTAATGCCGATGCATTGTCACGTATTCATGTAAATGCAGTAGAATCAGCTAGTGTCATAAATAACCCAGGTGACATTGATCAGGATATTCAAGATTATTTAAATCAGTTATTTGCCAATAAACAATCTCTCCCAGATTTAGAAGAAGATACCTTAGCATTGTTAAATTCAGATCCCGGAAATCCTATTACGGCTTCACAACCATTAGATTCTTCAAGAAATATACACATTTTACAAGATGTTCAAGTAGCTCCACCGAATAACATACAAAATGAATCTCCTAAAGACAGCGAAACCGAGACAGCCCACACTTGTAACGCGGAAAATAATTTCAATGATGGTATTCCTATACTAGATGAAATAATCAATAATAAGGTAACCCAAGTTATCGTTTCTAAAAATCCACACAATCAAACAGATGTCAAACAAGAAACCTTTGATAATCATAAAATTCTTTATGTGAAAATTCCAAATTCTGCTTCAGCCATAAATGAATTTCTTAGAGAATACACATCCAATGACAGAACATTTTATCTGTACTTCCATGAGGATTCACTTTATACTATGTTTAATAGAGTCTTCATAGATAATTTCGATAGCAACGAATTAAAATTAGTTAAATGTACAAAATTAATCAATACTGTCAAAGAAAAAGATGAGCAACTTATGCTGATTAAATTTCAACATGAAGGCAAGAGTAATCACAGAGGTATCAATGAAACATTAGAAAAACTCAAACGAAATTATTATTGGCCCCGCATGAAGTCCGATATCACACATTTTATTAACGATTGTGTAATTTGCCAAAAAGCCAAATATTCTAGAAATCCCCCATATATTCCACTGGTATTGACAGAAAGCATAGGAAAACCCTTCCAATTATTACATGCTGATGTATTTACATTCAATAATCAACATTTTCTGACGATTATTGATGCTTTTTCCAAATTAGGACAAGCAGTTCCAATCCAAGCAAAGACCTCTGTCGAAATTTGTAGAGCATTCTTACATTATTTCTCATATTATGGTCTACCTGAGCGTATTACTCTTGATAATGGTACGGAATTTAAAAATGAGACTGTTAGGGAACTCTTGAAATGTCATAAAATCGATGTGCATTTTACTACACCTTTACATCACGAATCAAATTCACCAATAGAAAGATTCCATTCATCACTAATTGAGCATCTCAGAATACTTTTACAAAAATTTCCAAAAGAAACGACCACTAACCTTATCAATTACGCTTTAATAGCATATAACAGTTCATTACATTCTGCTACAAAATTCACGCCATTTGAATTGACTTTTGGGCACACTATTTCCAGAGATCCTTCGGACCTTATCGAAACTACTTTTTACTCTGACTATGCTTCAAATCATAAAGATAAAATGAAACATCTATACCAGCGTATTTCAAATGATTTGCAGGAAAATAAAGCCAAAGTACTCGAAAAACGTAACATTCATGGTAGCTCACAATATCAGTTCAAAGTAGGGCAAGTAGTCTATAAAGCTAATCGTAGAAGAAATAAAAAAGACAACAAATTTAAAGGTCCATTTGAGTTAGTAGAAATCTTAGAACATAACAAAGCAAAAATAAAAAATAAGTCCACAAATAAAATAGAAATAATACATATGAAGGAACTCAAAGTCCCTTCTATTTCAGGATCCTCGCCTACAGCGGAAGATCGACAACAGAACTAGTATGTCCCAAATTCCACGACCTCAGCGACAATCCTGGCCTCCTTCCCTTAAAATTAGGAAACGCTCAGAATATTGCTGATTATTGGTCATTCATACAAATATTTGATATTTCGTATCTAGCTGAACAATTCTCAGAATTGCAAGTAATTTTTGGACAATTGAAAATGGAAATTGAAAATTCAACTTCCTATTTTACAGAAATAAAAAATTATTGTAATCTAATATTATCATTAGAATCAAAGATTCACGATCAATTGTTACAGATAAATCCAGTTTATAATAGAAAACAGAAAAGAGGATTAATCAATGGGCTTGGTTCGATCATAAAAATTATAACAGGAAATTTAGATGAATCAGATGCGAAACGTTATGATCAAGCATTATTATCATTATCGAAAAATCAAGGGAGAATCAAAACTTTAGTCCAGGAACAAGTTACAATTATCAGTCAGGCTCTAGATGTTTTTGAGCAAACATCGAAAAATATTACAAAAAACCAATTAATTTTAGAATCACGTATCCTGCAATTTGAGAAATCTCTGATGGCTCTTCAGGCAAAAGATTTACACTTAGAAAACGAACTTTTTATACAAATTGTAATTTCACAAATATTAACTTCATTTCGATACATCCACGATGTTTTAGAAAAGTTAGAGGTTGCAATATCTTTTGCAAAACTTAATACATTCCATAATTCTATATTGAAACCTCAAGACCTTCTAGTAGAAATAAAGCTTATCTCAGAGCATTTACACAATGTCAAACTACCATTTGAACCTGCTTTAGAAAACATTCTGCTTTTTGAGAAAATATTAGAAATCAAAAGTTATAGTAAAGGCAATCAAGTTATTTTCATTCTGGAAATTCCTTTAGTAGAGGTCGATAGATATAATTATTATCACCTATACCCATTACCTACGACGACATCCAATCAATTTATATATTATATTTCCTTACTCAAACTACCTAATCCTAAATGAGCACGCTTATAGCCTTTTTGACAAAAACTGCAAAGAAATTCAGCCTGAACAATATGTTTGCCACGAGAAGAATCCAGTAAAGCTAAGCAAAGGAAATCCATGTGAAGTTCAAATGTTACTGTATGAAAAGAATATTACTAACTGTTTTCAAATGCCGATACAAGTACAACAAGAAAAAGTCAAAAAGCTAGATGCAGAAAACTGGATGTTAGTTATTCCCAACAGAAAAATTGTCACATATAGGTGTGGTGAAAACCAAGACAAAATTCCACTTCGAGGAACATATCTACTAGAAAATTGCCAAAACTGCGAAGTCTATATGGGTTCAACTGTTATAAAAAGTCGCCGGAACCCAAAATCACAGTTTAAGTATATTGCACTACCAAAGCTAGTTTTTGAAGGATTCAAGAAAACGCAGACTGCCCATTTGGAACCTCTTCAACTAGAATCCATTAACTTCGAAGAAACAAACAACATTAGAGCCGCCCTGGATTTGAACAAGCACAGACTCCAAGAAATCCCGGATAATCCAATTATTGATCTCCAATCAGTAAGCATCTGGACCATCTTACTGTATTCCCTAATTGCCATCATCTGTGGCGACCTCACTGTTAAATCTTACTTTAAAAGAAAACAAGCCGAGAAGAAAAAAAGAAAATAGAAAAACCGAAATTATTGTTTGAAGCTAAGAACGATAAAGATAGAAGATAAGTTATAGAAGATAAACGTTAAGGAGAAAGAAGATAGAAATTATCCAAGAAGAACGAAAACTTTCAATCTTCACCGTTGGTTCAGTTTCTACGGCGGGAGGAGTTACAGACACCAGATATGCATAATTGTAGAATTGCATTTTACATAGCTTGCACTTTTTACAGAGTTTATAAATATACCGTAATTTGCATTGTATTCAGTTCTAGCTATTTTTCGGTCCGTTTCACATCAATTTTGTACGTTTTGAAAATAAAAGTTTTTTAAAAACTTATTTCGGAGTCGTACTTCCGTAAGTCGCATAAACAATTATTAAGAACCTTGGAAACAGTACACTAAGTGAAAATATGATGCGGAGTTCTACAAGGAATCAAATTAGGACCATTGCTGTTTAATTTATATATTAATGACCTCTTTAAGTTAAAAAACGATGGAGAAATTATTGGTTTTGCAGACGATACGTTAATTACTTACTCAGACGATGATTGGACTTGTTTAAGAAACAAAATTTTATTAGATTTTCAAAATGTTACAAATTATTCGCGAACCAGTCAATTTCAACAAAACATACATTACGTTTTCTTGCGACAACAAATCTTCCCCAAATTTTAATCAACTCCAAATTAATACGTTGAATAACTGCAGAAACATACAATCGGTTCAAATACCTAGGGGTATTCATAGATAACCATCTAAGATGGTATATACATGTTGAAAATTTAGCAAAAAAATTAAGATACCTTATTCCGAATATCAAATATTTCAGCAGTTTTTGAAGCGAAAAATATCTACACATGACATATCATGCCCTTGTTCAACCATTACTATCTCATGGAACCTTAGCATGGGGGAGTCATGAATAATTATTATAAAAAGATTGCAATTACGCAGATGTGGATTTTGAAAGATATGTTGAACAAAAAGAAATGTCATCCCACAGAAAATCTTTACAATGAATGACAGCTGTTCGACTGCCGTCAAATTTATTTTCATCATACAATAATATATTTAAATAAAAATCTACATTCTACCAGCCACAGCCATCAAATTCGATTCAAGAAAACCTCTGCATTAATGCTTAGACTAAATAAAACTATCAGCCAAAGATCATTCTATTTTCTATGCTCAAAATCTTATAATGTTATTCTTGCAAACTTTAAATATATAAAATGTAAAAGCGTTTAAAACTTAAATTAAAAGTATGGCTCCTAAATCAACCAAGGCTACAAATCCATAAGTTTGTTGACACTTAAAAGCTGTATGTTATTTGATAATAAAATGATGCAAACTTATGCATTTCACTAGTATACTCAAATTTGATGTATTACGAGTAATATAATTCAACTTCGGTTAAAACCCAAGCACAAGTGTACACTTTTTTGGGAATATTATGTTTATCGGATATTGCCGTTAGTATTTATACAAAAACTTTGTAATTGGACCAATAAACATTATTATTGTTATTATTATTTTAGGAGTTAGCGAAGAAAATTTGGGTCAGCAGTTCACCTCCTGCGTTTCTATCTACTCCATTCGCAGATTGACTTGCCTGTATTAGAAAAATTTCAGATCATTCCATAGAAAAAAAATGCTTTGAATATTCGTGCTGTTTCTTTATTGAGTCTCACTAGTGGCGTAAAAATTTGCAACATCCTGAGCCTTGATAAAGAGACTGCGTTTTTTAATCTCCCAATATATATATATATACAGGGTGTCCGCAAAGTTGGGGTTTTCCTTTTCAGAAACAACTACCCTTGAAATAACAAAGGTAATGTGTAGTGAAACGAGGGCGACCAAATAAAAAAAAATAAAGGAAAAAGTACTCACTCTCCAGTTGACGAGAAGGGCTAAGTACGTCTCTGCCCGAAATCATACCGCTCCAACAGAAAATGAAATCAGCTGATGCGCTACCGAGCAAACGCAGAAACCACATTGATTGTCTTACACTTAATGGCACATCTTCTAACAAGGAAGGCAAAATGTTGCGTAAAAAGTCTAGGTATTGCATCCCGTCCAATCGATTTGGGAGAATAAATGATCCAATGAGCATACCGTTCACCATGCCAGCCCAAACATTCACCGAAAATGTTTGTTGAAAATGTGCCCGACGGACAGCGTGCGGATTTTCTACTGACCAAACATGAGTGTTACGAAAGTCATTCACCCCATTACGCGTGAACGTAGATTCGTCTGTCACCAATATGCACTTCAAAAAGTCCGGATTATTGTCATGTTGATGCAACAACCGCTCACAAAACCGCATTCTTGCTGGAAAATCGTAGGTTGAAGGGCTTGTACACGTTGGACGTGAAACGGATACAGCCCCTCTTCACGCACCGTTTGCCACACTTTAGTTTTTGATACTTCCACTTCTCTAGCCACGTCTCTAGTGCTTGTTGTTTTTTGAAACGCAATCGATTATACGGGTTCGTTTACCTCTACACGCGTGACCGTAACCGTCGGTTGAAGGTTGCATACTGATCTGACACACTGACCCCGACCCAGTTCTGTCATCGGGTTGAGCCAGTGGCCTTGTACCAGTCGGTGATGTGGCGGGTCGCGGCTACAGGACGGTATTCAGATATTTTTGATGTTGCAGAGCACTTTATCTTGGTTCCCTTAAGAAATTGGTGTATATGGTAAGAAAAATTGCTTATGTTTTCAAGATCTACACGTCGTGTAAAGGAAAACCCCAACTTTGTGGACACCCTGTATATATAATTATTTTTAATTATGTGTACTCTGTACCTCCCTCTTAGGACAAGTCTTATGTCATTTTTTATGATCTACAAGACAATAAATGTATCTATAGCACTGTTTTATTGCAGGTTTTTATTATGCCATGATATCCCATCTCCATGAAATAAAAATATCTAGTGAATTGCTCTAGAAGTAGTAAATCCACCGAACAAAGATCTTCGGCAATCGCCAGATCGACGACAGGAGTTTCAGTTTCATTCGAAAAGATTAAATTCCTGTCCTGAGATAATTGAGTTCCAACGATGGAACTTTTAAAAACTTTTTAATTAATACTTTCTTAACCGCATCAAAACGTACTTAATTTTTTCGGACATTTCGCAGCCGATTAAATTAACAATTTTCCTTTGTTGACCAGAGAAAGGCTCTTAATGCGAAAGAGAAGCTCCATCGGAATAGACTTTTTTTCTAGATCTAAAACTCGGAGAAACTTCGCAAAAGATGGAGAATAGCTATTAATGGAGACTTCATTCCCGACTGTCCATTATCTCTGAATACAGATGGCGTTAGTAAATTAGCTGCACCGTAGGCAAATCAAGATGGAATGGAAATCAGACAAGATAGAGAGGTAGACTTAATTCCCATTTTACATTTTTCTTCTGACTGACAAAGCTCATCATTTGCAATCTTTCGCGGCATAGACTAGAATTAACTGTGCTCGTCGTGCCGATGGAAGACTTTTATCAACATAGTACCGAACTTTCTAGTTGAATTCGATAATAATAAAAAAATGTTCTTAGTTATAGTAAATGTTCATGGTTGGCTGGCTGTGTTTGGTCCGCCGGACAAAAAGCAGAGCACGTTTATTTTATTTTGTCCAGTGATAAGTAGATCACATCGACTAACAGCTAGAATCATCGCTATCTGGTGGTCACGGGGTAACTGGGCCTCCTTCGCGGATTGAGATCAATACAATCTCAACCGGCAGGCTGCAATCCACTGTTTCGTAGTGATCGATTCTAGTTGTAGATCTCATTTCGATAGGTCTCACACTCTGCTGTATAGATGCTACAGTTTCGTTCGTTCTCCGAGAAACCCTAAGCCTAGAACATGCTGAGGAGTAACCCAAAAGCACGAAACAGCTGTCCATGGTTAACTGTCTTTGGTGGGACGGACGAAAGTAGAACATGCTTATTTTATTCTGCTGAACAATAAGTAGACCACATCTACTTCCAAGCTATCCAGCGATCACGTGATGACTGAGCCTCCTTCGCGAATTGAAATTTATACAATGCCAACTTATACTCGTAGGTTGCAAATCACTGCCATGTCACAGTTTCCAACAATTCGGAGCTATTCTGACCGTATGTTTTGATCACCTTCACAATCCTGCGAATAGCTGTGTGCTCTCACTTTGTATGAGATAAACAAGTCCACCTGGCGCGGGATGTAAACGTCCAAAAAAAAAAACGGCCTAAATACACTCACGATCAGCATCAGCAGCATTCCGAAAACACTCACCGGAAAGTAGCATCATATCGACAAGTTCGGTATTTTTATAGAAACACATATCATTATTGTTTTCTCTAAACAGCTCGGTTCACCTGCACGGCATGCAGCTCCTGGATTGGATACTATGCAAGTTGCATCTTTCCACCCACTCCTTTACTGAATGCAGGGCTAGATTTAATACCGCTGATTCTCTCCGAAGACAGTGTTTTTTTGTGTCGTTAGGACAATTTTACATATATTCATAAAATCTGTAGGAAAGTTGCAACTTTCAAGAACACCCCGTACATAAGCGAAATACTAGGAATGACGTAATCATATCCCCCGTTACGTATATGCGAGCTCGCGTCCGTCTGACAGAAACTCGCGCACTGAAAAAGTTTGTTTGACCGGAAAACAGCGACCGTGGGCAATTTCCGAATCGGTAAGGAAATAACGTCGAACACGCTGATTGAATTTGGATCGCAGACGACGTTGAATGGACGAGACAAAGGAGAAACGGAAAATGGACACGTAATACTAATTGTCTTGGTATTGGCTACTTGGCAAAGAAGGGATATCTTCTGTTGCCCCTTAATCGAAATCTTTATTCTAGAAGTTGTGTGCAGAAGGTGCTGCTTTGGAGCAGGATATGAAGACGCAGCCAAGTTGTCAGAAAACCATATAATAATGTGTATACAAAGGCTGCAGTCAGTATTATAATTATTATAGCATAGAAAAAGGTAAATTGTATGAAGAACCTTATGCGCAATTCCAGGGCAATCTATACGTACATGCATGCATCACTATTTGTGTTTAGATATTTACTACAAGTGTTCGACATTTCATTACTTGCAGTTACACTCTCAAAGATAACTATTCCGAACTGTAAGAATTGCATACTGGACGGCTTCCGAGGACAACCTGCTGGTTCGTGACTTTCTTGAGAGCAATGGAAACATCTCACAAATACTCATCAATTTATATACTATTTTATTTAAACTTCAAACTAAACAAAGATGGAACTTTAGAACTAATGTCGCAGCGTCATGGTTTTGATTATGAAAAACGTGGACAGCATTTAGGCATCTGCCTGCGCGGCTGCTTCGGTGTAAAAAAACGTATTCCAAAGCTAACAAAACACCTACTTGTATGTGCACGTAACGGATGCTTGGGTATACTTGTTACACACAGCGTTGTCTTATTCTTGATGTTTTAATATTCAGAACTCATGATATTTGAACACTATATCTACCTTAGCATTTTAAAAGGTAGTAAATATACAGGGTGTCCTCAAAGTTATGACTTTCCTTTACAGAGCGTATAGGTAGGCAATAATAAGCATGTTTTTTCGCAAAGAGCTGGCCGATACGACCGGTCCTTTGTGTATAGGGATTCTGGAAAAAAAGGAAAAAGTCATTAACTCAGCATCCGATGAGAACAGCTCCAGCCGGCCGACCGACCAACCGATATCTTTTCGATAAGCAGGCCCAGTGGTAAATTAAATCAACTACCTTTTTAAACTACTATCTCTGCGCTACTTATGAGGATTCTGAGCTTAATACTGCTCGGCTATCGTCCTACATCATAGATTTATAATATATATTTAGTGGATCCTACCAATCATCTATCACTTTCTGCGTCCACGATTAATGAGATCAAGCGACACAGAGAGACCGGAGGGCATACACATCTCGATCTATCCCTACAAACGATCTATTCGTTAGTGTAGACCAGCGGCGCATCCTCACTGGAAGCTCTTGCAGGATCAAGAGGGATTCAAATTTCCTTCTTATCTCATAGCAGGAGCAGAGTACCATTCGTACACCTCGCATTTTTGTGAACTTGATAACGGATCTCCAATCATCATTAATTTCTTTGTTTTGGAAGATAACCGCTGCATAGCTTAGATGTGGAAACATGCGGACATTTATAGGATACCCTGGGAAAAGCTAGCGGGTGGTACCGCCTCGGTCGACTGGTACTTGACTACCACCTCCTTTTTGCCTGTTAATGATATTAGATAGACCTAAAGTGGCCTGTTGGTGGACTTGTACCGCCATCCGGCAATCAGTACTGAGGTATTCCTTAACGCGCGTTCAATCACTTGAAAGGGAAGATGTCGTATACTGGATACAACAACTTCTGGAACAAGCATTTGCCACGGCCCCGCTCAGTAGGGGTTGGGGTTTTTTCAGACTTTCGTTGCTGAACTTAGATTTACGGCATAGTTGCTGGTTTTCTCAGTTTTCGAGCCGGTATTGATGGCATGTAAAAATGTTGGAAATCATTGGAAAAAACTATCTGTTAGATCGTAATTATTTTGATAATGTATGTTTGTACGAAACAAGTATAGGAATATAGGGCTGTACATATTCACGTGTAGTGCGCCGGATCTGTGATTTAAACCAGGGCTGCCCAACATACGGCCCGCGGGCCGCATGCGGCCGCGAACTCCTTTCTTGCGGCCCGCTTCACGGGTCATGTATACATCACATGTATAAATTACTCTCAAATACCGAATACGCCCAATTCTTACATTAACTCTGTAATAATGTTGTGTAGAAAGATTTTATAATGCGGCCCTCCAAACTGCATTTTTTTTTTGAAGTGGCCCTTGGCCACATTAAGTTGGACAGCCCTGATTTAAACGAATTCAATATAGCAACATAAATAACATACGCGAGAAGATGCGGGACGTGTGGTATTGACTTTGAGCTCGATGGACGCAGTTTCTGGACAGGCCATAGGCGCACCGCTAAACAAATCTGATAAATGTCTATTTCCAATTTAGACGTACATCTAACATAGTGCGTCGCTGCAACACCAATCCCGAACAAAATCAGTCAAGCTTTATACACTTTTCAAATTACTATTGAGCAATGAACAGACCATAAATCACCTTTTAAGTGCAATCTGTATAGCTAATATATTATGTACCCATACTTAGAATTGTCACAAGTAACAATACCCGTATATACGTATGAATCGTAAGAATTGTGCTGTAAACAAGTGATGGAATACCAAAGGATACCAAAAAATCGCAATGCTCACTTCCTATAGATATAACTTATAGTTGCCATGATGTGTCAGAAAGTAATACAATGGTGTTAGATTACAAAAGCAAGTGTCAGACGTCTAGGGAGGACCCCCGCGCCCCCCTCTAAATCCGCCACTGATAAGCAGAGTACAATTCATATACCTCTTCGCGTTTCTGTGATCCTGATAGCAACCCGTGGTCCACCAATTTTACAAGAAAAGTCTGGTCGAGACTGTGATTTTCAGAAACCTATAGAGAGACCACAAGGAGAATATATGCCAAGGATCCAATTTCGCGCGAGCAACGTAGACTGCACAGTACTATTCACATACTTCCTCGCGTTTTTGTGATCCTGATAGCAAGTCACCGTCCATCATGTTTACAAGAAAAGTCTGATCGTCAGTGCGATATTCCGAAACTTATAGATCTGTATCAGGATTGCAGAAACGACTAGGGACACAGATGCCAAAAATCAAAATTTTGCTCCAGCATCATAACGTAGGCAGATCACAATTCACACACGTTAGTAGATGTCTTATGGGGATTCGGTCTCAAAACTTCCAAAATCCGCCACCAGAGGCGCTGGCGTCGCGCGCCATTGACAGGTTGTTGGACGGAATCTGTATTCATGAGTTGGGGATTCCGCCGCTAGATGGCGCTGTCAAACCAAACGGAATCTGCGTGTCATTGGACACCTGTCATGCGTCATTGGGCATCTCACGCATAGATGGCGTTAAAACGTCATCTGTCATACGTCATTGGAGACCTGTCATTGATGGGTTGAGCATCTCGCGCATAGATGGCGCCGATTTGTTTGGCGCTGTACAAACCAAACGGAATCTATGTGTCATTGGACAGCTGCCATTGATGGGTTGGGCATCTCGCGCATAGATGGCGCCGATGTCGCACCTGTCTGGTGTTGGCGTGGATTACGGGGGGCAACGTGTATACAGGGGTGCATCGAAAAATAGCGGATCGATGGACCGACGGTATATCGTTAAATCGTATATAGCAAGGCGTGACCTAAATAGCGTGGTGGGCTCCTCTGGTCGGTCGGTCGGTCAGAATGTCTCATAACCTGTATACGATGTACTGTTATTATTATACAGGATGATACCGTTCAAAATGAAAATAGTATAGACATTCTGACAATTATTTCGCAAACCAGAGGTATTTTCAATAAAACTACAATAATACGTTTAATATTTTATTGAAAATAGAAAAAACTACATAGGTAATATGATATTTGAAAACCAGTGGCGTAGACGTTCAACATTTCTCTGGGTACAGGAAAATTGTCCGTTGGTGTGGCATGGATTGGAATCAGCAACAAAGTTTCCAGTAGCACACGGTGTACCATCATACTTGCAAACATCAATAATGTTGGGAAAAACACCAAAAATGTGACATTTCTTGAGTAAAAAGTTTGCTTTCTGTTCTCCACGAACGTAGACATAGTCAGCCGCATATATCACCTTATTTTTAATTATTTCATTTAACTTGGAATATTTAACGTCGCCGGAAGAATATTTAAGCCCATGGAAATTCTTCTCCAAGTAAGCGACAGTTTTCTTGTCTTTAGTATTTAATGTAGAAAAAGGTTGCGGAGGTGTAAAGATGTAATGACTTTTCTTGAAACCAATTTCGATACATAGTTCTTTAGGTACGAATAATCCGTCAACTGTAAAGCCTTGAATGTCAACAAACGCGATCCTCATGATGTCTGATGCGGAACTGAGAGTCCTTCGTTGCTTACGAGATGGTTTTAATAACTTCGGTGAGGGGGAAGTACTCGATTAAGCAGTCATGTATAATGATGCAGTAGGCCTTGGTGTTGGTTGGAAAGCCAGTATCGGCTTCGATATCCAATCTAACATCAACAGTTGATGATTTCATGGTTTCCTCTTGTTTGGAACAGTCAATAACAAACAAAGCGCGATTTTTAAAAGCGGTATAATCTAAAAGACATCTCTTCAGAGGAGAAGAAGAAGTTGTATAGCTGGTTTGAAAGTCGCTATAGTTGAAATGAGCTTCAGTAAAGTGATTGTTTGCAAAGTCCAATTGCATACGTTCGTTGGGATAGTATTCACCATTTAAAGATACTCGAATACTAGCAGCATTCACGTGATCAAACAGGGTAGGGTCTGAGGTTGCGACGTCACGTTTACCGGTTTGGAAACATACTATAATGAAACGTGGTCTTTCGATTGCGGTGCTAGTTTTAACTGACCATATTTCTCTTCTCGCATCTGCGGTAATTGCAGGCAGTTCATTCAGATCCCATTTTCTAAACGGTATAAGTATCGGCTTATCAGTTTGAATAGCTTTCAAAAGTTGTTCTTTCACATCATCACTCGGGTAAATATGTTTGATTTTCAGTTCCATGCTTTCAATAGTTATTTTCGCTGTCGTCGTCGTTCCAGTTTTTTCCTTGATAATGATACAATCGTTATCGTTTCTAGCTCTCACAAATCTGAGAGTTTGTCTGCCACACGTAATCATAGGATAATCATTGAAAATGTTGAAAATATGTTTAAGCGGCATTAGCAAGCTAAAAGACTTGTTATGTGTTGACGCCATTATAGGTGTTGAAGGATAGTTCCATCCAGCTATAGCCATATGATTTGAGTCTTCCTCACTGTAACATACGTAAGCTCGGACAGTACTTACAATACCAGGATCACGTACTGTTTCAACTTCTCTAGCGGATTCACTGTAAGTGCAAGAGTCAAATAGGAAGGCACCAAAGTTTGGAGCTAAAGATACATCTCCTGCTCCTCCTCCTCCAGTTATTTCAACTTTTCCTTTGATAGATAGAAGGGAAGCGTTCATTGCAAAGAACGAATCTACTTGATTGATGCTAAATTCCACAACATCATTACAATTAAATGACTTGATGAACGGCGTATAAGATCTATACTCAGCCTTGCGAATAGATTCATCGAATGCTGGAGATCGATATAGATCAAACATCGGAGAAGTATGTGATGCTGCTGCTGCTGCCTCCTCAGTTTTTCTCTTTTTGTACATGATTCTTGTTGTTGTTGACATGATATCCAAGTGAGCGTAGAAACAGGATATTTGATGTAGTTAGTAGTAGATGTCGTCGCTTAGGTGCTTGGGGTAATACTGAAGTTGCCTTGGAAGCACCACTATGTCTTATAATCACTAATCCCATCTGCGCTTCGCTCTCAACTCCAACACAAGAGTACTAGTTTCACCTTGAAAGTTTACAGGACGACCGTCTTGATCTAAAGCCAACACTGTGATGTTGGTTATTTCTTGTTTCGGTATAACAGGTAGATATAGTAAATTTACAGGTGTTTCGACTATAGCGTATCCAGGATCGGCTGTCACAGCAAATTCGTAGATCGTGTGTGCAGGCGTGTCTCCGTCAAAGGCTCCCGACGTAATGTTAGCATCAAAGTGTATGGTTGATACTTTTATTATGTTTACAGGTAAATCAGAAGAATGCTTTTGACCAGGATTAAGAACTTTTTTCGAGAATCCCAATAGATGTCCAAGATTATTCGGTTCTGTAAAAACTATTTTATAATACTTGCTAAAGATTTCACATTGCAGTGTATTATTGTTAGGTTTTAGAGAAAAATAATCATCCGGAGGAGCAACTTCATTTTCAAGATTCATTTGCGTTCGTATAAATGTTTCTATGTCGGTAATTTCATAACAACCTGTCGGAAACTCGATGACTTTTAATTGACCACCACCACCACCTATCCGGTCGATATAATAAAATTTATCTCCTTTTTCAATATTCGGTATGGAATTGTATGAAGTAAAAGACCTAAGCGCCAATTCATAATCTTTTTTCGGATCCAACACTATCGGTGTTGAAGGACGAAATGAAAATATATGAGTAGTGCTATTGACTCTCAACAACTGCGACATGATGAATGAAAAAATATAGCTGTGTACTAAGCATTTATTCAAGTTTTTTTTTTGTTTATTTTCGAATGGATAATTTACAGAAATAACAATTTGCTTGAGCAGTAGCCGGTCCATCCCAATGTGTTGTCCAATCAGGTCTGTTGTAGTGAACATAGCATGGAAGTCGTATTTGAAGATCAAAATTGGATGTGTATTCTGCAGGCAGTTTGTGCCATATACTCAATAATTCTGCAGGTCTCACATTGCTTATTAAATATTCCAGCGGCGGAATATTCTTCTCAAACTCTTCTAATGTAAATTCCGATAATGTTTTATTATCCATCGTTGTTGTTGTTGTTATTGTTTAGAAATTTCAAACACAATTGTCCGCAATTAACTTGATTATAAGTTTGGTAAGGATCGTTGTTGTAGAAAATTTTAGCGTTTTTCAGATATCGAACAAGTTCCTGTGGAGGCTTCAGGTTACCAAATGAATCGAAATACTCAACGTTGTTGTTTATCTTTTTATAAGCTACCCAATGAGTTCCGTTGTTTTGTGAAATATCTAAGTTCACGACGGCGCATTCTCTTTTACGTGGACCGTCTCGTGGTAAAGTGTCACGCATGAAGACACCTCGGAAATGAGGTATGTTCAAGAGCTTCGCATATTGCTTTATTTCATAATCATAAAGCGCTTTCTTGGGTAGCTTGATGTTTAGTTTTTTTGAGTTTTTTTTTTGAGGTACAACCCATAACCACCTTTAGCATTTTTTCTCAAATACAATCCTTTGCCCAAAGACTCCATAGCTTTGTTATGGCGATGGTCTTCCTCCAATTTCTTTTGTGCATTCTTGGCATCAACGACCGTTTTGGCCACACCTGCAGCTCCCCCTGCGAGCGCCCCCAAGGCACTTAATCCGGCGAAAAGGGGGATCAAGGGTAGGAATCCCCCAGATTTGCCTTCGATCGGAATTATTCTCGGTAGTCGAACTTTATGTTTTCCACCTGCACTCTTCACCGCTAATCTTGCCGCTTTAAGAGCAACCAATGCAGACTTTTTTAATGTCGTGGTGGTGGGAGCATTTTTCTTCAAGGACTTTGTGATTTTCGTGAGAACACCTCGTCGAAAAGATGATTTCTTCTGCCCCATACCCAATTTTCGCTTAACTTTCATTGCGGTAGTTGTTAGCCAAGCTGCAGTCTTTTCTCCTAGTGAAGCGTCAGGTGCTTTTACACGTTCCCAGGCTCGGTTCTCAAGAATCCAATCAGCTTTGTGTCTGTCTTTCAAATTTTTGTATAAGGCGTATGCAATATCGTGGTCTCTTGCAGCACGATCCAATGGGTTCTTTCCAGGATCTCCTCGTGCTAACCTCTTCTTTAATTTAGTCCCCGCTGAAAATATACATATACATGTGTGAGAATGAAAAAAAAAATATCCTAATCTGTCGCACACTTACGTCCCAGGAACTGATACGAAGGTACGTGGAGTTCTATCGGAAGATTATTTATCAGAGAGTTTACAACACCTTCACCCTTGTACGTTAACATGAGAACTGTTGATGATGCGTTAGCAATATCTACATATATACTTTTACACATTCCTTATTCGAACGCCACACGATGAAGGTTGTTCAACAAGAGCAGTCATTACCCATTGATAACTTGGATTTTACAGCAAAAACTCAACATAGTAAACATGGTAAATTGTTACCGAATTCGTTTCGCGCTATCATCTGCGGACCAAGCGGATGTGGAAAAACGAACGTAATGCTGGCGCTGCTTTTCCATCCAAACGGTGCTAAGTTTAAAAATGTTTACGTTTATTCAAAATCGTTGTATCAACCAAAGTATCAACTGCTTCAAGAAGTGATTTCCGCTGCTAAGGGTGTTGGCTATTTCCCATTTAAGGATAACGAGGAAATTATAAGTCCAAGTAAGGCTAAAAATAGCTCTATATTTATATTTGACGACGTGTCGTGTGACGGTCAGCAGAAAATTCGAGAGTATTACTCCATGTGTCGTCATAAAGATATCGATGCTGCATATCTCTGCCAAACATACTCTAAAATTCCAAAACAGCTCATACGAGACAACTGTAACATTATAGTACTATTTAAGCAGGATGAAATTAATCTAAAACATATATTTGATGAGCATGTATCTCCAGATGTTACTTTTGATGAATTCAAAAAGATGTGTTCGGAATGTTGGGCAGAAAAGTACGGTACGTTAGTTATTGTTAAAGACTTTCCTCTTAATTATGGTCGATACAGAGTAGGATTTGATAAGTACATAAAATTGTAGGCTTATCATGTACGCCATCATTCAGTAACATGATGTCAAAGGACCAAGTTGCCGTTGCTAGTCATAAAAGAAAGATCGCAGAACTTGCTCGAGCTATACGTAAAAAGTATCTTACTTTAAAGTTAGGTCGAACTGCAGAAGATGAATCTATTAGAAAACTTTTCAAACCAATATCTGAACCTCTTAAGCAAATAGCTAAGACTCAGCAGCATCCTTCATTTATTATTAAAAAAGAGGAAAAATTGAAACAGGATGATGATGATGATGATGATGATGTATTCACACAGAACCCAAACTATCTCAATTTAGAAGACGTGGCTTCAACTGATGAACAAGGTAATATACCGCCGAGACCTGAAACACCACCACTACCTGAAGAAATGCGTCCTGCTGATTTTTCACAAGAAGCAATAGAAGAATACTTAGATCAATATCCCCCAATAAGCCATAATTATTTACAAGATTTTTGGACACAAAACGATAAAATTGATAAAAATTATGGACCTATATATACCGACAACATTGGTTGGATGTTAGGTAAACGCCGAATTAAATTTGATAGAGCGACTGGCCAAATACAGATATTACCTGAGGGGACAAACTTAGCAGGTACATGGTTTCGTGGCACACCTGGGCTGTATCAACTTTTATTCTATAATGACCCAAACTATGCAGATGCAGATTTACAACCCTATAAAAATCTATTGCAAAGTACCGGTGTTCATTTAGATTCGCTTGGACGCCTAAAAGGTTCGACAGGATTTAAATATAATCACATTATTAAGCCTCTCTTTAAAGATGTGCAGAAAAATAAAGGTACAATTGTCACACGATCAACATCTACAAAAATACGTAGTCCACTTAGTCGATCATTAACAAGATCCACTCCCTCAACAACAACAACAACAACAACATCATCAACATCAAAACCGCCAACAGGAAAAGGTATCGGTGATTACTTGACATACAACGAGGAACCAATCGAATACGTGTACTGGGATGATCCCAATGAATTAATCGATCGACTTAAACTCCTTATGGCATCTCAGGAAGCTGGCAATACGTCGCATGATAATGAAATAGTAGCCATCCTCAACGAGCTAAAAGAAGCTAATATAATACAGTAATCTAGTTCCTTGGTCTTTCATTTACACGATGAGTCTTGATAAATTCGGACGTCGCTTTGATAAACAAAAGACACTTCCGTATATGCGTACACCGCCAAAGTTAACACTACCCCATACTTCTGATGGAAATGTTGACTTCAAGAACGTAAAGTTGTGTAATATAAAAGATCCCACAGATAATTCAGATGCGGCAACTAAAAAATACGTAGATACTTCAGTGATTGATTTAAAAAAAATAACAGCAAAAACAGATCAAATAACAGAGTTTATTTCGAGAAATCCGCCTACTTCTGGTAAACATATGGCAACAAAAAAATATGTAGATGACTCTATTGCAAATATAACAACAAGAATAGAACAGGAGTTGGCTACAATTAAGTCTCATACCGATTTGACTCCAATACGGAAAAATATCATTGAATGAATTACAACTTTTGCAAGGACGCACATCATATATATCATTGAAAACATTCGATCTTGCTAAGCGTATAAAGCCGATGGAACAACAATTTAAAGCGTTAAAACATGATGACGTACGCCAAGGAGAAGCTACAACTAGTTAACGAGCTGCACAAGCCTGCTCGAAAAAATTATCTAAGACGACGTACCATCATTAAAGGCTTAGACGATTTATGGCAGACGGACTTGGCTGAAATGCGACCTTATGCTCATCAAAATAAAAATTTCAAATTAATTCTCGTCGTAATCGATTCTTTTTCCAAGTTTATGTGGACTAGACCGTTAAAGACAAAGACGGGTGAGGAGATAACTCGTGCGTTTTCGGATATCCTCGCACATACGGAACGTACGCCGAAAAATCTACAATCTGATCAAGGTAAAGAATTTTACAATAGTAAATTTCAAACTTTAATGAAGAAGCATGATATTAATCATTATAGTACATATAGCATCAAGAAAGCGGCCATTGCTGAAAGAGCCATAAGGACGTTGAAAAATAAACTTTACAAATACTTTAGCTTAATGGGATCGTATAAATGGATTGATATATTACAAAGCATTACCAATGAATACAATGGAACACGTCATCAAACCATCGGATGTAAACCATCACAAATTAATAAATCCAACGAAAAATGTATCTTAAATCGAAAATATACTCATTTAAAAATCGCGGGCCCGCGTAAGTTTAAAGTTGGTGACATTGTACGCATCAGCAAAACCAAAATGCTATTCGACAAGGGATACGTTCCAAGCTGGACAACGGAATTATTTAAAGTTACTAAAATTAATATTACCAACCCTGCAACGTACATGCTCGAAGATATGCAAGGTGCACCGATCAAAGGAGCCTTTTATGACGAAGAATTACAGAAAACAGCCAATCCAGATGTTTATTTAGTTGAAAAAGTTTTACGTCGTAAAGGTAAAAAAATGTACGTCAAATGGCTTGGCCTTGATGCAAAACATAATAGTTGGATTGACAATGATGCGATCGTCTAGGTGTATGGGGTGGGGGGGTTTCTGCTAAAAGTGAGTTCTCAGTCGGTTGCAGTCAGTCAGTCAGTCAGTCAGGCAGCTAGTAAAAAAAAAAATGGATACCAGTGGTAGTGGTTCAAGTTGCAGCGAGTTTGACCTCACCACCAGCAGCTCACACGAATCATCTGTAAACTACGACCGTGAGCTGGATGCTATTCTGGAAAGGTACGAAGAAGCGGCCAAGAACGAGGACCATTATCTGCTGTACACGCAGTTTCCAAATGGATCATACCAAATTGGATGCGGTCTAAGCCCAGCGAGATCATTTACTCCTGCTGTAATTGTGTGGAACTCATCACGGTTGAAACTATCTTTCAGTTCCTATGAGTGGGAACAATTAATCACCCAGCTCAATGTGGTAACGGTGAAGGAGACGGAGGAGCAGGAGGAGGAGAAGAACCTTCCTGACAAGTATGATCCTGTCGAAATCGAGTGCGGTGACTATTGCAGAATTCGACGACTAATCTATGATAGTACGAAAATTCTCGAAATAACCAAGCACAACATTAGTTTCTACCTCTCAGAAATGGACGTGAACGCTCTTTTAGAAGCAAATAATGAACTTTTAGTACCGTATATGTCTATGCTAGAAACTGTTGAATTTCCAAGCTATTATTATAATGCGCTTAAGATTGTTCGAGCTAGTTTTAATGATCAAAATTATACGTTTTCAGATGCTATTCAAAAATTGTATACATTTAAGCTCGTAGGCTGTACTTTACAACATATAGCGTTAGGACAACATATATTTTTCTATAGACATAGGATCGCTAATGATCTTGAACGATTTTAATAAAGTTTTTGTAAAAATGCATATCTGTCGTTTCATTATGATATACGTCACGTAACGTGACACGTGACGTGACGTGACACGTGACGTACGTGACGTGACACGTGACGCACGTGACGTGACACGTGACGCACGTGACGTGATACGTGACGCACGTGACGTGATACGTGACGCACGTGACGTGATACGTGACGCACGTGACGTGCACACTTTGTTCAAAAATACCAAAAAGATGTCTTGATAGCCCGAAGAACCGCGCCACAACATCAGAAGTAATGTTAGTATTATGTGTGTGCGTGTTTTTTTTTTTGTTTTTGAACACGCTAAGTTTTGAACTCCAACCACGCACTAACATTGCTTCTGATGTTGCACACCTCTGACGACTCAAGCTATCAGGACATCTTGTTGTTGTTGTTGTTGTGAACTCTTCTTACTAGAAAAATCTAACGAAATCAATAAAACATCTTTTTATAAATATTCATTTATTAAATCTAATTACATACATGTTTGAAAAAATATATATATATATAAATGTTAGTACTACATACATGTTTGAAAAAAAATATATATATAAATGTTAGTACAATAGATAGAGAGAAACTGGAGGACGGATGAACGCTTTTTATATATTTTTTTGTAATTTGTTTGCTGTGATGTTTTTTTTTTAAAACTCAATATCGCTGTCTACATCAGATTCATCAAATCGGATTCGGATGTTATTTCTAGACCTATCATGTAAGGCATCTCTGCAAGATTCCTGGTCTTTTAGTTCAAACACTACGCTTTTAAAGCAGCTGTGACACCAATTATACTTTTTTTGGTATACGTTCAAAATAATGTCATGTGCATCGTGAACCTCGTGAGAATGGTCATAGCAGGCAAATAAACGTTTATTTAAAGTTTTATGTATTTCTTTAAATTTAGATAAACAATTTTTACATACGTGTAGGTAATATTGGTCCAGCCAATATCCACTTGTCCATAGACAGTAACTAGAATAATCTTCAAAAACATAACCCCAATCTGATTTTCCTAATATAGTGTGAATTAAATTTGGATCTATTTCTTTGTGACATCTAATAAAGTTAATTCCTGTATATGAAGAATCAAGATCATTTTTGGCTTCTTTAATCATAGCGTGCCATTTATATAAAGGAAATTGTTTCACAATTTCCGTAGTTAATTTCCATGGTAGTGGAGACTGCTCCATGAATTCTACTGCTGATGATGTTATTGATTCGCAAATTTTTCTAACAGCTAACTCTGATAATGTTGGGGCATTCATCTATAACAAAAAAAAAACGCTATTATAAGATACTGTAATGCCCCCACGGAAGTGTGTCAAAACTGTTCGGAATTAAATAACATTTGTCGTCATACGGACTTAAACTAATTTTTGACTGTTCAACAGAATATACGTTGTGTGCATACGACCTGATACAGCGTTGTGTAGCTGTTTTTTCCTTAAATTCTTTCAAACATTCAACATAATCCTCAAATGCAATTTTATTTTTAACAACATTGTACTTAACCCCTTTAGATTTTTTAACCACCTTCCCACCCTGCACCTTGTAACTATACATTTTGCTTCGAAGTCCAACAAAATGTGTCATAATTTTACCGTTATTTTCATCTTTCATTAGACCCGGCACCTTTTTGTTCTTACGCAGTATTTTATATATGTTATTTTCAGGATAATCCGAAGTATCAAATTTACTGGAATCAGCTTTAATGATCTCCTCATATGCATCCTCACATTGCAATTCGTAGATAAAACTGTCTGTGTCCATGTACATGAGCTTACACCTTTCTGCACCCATTTTTGGTAGCATATAGGTGTAATGAAAATCGTACATGACTAGTTTCGATAGGTCTAGAATTGCCTGCCCTACATACAGAGGTTTGTTAAACGTTATTTCAGCCTTGTTCAATTCGATAACCACCAGATTTTCCTCTAAAATTGTGCGACTGTGGAACCGAAAACTCGAAATCAAGTTTGCTGCCCCATAGCGACCACCCCAAGATTTAACGATTTTACATACGCGGTGCTTACGTATATTTTCCATGGTCTTACCGAATACTGCATTATTCATTAATTTAAAAAGATTTTTTTCGAAATCATTCCGGGCTGCAGCTCTACATCGAGTATTCAACTCGATGTAGGGTTTCAGCCAGGCTGCTTGTTTAAATTGTAAAATTTTATGGATTTTCGTTAACTTTAACCCATTAGCTAGCATTTGTTTTAAATTTTTATAGTGAACCGTGTACTCTTTTTTATCCGTAAGTGTTGCCATTAATTTCGGCAATTTTACCCCGCCGTCGCTGGGTGGTACGCTACGTTCTGCCGCAAACGGAAAATCTTTGTGTTTATCGTGCAGTTCTTGTGGGTACGATAGATCGACTTGTAGCACGTACCCTACGTCAGAGTCGTCGGGTATTGACATCACATCAAACGATGTTACATCATCTACCCATTTGAACCCTCCGTAGGGTAAGGGTTGCTGCATAGCCTTCCCATATAAGCTATTCACATCCAGGTACATAAGGTACTTGGACGGCTTTTCAGGATCATATTCGGGCATATATTTATTGTTGGCCTCCGAAAATCGGTTGCTACACACCGAAATTCCACCTCTTATAGCATTTTCGTAAAACATCACCATATCTAGATCCTTTAGTAGTTCTAACTTACACCCAGTGTATTTGAGCATACAGTCCCACGTATATCCGGGCATTGTATAGTACCACGCAGGATCCAGACCATAGGTGGAGAAACATTTTTTACGCAATTGCTCAAAAACGTCGGCAAGAAGCAGAATATCTGTTTTTAAATATATATCAGAATACTCTCCTAATGTTTTAATGTTAAACTGTTGCCAAACAGATTGCGCATGAGCATACTTCTCGTCACTTACACTTTCATCGTTTAATTTATTGTAAAATTTTTCAATTGGGGGCAAAGTCGTTTCATTTAATTTTTTCAACGAATCAATGTAATCGTAACAGAAAACTCCTTTCTGTGTTAATAATTTGAATTTATCTTCATCTAAATTTTGAAATTCCCTTTGTAAAATTTTCTTTTCTGATACTGCTAAAATTGAAGCTAATTCATCAAGAGACGCCCCCATAAATCGAAAAGAGTCTATAAACCGCAATTTAATGTTATTTTCATCTGAGTGCAGCGTAAAGGAGATGTATTTATCTTTGTTGATGGGAAGTAGACTTAAGCGACCTTTTTTACATAAATTCGAAATCATAAAGTGACTATCGTACCCACTTAAATTATGGAATATAACCGGCACAACAAACAATTTTCTAAAGTTCAGATTGCATGCTTGGTGTGCGTAACCTCTGAACTCTCCACTGAAATGGTTGTGATCTCTAACGATTATGTCTTTTTTTGTTTTTGAAAATCTCTTACCGCAAATATGACATGATGTTGCCTTACATGTGTCTAATTTTTCAATCATAGGTACGCTTGTTTTTATTTTTGAGTTTACAAATTGCGCAACACCAGCCATACGATTTGCAAACCAATCCATACAATCTGCACCTCGAAAGCTCTCGAAATAAGAAAGGCTATCATCATAGCTGCATTTTACATAGAAACCAGCACTATACGGAACGTGTTTTTGATATTTTATGGTTTTAGTTAAATTTACGACGCTACTTTCTTTATGATTTTCTAATTGACATTCAAAATCTGCATAAACAACAAAAGGAGTATTTTGTTGGTATGTAAAGTTTTTAAATTCAACGCAGCTCTCTTTAGGAAGGTTAATTTTATATTTATTAAATTTAGAACACAGTTTTTCATGTTCAACTAATTTATTTTGCTGATGGAAATAGTTCAGACATCTATCGCAAATAAATTTTTTCTCACGATGTTTATTTAACTGGCTACTAATAAGACGCGAAAGATTTTTAATCCAACAATAGTGATATTTAATTTCATCGATTGAATCATTATCTTCATTTGCTGGCGCTGGTGGAGGAGCATCATAATCATTTAAACGCGGATAATATTTATTTTGAGCTAAAAGTAAATTAACATGCGTATCCCGTTTATTTTCCGTTAATCTTGCTGGTACTACTATGTAAAATGATTTTTTTTCTGTTTCGATCAATTCTAAAGCGTAAACATTGACTGAAATGTTATTCATCTTTTCAAATTTTGAAATTTTTGTTAGCAGCATAGGACTATCTAAATTTTCTGTTTGTAAAACGTCAGTAAAGTGTGGATATGAGGAGGTTAGTTCTGCATGTCTTTTTTTGCTAGGAGTCCGAAGAGCGCTTACAATGGCCCAGTAAAAGCAATTTTGATCTATATTTTTAATGTTTATACAAGCATTTTTCCTTATAATCGGTTCTGGTAGTCTAATATAAGATGAACCGTTTCCCAATTGATATTTACTGATATTAACAACTAAGGAAATAATTTTATTTAACGCAAATCCCGAATCTTTTTCAGCAAATTCCGATAATTCGTTTAAAAGTTTATCTTTCACATATATCTTAAACCACTCGTCTATTTGAGTTGATGTATCAATAATATGATTTTTAGTATTAATATATTTAATTCCCAAAATTTCATTATCCCCCGATTTCCTAATAAACTCCCCGCAAAATGTTGTATTTACTTTGAGCGCACAATGGGTGTTCAAAATATTCCTAATTTTCCTTTTAAAAACAACTACACAATCTGCTAAAAATTGATTCAAGTCCTTATGACGCAAATTAGCTATGGAACCGGTTTTTATTCTACTTTGAAAGCTCGATTCTACATTTTCCCATCTAACCCTCTGACCCAATGTTAAGTGAAGTCCTGCCCCAATATGTCTAGTTAAAATCCACTTTCTAAAATGTTTAAAATGCCCCAAATTTGTTTCTACTTTTCTACAGGTCCCTACAGATAATTTATTTTGCCTTCTACTACGAATTACCCGTTTACATAATCTAATTTGTTTTTCTATTCGTTTCAGCCACACTTCCGCGTCTCTGATTGTAAAATTATCAAATAAAATTTTCCGTAGACTAACAATTGATAGTAGAACACCGTCTGTTTGTTTGATGATCTTTTTAACCTTATTTGAAGACATTTGAAAAGACGACATTTTTTTTTTCAAGCAAACACATTACTCAAAAATATATAAAAATGCTCACCCTGTCCTCCTCCTCCTGTTCTCTGCTTTGTTAATTTTCCACTATTTTGAATGATGCTAGCGGTCGGCTTTTCCCTACGTCCACTTCCCCTTGGAAGATGATCGAGTATTTTCCGTGAAAAAGTTCGTCGATGACCGGCTGGTACGTTTCCGTCACCCGCTGTGGTAGAAATAGCACTTCCGGTCCTAAATCTAGTAGCACGGCTTCCCCAAATTTCGACTTGACCACTTTAGCTGCTTGGATTGCAAATGGTGTCCCGACTGGTAGGTCCTTTAATTTTCTGATAGGTTTGCGGTCTACAATCGAAGACGCAGCATTAATTTTTGATAAATCCATCTATAAAAAAAATTGAGTCGTCTAACTATTTTGAAGCATAACACGAAAAAACAGTTGCACTTAGAGACATAAAAAAGAAAAATATTAAATAAAATAGCACTTACTTTTTTTAAAATTTTCGCTATCTCGTCTCTCTCGAAGCACTATTGTACTGCGGCCGTTGTTCCAGCTTGCAGCGTTGTGCGTTAAGTGTGAAACAATGATGACTATTGCATGCGCTCGCTAAATATAAATACGTGGTTGAGATAACACACGCGTGCATGAGATAATTGTATCGTAAATATGCATATTATATGCATCATATTCTCAGTACCATTTTTATCGAGAAAACAACATTCATTGCGGTTGCAGTATTTTTTATATAATTTCTTAGTAATACATGAATGTATCGTTTGTCCGGCGGAAATTCCAATTACAAGTTGCACATGAGAGTAGAAATTTAGAAATATAGTAAATTCGTGTATGATTATTGTATATTTGCTGCCTAATTTTTTTTCAGTCAAGATTTTGATTGGGGGGTAAACGAATTTATATTTGCTATCTGAGATTTTTGACATCATTCTCTATCAGGTGTTGGTTCATGAAATTGGACATGCTCTCGGCATAGCACATAGTGCTTCTCCGAATGCTATTATGTTTGCCTTCTATCAGCATGAGATTCGTGGTCTAGATGTTGATGATATAAATGCAGTACAATATCTATATGGAAGAAAAAACAAATATGATTCAATCCCAACGTCTACCACCGCATCAGCAATACCAAAAACAACAACAACTATAAGATCTACAACTCGTAAGCAGCCGATCCTCAAAAATTTGTGTGATATTATTCCAGATTTTATGTTTTTAGCTATTGCTCCAGAGTTTTCAAATTACCGATTATATATTGCACATGATATGTTTATATGGAAACTAGACTTAAACGAAATGATTATCCCATCTCAGCCTGAACTTCTTGTCGATTATGTTCCTACAGAATTACGTCAATACACTTTACAACATATTTTCCAATCAACAAACGGTGACTTGATTACCATTGTGTCTCCAAACAACTATTTCTCAGCATCATTCCCTACCATTAAATTTCTTGATAATTTTTCAATTGATATACCCGATAGGGCTCGAATCAATGCTATTTTTCAATCAAACGCAGGACGGTCCTATACCTTTTATAATAATATGTCATATATAGAATTTTCTAACGATTTTACTGATGTGTTGAACAGAGGACGGATAAGAGACATATTTCCTGGGTTACCTGAAGTTTAGGGAAAAAATTAAAAAACAACCAGAACTGAACCGTGAAATACATAATTTGATTCTTGTCTGTCATGAACCAAATCAGTTGTCGAACAATGATTTGAGTCGATTAGTATCAACATCTAAAGTACTCCCTGATATGTAGTTTTATTGAAAATACCTCTGGTTTGCGAAATAATATTGTCGGAATTTCTTGTTGCAAGTTGTTCAAGCGCGGGTATTCAAAACATGGCACACACACACACACCAATCAACCTTATTGTTATATATACTATATGTTTCAATAAAATATCCATTATACTATTTTCATTTTGAACGGTATCATCCTGTATAATAATAACAGTACATCGTATACAGGTTATGAGACATTCTGACCGACCGACCGACCGACCAGAGGAGCCCACCACGCTATTTAGGTCACGCCTTGCTATATACGATTTAACGATATACCGTCGGTCCATCGATCCGCTATTTTTCGATGCACCCCTGTATACACGTTGCCCCCCGTAATCCACGCCAACACCAGACAGGTGCGACATCGGCGCCATCTATGCGCGAGATGCCCAACCCATCAATGGCAGCTGTCCAATGACGCATAGATTCCGTTAGGTTTGTACACCGCCAAACAAATCTACGCCATTTATGCGCGAGATGCTCAACCCATCAATGACAGGTGTCCAATGACGTATGACAGATGACGTGTAACGCCATCTATGCGTGAGATGCCCAATGACGCATGACAGGTGTCCAATGACACACAGATTCCGTTTGGTTTGACAGCGCCATCTAGCGGCGGAATCCCCAACTCATGAATACAGATTCCGTCCAACAACCTGTCAATGGCGCGCGACGCCAGCGCCTCTGGTGGCGGATTTTGGAAGTTTTGAGACCGAATCCCCATAAGACATCTACTTCGCCCCTCTACTAAATGAACCTTATTTGTTCTGTAGTCTAATCTTCAATACAAATCGATGCTCTAATAACTCCCCATAAAGCATCTTGGGGTCCCCTACTAATACGATCTCGGTCATAAAAGCCAACCACCTACGGTTAAAATATTTCCGAAGTAAACACCCTGTATAGCAGTTCCATACAAAAGTTATCCCCTTCTCCGTGAGTGTTAACAGAAAATACACACAACATCCCATTGCAGCTTTACATGTCTGCCCCAAGACACAACGAGCTAAAAGAATGATAAAAGGCTGCAGTGCACTTAAATCCAGTGACGTACCCTACCTCAGAGCAAGACAGACTTAAAATACACATTTATTATTATTTGGGTATCACTATTGTGATCTGAAGCTACCGATTTTTTTTAGTACATCATAAAATGATCAGAAAGTAAGAAACACTGAACATCCTGCCAAAAGGATTGTTTTGACTAAAGAATAGTTTTGACTATACTCAAAAGTTGTAAATGATGCGAAAACGCAGTTTAGGAATGTGCGACTTTTTTTCTCACGACTCATGAGTCAGATATTTCATTCCATATTCCATCAAACTCGATGCAACCATACCTGCGATTAAGTGGTTATCAAATTATTGTCAAGTGGAAAAAGTTTTCCATGCTGCGTTCCTTGCGCGCGGTGGATTTAACTTACAAGGAAAACTTTATTCACTTCCGACAATGTTCAATTGTATAAATTTCAAAGCAAAATTATTTTTTCAATTAACCTTCAGAATATTAGCCACAGAATATTAACTTTCTTCCCGCACCAAATCATTTGGAAGAGAAGCCGAATATCAATTAAATATCAATAGTTCAATTAAATGCTTATTACAGACGTTTGACACCAGATTTCGAATGTTTGACAGTGAAAAACAAGATATACAAATCGGACTAATCAAATAGTCAGTTATCCAGCCAATATTTATTTGGAACTTAATGCATTGCATAATAATTATGTGCTTAAAACTATTTTTGCTGAAGAAGCATTTTCGAAACTACAGAATTTTTTAGAAGATTTTGTAAATTTCTGTAAATTTGTATCAAAAGAAGACTTTCTGGCAAATAACAAACTTGGCGTAACACTTTTTAAGTAGTTTTGCATCAACATAAATATGTTTGTAAAAAGATTCTTAATATCCTAACTATGTAAAAAGTAAATACCGCATTAACTGAGCAACATATTCTTGA
>CAVLJG010000009.1:9868228-10218474 GCA_963669975.1 Acanthoscelides obtectus
GAACCGAAGCGAACCGAAGCGAACCGAAGCGAACCGAACCGAAGCGAACCGAAGCGAACCGAAGCGAACCGAACCGAAGCGAACCGAACCGAAGCGAACCGAACCGAAGCGAACCGAAGCGAAGCGAACCGAAGCGAAGCGAACCGAAGCGAAGCGAACCGAAGCGAAGCGAAGCGAACCGAAGCGAACCGAAGCGAAGCGAACTGAAGCGAAGCGAAGCGAAGCGAAGCGAACCGAAGCAAAGCGAACTGAAGCGAAGCGAACCGAAGCAAAGCGAACTGAAGCGAAGCGAACCGGAGCGAAGCGAACCGAAGCGAACCGAGCCGAACCGAAGCGAAGCGAACCGAAGCGAAGCGAACCGAACCGAAGCAAACCGAACCGAACCAAACCGAAGCGAACCGAACCGAAGCGAAGCGAAGCGAACCGAACCGAAGCGAACCGAACCGAAGCGAAGCGAACCGAAGCGAACCGAACCGAAGCGAACCGAAGCGAACCGAACCGAAGCGAACCGAAGCGAACCGAACCGAAGCGAACCGAACCGAAGCGAACCGAACCGAAGCGAAGCGAACCGAAGCGAAGCGAAGCGAACCGAAGCGAACGAAGCGAAGCGAACTGATGAAGCGAAGCGAAGCGAAGCGAAGCGAACCGAAGCAAAGCGAACTGAAGCGAAGCGAACCGGAGCGAAGCGAACCGAAGCGAACCGAGCCGAACCGAAGCGAAGCGAACCGAAGCGAACCGAAGCGAAGCGAAGCGAACCGAAGCGAAACGAACCGAAGCGAACCGAAGCGAACCGAAGCGAAGCGAACCGAAGCGAAGCGAACCGAAGCGAAGCGAACCGAAGCGAAGCGAACCGAAGCGAAGCGAACCGAACCGAAGCGAACCGAACCGAACCGATAGAATCAACATGACAGGGAAAGGCGGCTGCCTACTCTTTCGACGAATGACATTTGCCGCCATCTTTGTGCAATGCTTAGAGCAAACATGACACGGAAAGAACGCCTGCCTACTCATTCGACGAATGACATTTGCCGCCATGTTTGGCCAGTGACAAGTCGGTGCTAATCATCGGTGCTATTGTAGCTGCCTAGGTTTTCACATCAACTTTCATTCACTGTCCATTTTTATTCATTTGGTTGTTTTGAATTAACATCCTAATAATAAAAATCAATTTTGCTTTAGAAAAAAACGATCCAAACAAAGGCAGGGAGAGGGAAAGAGCTCATTTCGTGAGCGTTTGCTTAATGCGATCCATGTGGGAGAATGAAATACCCCGACATGCAAATAACAAAATGACGTCAAGTAGGTTGACTCGTTCGGGGATCGCAATATTCAGCGGATTAGAGTACGTTTCGTGAGCATCTGTGAAAGCGAACCGAAGCGAAGCGAACCGAAGCGAAGCGAACCGAAGCGAAGCGAACCGAAGCGAACCGAAGCGAACCGAACCGAAGCGAACCGAACCGAAACGAAGTGAACCGAACAGAAGCGAACCGAAGCGAACCGAAGCGAAGCGAACCGAAGCGAACCGAACCGAAGCGAACCGAACCGAAGCGAACCGAACCGAACCGGAGCGAAGCGAACCGGAGCGAAGCGAAGCGAAGCGAAGCGAAGCGAACCGAAGCCAAGCGAACCGAAGCGAAGCGAACCGAACCGAAGCGAACCGCACCGAAGCGAACCGAACCGAAGCGAAGCGAACCGAAGCGAACCAAACCGAAGCGAACGCAAGCGAACCGAACCGAAGCGAACCGAACCGAAGCGAACCGAAATATTCATGAGCCCCTTTCGAGCCACAGCCACAGGAAAAAACTTGTGGTGCAGTGCTAGAGCAAACCTGTAGTTCATAGATATTGATTATTGTCTTGTTATTCTCGGGGCCAGTGTTTGCAAACACTGATTGGGGAATTATTGTTAAGACTGGTTATACTTTTTGTATTATTTTGTTTAAATAAACTATTTCAAAAGAAAAAATAAAACATTCGACGAATGACATTTGCCGCCATGTTTGTGTCCAGCGATAGAATCAACATGACAGGGAAAGGCGGCTGCCTACTCTTTCGACGAATGACATTTGCCGCCATCTTTGTGCAATGCTTAGAGCGAACCGAAGCGAAGCGAACCGAAGCGAAGCGAACCGAAGCGAAGCGAACCGAAGCGAAGCGAACCGAAGCGAAGCGAACCGACCGAATCGAACCGAACCGAAGCGAACCGAAGCGAACCGAACCGAAGCGAACCGAACCGAAGCGAACCGAACCGAAGCGAGCCGAAATATTCATGAGCCCCTTTCGAGCCACAGCCACAGGAAAAAACTTGTGGTGCAGTGCTAGAGCAAACCTGTAGTTCATAGATATTGATTATTGTCTTGTTATTCTCGGGGCCAGTGTTTGCAAACACTGATTGGGGAATTATTGTTAAGACTGGTTATACTTTTTGTATTATTTTGTTTAAATAAACTATTCAAAAGAAAAATAACATTCGACGAATGACATTTGCCGCCATGTTTGTGTCCAGCGATAGAATCAACATGACAGGGAAAGGCGGCTGCCTACTCTTTCGACGAATGACATTTGCCGCCATCTTTGTTGCAATGCTTAGAGCAAACATGACACGGAAGGAACGCCTGCCTACTCATTCGAACGAATGACATTTTGCCGCCCCATGTTTTGGCCATTGACAAGTCGGTGCTAATCATTGGTGCTATTTGTAGGCTGCCTAGGTTTTACATCAACTTTCATTCATGTCCATTTTTTATTTCATTTGTTGGTTTTGAATTAACATCCTAATAATAAAAATCAATTTTGCTTTAGAAAAAAAACGATCCAAACAAAGGCAGGGAGAGGGAAAGAGAGCTCATGTCGTGAGCGTTTGCTTAACTGCGATCCATGTGGAGAATGAAATACCCCGACATGCAAATAACAAAATGACCGTCAAGTAGGTTGACTCGTTCGGGGATCGCAATATTCAGCGGATTAGAGTACGTTTAGTGAGCTCTGTGAAAGCTAACCGAAGCGAAGCGAACCGAAGCGAAGCGAAGCGAACCGAAGCGAAGCGAACCGAAGCGAACCGAACCGAAGCGAACCGAACCGAAGCGAACCGAACCGAAGCGAACCGACCGAAGCGAACCGAAGCGAAGCGAACCGAAGCGAACCGAACCGGAGCGAAGCGAACCGAAGCGAACCGAGCCGAACCGAAGCGAAGCGAACCGAAGCGAACCGAAGCGAAGCGAACCGAAGCGAAGCGAAGCGAAGCGAACCGAAGCGAAGCGAAGCGAACCGAAGCGAACCGAACCGAAGCGAACCGAACCGAAGCGAACCGAAGCGAAGCGAAGCGAACCGAAGCGAAGCAAACTGAAGCGAAGCGAGCCGAACCGAAGCGAGGCGAAGCGAAGCGAAGCGAAGCGGACCGAACTGAAGCGAAGCGAACCGAAGCGAAGCGAACTGAAGCGAAGCGAACCGGAGCGAAGCGAACCGAAGTGAACCGAAGCGAACCGAACCGAAGCGAAGCGAAGCAACCGAAGCGAACCGAAGCGAAGCGAAGCGAAGCGAACCGAACCGAAGCGAACCGAAGCGAACCGAACCGAAGCGAACCGAACCGAAGCGAACCGAACCGAAGCGAAGCGAACCGAAGCGAAGCGAAGCGAACCGAAGCGAACCGAAGCGAAGCGAACTGAAGCGAAGCGAAGCGAAGCGAAGCGAACCGAAGCAAAGCGAACCGGAGCGAAGCGAACCGAAGCGAACCGAGCCGAACCGAAGCGAAGCGAACCGAAGCGAACCGAAGCGAACCGAAGCGAACCGAAGCGAATCGAAGCGAACCGAAGCGAAACGAACCGAAGCGAACCGAAGCGAAGCGAAGCGAACCGAAGCGAACCGAAGCGAACCGAACCGAAGCGAACCGAACCGAACCGAACCGAAGCGAACCGAAGCGAACCGAACCGAAGCGAACCGAAGCGAACCGAACCGAAGCGAACCGAACCGAAGCGAACCGAAATATTCATGAGCCCCTTTCGAGCCACAGCCACAGGAAAAAACTTGTGGTGCAGTGCTAGAGCAAACCTGTAGTTCATAGATATTGATTATTGTCTTGTTATTCTCGGGGCCAGTGTTTGCAAACACTGATTGGGGAATTATTGTTAAGACTGGTTATACTTTTTGTATTATTTTGTTTAAATAAACTATTTCAAAAGAAATAATAACATTCGACGAATGACATTTGCCGCCATCTTTGTGCAATGCTTAGAGCAACATGACACGGAAAGAACGCCTGCCTACTCATTCGACGAATGACATTTGCCGCCATGTTTGGCCAGTGACAAGTCGGTGCTAATCATCGGTGCTATTGTAGCTGCCTAGGTTTTCAAATCAACTTTCATTCACTGTCCATTTTTATTCATTTGGTTGTTTTGAATTAACATCCTAATAATAAAAATCAATTTTGCTTTAGAAAAAAACGATCCAAACAAAGGCAGGGAGAGGGAAAGAGAGCTCATTTCGTGAGCGTTTGCTTAATGCGATCCATGTGGGAGAATGAAATACCCCGACATGCATATAACAAAATGACGTCAAGTAGGTTGACTCGTTCGGGGATCGCAATATTCAGCGGATTAGAGTACGTTTCGTGAGCATCTGTGAAAGCGAACCGAAGCGAAGCGAACCGAAGCGAAGCGAACCGAAGCGCAGCGAACCGAAGCGAAGCGAACCGAACTGAAGCGAACCGTTAAGAAGCGAAGCGAACCGAAGCGAAGCGAAGCGAACCGAAGCGAACCGAACCGAAGCGAACCGAAGCGAACCGAACCGAAGCGAAGCGAACCGAACCGAAGCGAACCGAACCGAAGCGAAGCGAAGCGAACCGAAGCGAAGCGAACCGAAGCGAACCGAAGCGAAGCGAACCGAAGCGAACCGAACCGAAGCGAACCGAAGCGAACCGAAGCGAACCGAACCGAAGCGAACCGAAGCGAACCGAAGCGAACCGAACCGAAGCGAACCGAACCGAAGCGAACCGAACCGAAGCGAACCGAAGCGAAGCGAACCGAAGCGAAGCGAACCGAAGCGAAGCGAACCGAAGCGAAGCGAAGCGAACCGAAGCGAACCGAAGCGAAGCGAACTGAAGCGAAGCGAAGCGAAGCGAAGCGAACCGAAGCAAAGCGAACTGAAGCGAAGCGAACCGAAGCAAAGCGAACTGAAGCGAAGCGAACCGGAGCGAAGCGAACCGAAGCGAACCGAGCCGAACCGAAGCGAAGCGAACCGAAGCGAAGCGAACCGAACCGAAGCAAACCGAACCGAACCAAACCGAAGCGAACCGAACCGAAGCGAAGCGAAGCGAACCGAACCGAAGCGAACCGAACCGAAGCGAAGCGAACCGAAGCGAACCGAACCGAAGCGAACCGAAGCGAACCGAACCGAAGCGAACCGAAGCGAACCGAACCGAAGCGAACCGAACCGAAGCGAAACCGAACCGAAGCGAAGCGAACCGAAGCGAAGCGAAGCGAACCGAAGCGAACCGAAGCGAAGCGAACTGAAGCGAAGCGAAGCGAAGCGAAGCGAACCGAAGCAAAGCGAACTGAGCGAAGCGAACCGGAGCGAAGCGAACCGAAGCGAACCGAGCCGAACCGAAGCGAAGCGAACCGAAGCGAACCGAAGCGAAGCGAAGCGAACCGAAGCGAAACGAACCGAAGCGAACCGAAGCGAACCGAAGCGAAGCGAACCGAAGCGAAGCGAACCGAAGCGAAGCGAACCGAAGCGAAGCGAACCGAAGCGAAGCGAACCGAACCGAAGCGAACCGAACCGAACCGATAGAATCAACATGACAGGGAAAGGCGGCTGCCTACTCTTTCGACGAATGACATTTGCCGCCATCTTTGTGCAATGCTTAGAGCAAACATGACACGGAAAGAACGCCTGCCTACTCATTCGACGAATGACATTTGCCGCCATGTTTGGCCAGTGACAAGTCGGTGCTAATCATCGGTGCTATTGTAGCTGCCTAGGTTTTTCACATCAACTTTCATTCACTGTCCATTTTATTCATTTGGTTGTTTTGAATTAACATCCTAATAATAAAAATCAATTTTGCTTTAGAAAAAAACGATCCAAACAAAGGCAGGGAGAGGGAAAGAGCTCATTTCGTGAGCGTTTGCTTAATGCGATCCATGTGGGAGAATGAAATACCCCGACATGCAAATAACAAAATGACGTCAAGTAGGTTGACTCGTTCGGGGATCGCAATATTCAGCGGATTAGAGTACGTTTCGTGAGCATCTGTGAAAGCGAACCGAAGCGAAGCGAACCGAAGCGAAGCGAACCGAAGCGAAGCGAACCGAAGCGAACCGAAGCGAACCGAACCGAAGCGAACCGAACCGAAACGAAGTGAACCGAACAGAAGCGAACCGAAGCGAACCGAAGCGAAGCGAACCGAAGCGAACCGAACCGAAGCGAACCGAACCGAAGCGAACCGAACCGAACCGGAGCGAAGCGAACCGGAGCGAAGCGAAGCGAAGCGAAGCGAAGCGAACCGAAGCCAAGCGAACCGAAGCGAAGCGAACCGAACCGAAGCGAACCGCACCGAAGCGAACCGAACCGAAGCGAAGCGAACCGAAGCGAACCAAACCGAAGCGAACGCAAGCGAACCGAACCGAAGCGAACCGAACCGAAGCGAACCGAAATATTCATGAGCCCCTTTCGAGCCACAGCCACAGGAAAAAACTTGTGGTGCAGTGCTAGAGCAAACCTGTAGTTCATAGATATTGATTATTGTCTTGTTATTCTCGGGGCCAGTGTTTGCAAACACTGATTGGGGAATTATTGTTAAGACTGGTTATACTTTTTGTATTATTTTGTTTAAATAAACTATTTCAAAAGAAAAAATAACAACATTCGACGAATGACATTTGCCGCCATGTTTGTGTCCAGCGATAGAATCAACATGACAGGGAAAGGCGGCTGCCTACTCTTTCGACGAATGACATTTGCCGCCATCTTTGTGCAATGCTTAGAGCGAACCGAAGCGAAGCGAACCGAAGCGAAGCGAACCGAAGCGAAGCGAACCGAAGCGAAGCGAACCGAAGCGAAGCGAACCGAACCGAATCGAACCGAACCGAAGCGAACCGAAGCGAACCGAACCGAAGCGAACCGAACCGAAGCGAACCGAACCGAAGCGAGCCGAAATATTCATGAGCCCCTTTCGAGCCACAGCCACAGGAAAAAACTTGTGGTGCAGTGCTAGAGCAAACCTGTAGTTCATAGATATTGATTATTGTCTTGTTATTCTCGGGGCCAGTGTTTGCAAACACTGATTGGGGAATTATTGTTAAGACTGGTTATACTTTTTGTATTATTTTGTTTAAATAAACTATTTCAAAAGAAAAAATAACATTCGACGAATGACATTTGCCGCCATGTTTGTGTCCAGCGATAGAATCAACATGACAGGGAAAGGCGGCTGCCTACTCTTTCGACGAATGACATTTGCCGCCATCTTTGTGCAATGCTTAGAGCAAACATGACACGGAAAGAACGCCTGCCTACTCATTCGACGAATGACATTTGCCGCCATGTTTGGCCAGTGACAAGTCGGTGCTAATCATTGGTGCTATTGTAGCTGCCTAGGTTTTCACATCAACTTTCATTCACTGTCCATTTTTATTCATTTGTTGGTTTTGAATTAACATCCTAATAATAAAAATCAATTTTGCTTTAGAAAAAAACGATCCAAACAAAGGCAGGGAGAGGGAAAGAGAGCTCATGTCGTGAGCGTTTGCTTAATGCGATCCATGTGGGAGAATGAAATACCCCGACATGCAAATAACAAAATGACGTCAAGTAGGTTGACTCGTTCGGGGATCGCAATATTCAGCGGATTAGAGTACGTTTAGTGAGCATCTGTGAAAGCGAACCGAAGCGAAGCGAACCGAAGCGAAGCGAAGCGAACCGAAGCGAAGCGAACCGAAGCGAACCGAACCGAAGCGAACCGAACCGAAGCGAACCGAACCGAAGCGAACCGAACCGAAGCGAACCGAAGCGAAGCGAACCGAAGCGAACCGAACGGAGCGAAGCGAACCGAAGCGAACCGAGCCGAACCGAAGCGAAGCGAACCGAAGCGAACCGAAGCGAAGCGAACCGAAGCGAAGCGAAGCGAAGCGAACCGAAGCGAAGCGAAGCGAACCGAAGCGAACCGAACCGAAGCGAACCGAACCGAAGCGAACCGAAGCGAAGCGAAGCGAACCGAAGCGAAGCAAACTGAAGCGAAGCGAGCCGAACCGAAGCGAGGCGAAGCGAAGCGAAGCGAAGCGGACCGAACTGAAGCGAAGCGAACCGAAGCGAAGCGAACTGAAGCGAAGCGAACCGGAGCGAAGCGAACCGAAGTGAACCGAAGCGAACCGAACCGAAGCGAAGCGAAGCGAACCGAAGCGAACCGAAGCGAAGCGAAGCGAAGCGAACCGAAGCGAAGCGAAGCGAACCGAAGCGAAGCGAACCGAAGCGAAGCGAAGCGAACCGAAGCGAAGCGAACCGAAGCGAAGCGAACCGAACCGAACCGAACCGACCGAAGCGAACCGAACCGAAGCGAACCGAGCCGAACCGAAGCGAAGCGAACCGAAGCGAAGCGAAGCGAACGGAAGCGAAGCGAACCGAACCGAACCGAAGCGAAGCGAACCGAAGCGAAGCGAAGCGAAGCGAACCGAAGCGAAGCGAAGCGAACCGAAGCGAAGCGAAGCGAACCGAAGCGAACCGAAGCGAAGCGAAGCGAAGCGAAGCGAAGCGAACCGAAGCGAAGCGAAGCGAAGCAAAGCGAACCGAAGCGAAGCGAAGCGAACCGAAGCGAACCGAAGCGAACCGAAGCGAACCGAAGCGAAGCGAACCGAACCGAACCGAACCGAACCAAAGCGAAGCGAACCGATGCGAAGCGAAGCGAACCGAAGCGAACCGAACCGAAGCGAAGCGAACCGAACCGAAGCGAACCGAAGCGAAGCGAACCGAAGCGAACCGAAGCGAAGCGAAGCGAAGCGAAGCGAAGCGAAGCGAAGCGAAGCGAAGCGAAGCGAAGCGAACCGAACCGAAGCGAACCGAACCGAAGCGAAGCAAACCGATGCGAAGCGAAGCGAACCGAACCGAAGCGAAGCGAACCGAAGCGAACCGAACCGAAGCGAAGCGAAGCGAACCGAAGCGAACCGAACCGAAGCGAAGCGAACCGAAGCGAACCGAAGCGAAGCGAAGCGAACGGAAGCGAAGCGAACCGAACCGAAGCGAAGCGAAGCGAAGCGAACCGAAGCGAAGCGAAGCGAAGCGAAGCGAACCGAAGCGAAGCGAACCGAAGCGAACCGAAGCGAACCGAAGCGAAGCGAACCGAACCGAACCGAACCGAACCAAAGCGAAGCGAACCGAACCGAAGCGAAGCGAAGCGAAGCGAAGCGAAGCGAAGCGAAGCGAAGCGAAGCGAACCGAAGCGAAGCGAAGCGAAGCGAAGCGAAGCGAAGCGAACCGAAGCGAAGCGAAGCGAACCGAAGCGAACCGAAGCGAACCGAAGCGAAGCGAAGCGAAGCGAACCGAACCGAACCGAACCGAACCGAACCAAAGCGAAGCGAACCGATGCGAAGCGAAGCGAACCGAACCGAAGCGAAGCGAACCGAAGCGAACCGAACCGAAGCGAAGCGAAGCGAAGCGAAGCGAAGCGAACCGAAGCGAAGCGAAGCGAAGCGAACCGAAGCGAAGCGAAGCGAACCGAAGCGAACCGAAGCGAAGCGAACCGAAGCGAACCGAAGCGAAGCGAACCGAACCGAACCGAACCGAACCAAAGCGAAGCGAACCGATGCGAAGCGAAGCGAACCGAACCGAAGCGAAGCGAACCGAAGCGAACCGAACCGAAGCGAAGCGAACCGAACCGAAGCGAACCGAAGCGAAGCGAAGCGAAGCGAACCGAAGCGAAGCGAACCGAAGCGAACCGAAGCGAAGCGAAGCGAAGCGAAGCGAAGCGAAGCGAAGCGAAGCGAACCGAACCGAAGCGAAGCGAACCGAACCGAACCGAAGCGAACCGAACCGAAGCGAAGCGAACCGATGCGAAGCGAAGCGAACCGAACCGAAGCGAAGCGAACCGAAGCGAACCGAACCGAAGCGAAGCGAAGCGAACCGAAGCGAACCGAAGCGAACCGAACCGAAGCGAAGCGAACCGAAGCGAACCGAACCGAAGCGAAGCGAAGCGAAGCGAACCGAAGCGAACCGAACCGAAGCGAAGCGAAGCGAAGCGAACCGAAGCGAACCGAAGCGAAGCGAACCGAAGCGATGCGAACCGAAGCGAACCGAACCGAAGCGAAGCGAAGCGAACCGAAGCGAACCGAACCGAAGCGAAGCGAACCGAACCGAAGCGAAGCGAAGCGAAGCGAAGCGAAGCGAAGCGAAGCGAATGGAAGCGAAGCGAACCGAACCGAAGCGAACCGAACCGAAGCGAAGCGAACCGAAGCGAAGCGAACCGAAGCGAAGCGAACCGAAGCGAAGCGAACCGAACCGAAGCGAACCGAACCGAAGCGAACCGAACCGAAGCGAAGCGAACCGAAGCGAACCGAAACGAAGCGAACCGAAGCGAACCGAAGCGAACCGAACCGAAGCGAACCGAAGCGAACCGAACCGAAGCGAACCGAAGCGAACCGAACCGAAGCGAACCGAAATATTCATGAGCCCCTTTCGAGCCACAGCCCAGGAAAAAACTTGTGGTGCAGTGCTAGAGCAAACCTGTAGTTCATAGATATTGATTATTGTCTTGTTATTCTCGGGGCCAGTGTTTGCAAACACTGATTGGGGAATTATTGTTAAGACTGGTTATACTTTTTGTATTATTTTGTTTAAATAAACTATTTCAAAATAAAAAATAACAACATTCGACGAATGACATTTGCCGCCATGTTTGTGTCCAGCGATAGAATCAACATGACAGGGAAAGGCGGCTGCCTACTCATTCGACGAATGACATTTGCCGCCATCTTTGTGCAATGCTTAGAGCAAACATGACACGGAAAGAACGCCTGCCTACTCATTCGACGAATGACATTTGCCGCCATGTTTGGCCAGTGACAAGTCGGTGCTAATCATCGGTGCTATTGTAGCTGCCTAGGTTTTCACATCAACTTTCATTCACTGTCCATTTTTATTCATTTGGTTGTTTTGAATTAACATCCTAATAATAAAAATCAATTTTGCTTTAGAAAAAAAACGATCCAAACAAAGGCAGGGAGAGGGAAAGAGAGCTCATTTCGTGAGCGTTTGCTTAATGCGATCCATGTGGAAGAATGAAATACCCCGACATGCAAATAACAAAATGACGTCAAGTAGGTTGACTCGCTCGGGGATCGCAATATTCAGCGGATTAGAGTACGTTTCGTGAGCATCTGTGAAAGCGAACCGAAGCGAAGCGAACCGAAGCGAACCGAAGCGAAGCGAACCGAAGCGAAGCGAACCGAAGCGAAGCGAACCGAACCGAAGCGAACCGAACCGAAGCGAACCGAACCGAACCGAAGCGAACCGAACCGAAGCGAACCGAAGCGAAGCGACCGAAGCGAAGCGAACCGAACCGAAGCGAACCGAACTCGAAGCGAACCGAACGAAGCGAACCGAAAGCGAACAGCGAACCGAACCGAACCGAAGCGAACCGAACCGAAGCGAACCGAAGCGAACCGAAGCGAAGAGAAGCGAAGCGAACCGAAGCGAAGCGAAGCGAACCGAAGCGAACCGAAGCGAAGCGAACCGAAGCGAACCGAAGCGAAGCGAACCAAAGCGAAGCGAACCGAAGCGAAGCGAAGCAAACCGAACCGAAGCGAAGCGAACCGAAGCGAAGCGAAGCGAAACGAAGCGAACCGAAGCGAAGCGAAGCGAAGCGAAGCGAAGCGAAACGAAGCGAACCGAAGCGAAGCGAAGCGAACCGAAGCGAACCGAACCGAAGCGAACCGAAGCGAAGCGAACCGAACCGAAGCGAACCGAAGCGAACCGAAGCGAAGCGAACCGAAGCGAAGCGAAGCGAACCGAACCGAAGCGAACCGAAGCGAAGCAAACCGAACCGAAGCGAAGCGAACCGAAGCGAAGCGAACCGAAGCGAACCGAACCGAAGCGAACCGAAGCGAAGCGAACCGAAGCGAACCGAACCGAAGCGAAGCGAACCGAAGCGAAGCGAACCGAAGCGAAGCGAACCGAAGCGAATCGAAGCGAACCGAAGCGAACCGAAGCGAAGCGAAGCGAACCGAAGCGAAGCGAAGCGAACCGAACCGAAGCGAACCGAACCGAAGCGAAGCGAACCGAAGCGAACCGAAGCGAACCGAAGCGAACCGAAGCGAAGCGAAGCGAAGCGAAGCGAACCGAAGCGAAGCGAAGCGAAGCGAAGCGAAGCGAAGCGAAGCGAACCGAACCGAAGCGAACCGAACCGAAGCGAAGCGAAGCGAACCGAACCGAAGCGAACCGAACCGAAGCGAAGCGAACCGAAGCGAACCGAACCGAAGCGAACCGAAGCGAACCGAAGCGAACCGAACCGAAGCGAACCGAACCGAAGCGAAGCGAAGCGAACCGAAGCGAACCGAAGCGAACCGAAGCGAACCGAACCGAAGCGAACCGAACCGAAGCGAACCGAACCGAAGCGAACCGAAGCGAAGCGAACCGAAGCGAAGCGAACCGAAGCGAAGCGAACCGAAGCGAACCGAAGCGAAGCGAACCGAAGCGAACCGAAGCGAAGCGAACCAAAGCGAAGCGAACCGAAGCGAAGCGAAGCGAACCGAAGCGAAGCAAACCGAACCGAAGCGAAGCGAACCGAAGCGAAGCGAAGCGAAACGAAGCGAACCGAACCGAAGCGAAGCGAAGCGAAGCGAACCGAAGCGAAGCGAAGCGAACCGAAGCGAACCGAAGCGAAGCGAAGCGAAGCGAACCGAACCGAAGCGAAGCGAACCGAAGCGAACCGAAGCGAAGCGAACCGAAGCGAAGCGAACCGAAGCGAAGCAAACCGAAGCGAAGCGAAGCGAAGCGAACCGAACCGAAGCGAAACGAACCGAACCGAACCGAACCGAACCGAACCGAACCGAACCGAACCGAACCGAACCGAACCGAACCGAACCGAACCGACCGAACCGTACCGAACCGATCCGAACCGATCCGAACCGATCCGAACCGAACCGATCCGAACCGAACCGATCCGAACCGATCCGATCCGAACCGAACCGATCCGAACCAAACCGATCCGAACCGAACCGATCCGAACCGATCCGAACCGGTCCGAACCGAACCGATCCGAACCGAACCGATCCTAAACGAACCGATCCGAACCGAACCGATCCGAACCGAACCGATCCGAACCGAACCGATCCGAACCGATCCGAACCGATCCGAACCGATCCGAACCGATCCGAACCGATCCGAACCGAACCGATCCGAACCGAACCGATCCGAACCGAACCGATCCGAACCGAACCGATCCGAACCGAACCGATCCGAACCGAACCGAACCGATCCGAACCGAACCGATCCGAACCGAACCGATCCGAACCGAACCGATCCGAACAGAACCGATCCGAACCGAACCGATCCGAAGCGAACCGATCCGAACCGAACCGATCCGAACCGAACCGATCCGAACCGAACCGATCCGAACCGAACCGAACCGATCCGAACCGAACCGATCCGAACCGAACCGATCCGAACCGAACCGAACCGATCCGAACCGAACCGATCCGAACCGAACCGAACCGATCCGAACCGAACCGATCCGAACCGAACCGATCCGAACCGAACCGATCCGAACCGAACCGAACCGATCCGAACCGAACCGAACCGAACCGAACCGAAATATTCGAGCCCCTTTCGAGCCACAGCCACAGGAAAAACCTTGTGGTGCAGTGCTAGAGCAAACCTGTAGTTCATAGATATTGATTATTGTCTTGTTATTCTCGGGGCCAGTGTTTGCAATCACTGATTGGGGAATTATTGTTAAGACTGGTTATACTTTTGTATTATTTTGTTTAAATAAACTATATCAAAAGAAAAAATAACAACATTCGACGAATGACATTTGCCGCCATGTTTGTGTCCAGCGATAGAATCAACATGACAGGGAAAGGCGGCTGCCTACTCTTTCGACGAATGACATTTGCCGCCATCTTTGTGCAATGCTTAGAGCAAACATGACACGGAAAGAACGCCTGCCTACTCATTCGACGAATGACATTTGCCGCCATGCTTGGCCAGTGACAAGTCGGTGCTAATCATCGGTGCTATTGTAGCTGCCTAGGTTTTCACATCAACTTTCATTCACTGTCCATTTTTATTCATTTGGTTGTTTTGAATTAACATCGATAATATTAAGCGTTGATCTTTTGTTCGATTTGGTAGTGATTGGTATAATTGTTAGGGATTCGGAAATTGTCGTATGACGTCGACGCGGTTTTTCCGTTTTTTTTCCCGGTTCGCGAAACGTTCGGAAGGAAAGCGATACCGTTTCGGAAACTAGAAACTCGGCGCTTTACCGGGAAGCGGGAGCCGTCGCGGTGAGAGGAACGGATCGGATCGAAAACGGCCGGTAAAGTCGAAAAAACCGGTAGATTTTCGTTCTGTCCGACGTTCAACATAGGTTTCCGCCGAAGATAAAGGAGCTGCGAACCTGGCGATTTTTGCGCGAGAAAGCCCCGGCTTCGGGCTCAAAGATAGCGGCTTTCTTTTTTTTTCTTTATGCCTCTTCGTTCGAAAATTTCGATTTTTTTGATTTCCTCGACTACGCGCTACTTTCCGATTTTTCCGGTTTTTTTCCGGGTTCGCGGAACGTTCGGAAGGAAAACGATACCGTTTCGGAAACTAGAAACTCGGCGCTTTACGATGGAGCGAGAGTTGTCGCGGTAGGAGGAACGAACGCGATCGAAAATGGCCGGTAAAGTTGAAAAATCGGTAAATTTTCGTGCCGTTCGACGCGCTTTTTCTATCTCCTCCGAAGATAAAGGAGCTACGAACCTGACGATTTTTGCGTGAGAAAGCCCGGACATCGGACTCAAAGATAGCGTCTTTTTTTTTCCTTTATCCCTTGTCGGTCGAAAGTTTCGATTTTTTAAAAATTGCCCGACAACACGCTACTTTTCGACGCGCGAAAAGTCACTTTGTCATCCGGCTCTGTCCTCGCCTATTACTACCGTACGTGGGCGAGTAAAAATTATACAGCTATCGAAATATAACGATAATGAGCTGAGGAAACGATTCTGACCGTTAGAATTACCGTCAAATTTCGAAAAAGTAAACTTTGAGCGCCTCAAAAGTACCGATGACAGCCGTTTTTCGGCGTACTTTGTCTTCGTCGATACGGACCTGCGTTACGGAGCGACGTAGCTACGATTTTTTTTCGCAAAACGAAAGACCAAAGTCTCCTGATTAAACCGACATATGACACGTTACCCGATCGCATTTTTTAAACTCGGCAGATTAGAAAATTCAAAGATATGCAGATATTTTTAGTTTGAAGTTTCAATTTTGAATTTCCCCTCCAGATCCCCAGATTCCTGTTAGGCGGGGTAATGTAGGTATAATCGTATTACGAAAGCGAGCGAGTGCGAGCGGAACGTCCGAAACGTGCCATTTTCGGCTTTATGTTGGTCGCTTCATCGAATATTGGATCACGCCAAATAGAATTGTCCTTTTTTACGCGTGAAAATCAACATTTTCGAAAAGATTCAAAATTTCTATATTTCATAGTCTAAACGGACCGGACTATAGCCATTATTATAATGATAATCAAGTATGCCTTGGCAACGATGTAATTTTACCGGCAGCTAAGCATTTAGGCTTTGACGTTTAGCGATTTGTTTACAAAAGTCATCATCACTTTCAATACGATAAATATGATTGTAAACCCTAATGAGTGGCATAATTTTAGATGAACGTTTATATTAATCCATCCTAAAAAGGCAACAAGTCCACAATATAGCAAAACTTTGTGCTTATAGCAGTGTGTCTTGCAAGTGTCTAGTGGTGCCGAGTGTTTAGTTTTTCGGTTCAGACGACGTACCGCAGTGTAGCTATAGATAATTTAGTTCATCTTTCAAGACGTTTGAGAGCGGTTTAAAAGGTAGCCTTATTAATCGTCAGCAAATTTAAATGAGGTAAACAATTTTCATTCCTGTCTTTTACCCCCAACTATGTAGTGGAATCGGGTGTGACGGTTAGCAATTTGTAGAAGTCATCATCAGCTTAAATACGACAAATATGATTGTAAGACCTAATTAGTGCCAAAGATCAATTCCTGAAGAGACCAGAAATCCACAACATTTGAGCAAGACTTTGTGCTTATAGCATAATATAATAACAAATAACAACAGTCTAGTGATACCCGGTGCCGAGTGTTTACACTTTTTCGGTTCAGACGAAGTGCCTCAGTGTATATCTATCGTGATAATGTATTTCATCCTTGAAGAAGTTTGAGAGGTACCCTTATTAATCGTCAGCAGATTTAAAAAAAGGTAAACATAATTTTCATTCCTGTCAAATCATAAAACATTTACACTGAAGAAAGAACGTGCTATCCTTAGGCGAACACGGTTCACATATGTCAAGTGTCAAGCGCCATTTTTTGTAAGTGCGGTAGCTAGACATGCGACGTTGCCGGATCCTCACATAAATCGGAGTTTGTCATACAATTTTATAGAGGGCATTAATGCTATATCGAACATTTTATAATGCCATTGTGTGTTATTTATGGTGACACATGCGACGTTGCCGGCTCCTCACATAAATCTGAGTTTGTCATACAATTTTATAGAGGGCATTAATGCTATATCGAAGATTTTATAAGGCCATTGTGTGCTATTGATGGTGACACATGCGACGTTGCCGGCTCCTCACATAAATCTGAGTTTGTCATAAAATTTTATAGAGGGCATTAATGCTATATCGAAGATTTTATAATGCCATTGTGTGTTATTTATGGTGACACATGCGACGTTGCCGGCTCCTCACATAAATCTGAGTTTGTCATACAATTTTATAGAGGGCATTAATGCTATATCGAAGATTTTATAATGCCATTGTGTGCTATTAATGGTGACACATGCGACATTAAAAAATGAAAAATGAATGAATAATGAAAAATGCAAAATGAAAAATGAAAAATGAAAAATGAAATATAAAAAATGAAATATGAAGAATGAAAAATGAAAAACGAAAAATGAAAAATGAAAAACGAAAAACCAAAAACGAAAAACGAAAACGGACAACGGAAAACGGAAAACGGACAACGGACAACGGAAAACGGAAAACGAAAAATGAAAACTTATAAAAGATGACAGGTACCAGATACCAGATACCAGATACCAGAAACCAGATACCAGATACCAGACACCAGTTACCAGACACCAGACACCGGATACCAGATACCAGACACCAGATACCAGACACCAGACACCAGATACCAGATACCAGAAACCAGATACCAGATCCACATACCAGATACTAGATACCAGATACTAGACACCGGATACCAGATACCAGAAACCAGATACCAGATACCAGACACCAGATACCAGATACCAGATACTAGATACCAGACACCAGATACCAGACACCAGATACCAGATAGCAGATACCAGAAACGAGATACCAGATACCAGACACCAGATACCAGATAAAAAGATAACAGATACCAAATACCAAATACCAGATACCAGATACCACACACCAGATACCAGACACCACATACGAGATACCAGATACCAGATACCAGACACCAGATACCAGATACCAGATACCAGACACCAGATACCAGACACCAGATACCAGACACCAGATACCAGATACCAGACACCAGACACCAGATATCAGATATCAGATACCAGATACTAGACACCAGATACCAGATACCAGATCCACATACCAGATACCAGATACCAGACACCAGACACCAGATACTAGATACCAGACACCAGACACCAGGCACCAGATACCAGACACCAGACACCAGATACCAGACACCAGATAGCAGATACCAGAAACGAGATACCAGATACCAAATAAAGAGATAACAGATACCAAATACCAGATACCAGACACCAGATACCAGACACCACATACGAGATACCAGATACCAGACACCAGATACCAGATACCAGACACCAGATACCAGACACCAGATACCAGATACCAGATACCAGAAACCAGACACCGGATACCAGACACCAGATATCAGATACCAAATACCAAGTACCAGATACCAGATACCAGATACCTGATACCTGATACCAGACACCAGATACCAGACACCAGACACTAGATACGAGACACCAGATACCAGACACCAGATACTAGACACCAGATACCAGATACCTGATACCAGACACCAGATACCAGATACCAAACACCAGACATCAGACACCAGATACCAGACACCAGACAACAGACACCAGACACCAGACACCAGATCCCAGACACCAGATCCCAGACACCAGATACCAGATACCACAGACCAGATACCAGATACCAGACACCAGATATCAGATACCAGACACCAGATACCAGATAAAGAGATAACAGATACCAAATACCAGATTCCAGATACCAGATACCACACACCAGACACCAGATACCAGACACCTGATACCAGACACCAGACACCAGATACCAGACATCAGATACCAGATACCAGACATCGGATACCAGATACCAGATACCAGACACCAGATACCAAATACCAGATACCAGATACCAGATACCTGATACCAGATACCTGATACCAGATACCTGATACCAGATACCAGATAAAGAGATAACAGATACCAAATACCAGATACCAGACACCAGATACCAGATACCAGACATCAGATACCAGACACCGGATACCAGATACCAGATACCAGACACCAGATACCAAATACCAGATACCAGATACCTGATCAAAGATGCCAAAGGATAAAAAATGATTAGAGATAGGGATAAAGTTATCGCTAGCATTGCATTAGCATACCAGCAACTGCGCTACGTGAGGTTTTAAATAAAGACATCAACGTGCAATATTTTGCATAGCGTTAGCGTGCCAGCAACTGCGCTAGTCCTAATAATAAAAATCAATTTTGCTTTAGAAAAAAACGATCCACACAAAGGCAGGGAGAGGGAAAGAGAGCTCATTTCGTGAGCGTTTGCTTAATGCGATCCATGTGGGAGAATGAAATACCCCGACATGCAAATAACAAAATGACGTCAAGTAGGTTGACTCGTTCGGGATCGCAATATTCAGCGGATTAGAGTACGTTTCGTGAGCATCTGTGAAAGCGAACCGAAGCGAAGCGAACCGAAGCGAAGCGAAGCGAAGCGAAGCGAAGCGAACCGAAGCGACGCGAACTGAAGCGAAGCGAACCGAAGCGAAGCGAACCGAAGCGAAGCGAAGCGAAGCGAACCGAAGCGAAGCGAACCGAACCGAACCGAAGCGAACCGAAGCGAAGCGAAGCGAACCGAAGCGAAGCGAAGCGAAGCGAAGCGAAGCGAAGCGAAGCGAAGCGAAGCGAAGCGAAGCGAAGCGAACCGAAGCGAACCAAAGCGAACCGAAGCGAAGCGAACCGAAGCGAAGCGAACCGAAGCGAAGCAACCGAAGCGAAGCGAAGCGAAGCGAACCGAACCGAAGCGAACCGAACCGAACCGAACCGAACCGAACCGAACCGAACCGAACCGAACCGAACCGAACCGAACCGAACCGAACCGAACCGAACCGAACCGAACCGTACCGAACCGATCCGAACCGATCCGAACCGATCCGAACCGAACCGATCCGAACCGAACCGATCCGAACCGATCCGATCCGAACCGAACCGATCCGAACCAAACCGATCCGAACCGAACCGATCCGAACCGATCCGAACCGGTCCGAACCGAACCGATTCGAACCGAACCGATCCTAAACGAACCGATCCGAACCGAACCGATCCGAACCGAACCGATCCGAACCGATCCGAACCGATCCGAACCGATCCGAACCGATCCGAACCGATCCGAACCGAACCGATCCGAACCGATCCGAACCGAACCGATCCGAACCGAACCGATCCGAACCGAACCGATCCGAACCGAACCGATCCGAACCGAACCGATCCGAACCGAACCGATCCGAACCGAACCGATCCGACCGAACCGATCCGAACAGACCGATCCGAACCGAACCGATCCGAAGCGAACCGATCCGAACCGAACCGATCCGAACCGAACCGATCCGAACCGAACCGATCCGAACCGAACCGAACCGATCCGAACCGAACCGATCCGAACCGAACCGATCCGAACCGAACCGAACCGATCCGAACCGAACCGATCCGAACCGAACCGAACCGATCCGAACCGAACCGATCCGAACCGAACCGATCCGAACCGAACCGATCCGAACCGAACCGAACCGATCCGAACCGAACCGAACCGAACCGAACCGAAATATTCGAGCCCCTTTCGAGCCACAGCCACAGGAAAAACCTTGTGGTGCAGTGCTAGAGCAAACCTGTAGTTCATAGATATTGATTATTGTCTTGTTATTCTCGGGGCCAGTGTTTGCAATCACTGATTGGGGAATTATTGTTAAGACTGGTTATACTTTTTGTATTATTTTGTTTAAATAAACTATATCAAAAGAAAAAATAACAACATTCGACGAATGACATTTGCCGCCATGTTTGTGTCCAGCGATAGAATCAACATGACAGGGAAAGGCGGCTGCCTACTCTTTCGACGAATGACATTTGCCGCCATCTTTGTGCAATGCTTAGAGCAAACATGACACGGAAAGAACGCCTGCCTACTCATTCGACGAATGACATTTGCCGCCATGCTTGGCCAGTGACAAGTCGGTGCTAATCATCGGTGCTATTGTAGCTGCCTAGGTTTTCACATCAACTTTCATTCACTGTCCATTTTTATTCATTTGGTTGTTTTGAATTAACATCCTAATAATAAAAATCAATTTTGCTTTAGAAAAAACGATCCACACAAAGGCAGGGAGAGGGAAAGAGAGCTCATTTCGTGAGCGTTTGCTTAATGCGATCCATGTGGGAGAATGAAATACCCCGACATGCAAATAACAAAATGACGTCAAGTAGGTTGACTCGTTCGGGGATCGCAATATTCAGCGGATTAGAGTACGTTTCGTGAGCATCTGTGAAAGCGAACCGAAGCGAAGCGAACCGAAGCGAAGCGAAGCGAAGCGAAGCGAACCGAAGCGACGCGAACTGAAGCGAAGCGAACCGAAGCGAAGCGAAGCGAAGCGAAGCGAACCGAAGCGAACCGAAGCGAAGCGAACCGAAGCGAAGCGAACCGAAGCGAACCGAAGCGAAGCGAACCGAACCGAAGCGAACCGAACCGAACCGAACCGAAGCGAACCGAAGCGAACCGAACCGAAGCGAACCGAAGCGAACCGAACCGAAGCGAGCCGAAATATTCATGAGCCCCTTTCGAGCCACAGCCACAGGAAAAAACTTGTGGTGCAGTGCTAGAGCAAACCTGTAGTTCATAGATATTGATTATTGTCTTGTTATTCTCGGGGCCAGTGTTTGCAAACACTGATTGGGGAATTATTGTTAAGACTGGTTATACTTTTTGTATTATTTTGTTTAAATAAACTATTTCAAAAGAAAAAATAACATTCGACGAATGACATTTGCCGCCATGTTTGTGTCCAGCGATAGAATCAACATGACAGGGAAAGGCGGCTGCCTACTCTTTCGACGAATGACATTTGCCGCCATCTTTGTGCAATGCTTAGAGCAAACATGACACGGAAAGAACGCCTGCCTACTCATTCGACGAATGACATTTGCCGCCATGTTTGGCCAGTGACAAGTCGGTGCTAATCATCGGTGCTATTGTAGCTGCCTAGGTTTTCACATCAACTTTCATTCACTGTCCATTTTTATTCATTTGGTTGTTTTGAATTAACATCCTAATAATAAAAATCAATTTTGCTTTAGAAAGAAACGATCCAAACAAAGGCAGGGAGAGGGAAAGAGCTCATTTCGTGAGCGTTTGCTTAATGCGATCCATGTGGGAGAATGAAATACCCCGACATGCAAATAACAAAATGACGTCAAGTAGGTTGACTCGTTCGGGGATCGCAATATTCAGCGGATTAGAGTACGTTTCGTGAGCATCTGTGAAAGCGAACCGAAGCGAAGCGAACCGAAGCGAAGCGAACCGAAGCGAAGCGAAGCGAACCGAAGCGAAGCGAACCGAAGCGAACCGAAGCGAACCGAAGCGAACCGAACCGAAGCGAACCGAACCGAAGCGAACCGAAGCGAAGCGAAGCGAAGCGAACCGAAGCGAAGCGAATCGAAGCGAACCGAAGCGAACCGAAGCGATCCGAACCGAACCGATCCGAACCGAACCGATCCGAACCGAACCGATCCGAACCGAACCGAACCGAACCGAACCGAACCGAACCGAACCGATCCGAACCGAACCGATCCGAACCGAACCGATCCGAACCGAACCGATCCGAACCGAACCGATCCGAACAGAACCGATCCGAACAGAACCGATCCGAACCGAACCGATCCGAACCGAACCGATCCGAACCGAACCGATCCGAACCGAACCGATCCGAACCGAACCGAACCGATCCGAACCGAACCGATCCGAACCGAACCGATCCGAACCGAACCGAACCGATCCGAACCGAACCGATCCGAACCGAACCGAACCGATCCGAACCGAACCGAACCGATCCGAACCGAACCGATCCGAACCGAACCGATCCGAACCGAAATATTCGAGCCCCTTTCGAGCCACAGCCACAGGAAAAACCTTGTGGTGCAGTGCTAGAGCAAACCTGTAGTTCATAGATATTGATTATTGTCTTGTTATTCTCGGGGCCAGTGTTTGCAATCACTGATTGGGGAATTATTGTTAAGACTGGTTATACTTTTTTGTATTATTTTGTTTAAATAAACTATATCAAAAGAAAAAATAACAACATTCGACGAATGACATTTGCCGCCATGTTTGTGTCCAGCGATAGAATCAACATGACAGGGAAAGGCGGCTGCCTACTCTTTCGACGAATGACATTTGCCGCCATCTTTGTGCAATGCTTAGAGCAAACATGACACGGAAAGAACGCCTGCCTACTCATTCGACGAATGACATTTGCCGCCATGCTTGGCCAGTGACAAGTCGGTGCTAATCATCGGTGCTATTGTAGCTGCCTAGGTTTTCACATCAACTTTCATTCACTGTCCATTTTTATTCATTTGGTTGTTTTGAATTAACATCCTAATAATAAAAATCAATTTTGCTTTAGAAAAAAACGATCCAAACAAAGGCAGGGAGAGGGAAAGAGAGCTCATTTCGTGAGCGTTTGCTTAATGCGATCCATGTGGGAGAATGAAATACCCCGACATGCAAATAACAAAATGACGTCAAGTAGGTTGACTCGTTCGGGGATCGCAATATTCAGCGGATTAGAGTACGTTTCGTGAGCATCTGTGAAAGCGAACCGAAGCGAAGCGAACCGAAGCGAAGCGAAGCGAAGCGAACCGAAGCGAAGCGAACCGAAACGAACCGAAGCGAAGCGAAGCGAAGCGAAGCGAAGCGAAGCGAACCGAACTGAAGCGAAGCGAAGCAAAGCGTACCGAAGCGACGCGAACTGAAGCGAAGCGAACCGAAGCGAAGCGAACCGAAGCGAACCGAAGCGAAGCGAAGCGAACCGAAGCGAACCGAAGCGAACCGAAGCGAACCGAAGCGAAGCGAACCGAAGCGAAGCGAACCGAAGCGAACCGAACCGAAGCGAACCGAACCGAAGCGAACCGAACCGAACCGAACCGAAGCGAACAGAAGCGAACCGAACCGAAGCGAACCGAAGCGAACCGACCGAAGCGAACCGAACCGAAGCGAGCCGAAATATTCATGAGCCCCTTTCGAGCCACAGCCACAGGAAAAAACTTGTGGTGCAGTGCTAGAGCAAACCTGTAGTTCATAGATATTGATTATTGTCTTGTTATTCTCGGGGCCAGTGTTTGCAAACACTGATTGGGGAATTATTGTTAAGACTGGTTATACTTTTTGTATTATTTTGTTTAAATAAACTATTTCAAAAGAAAAAATAACATTCGACGAATGACATTTGCCGCCATGTTTGTGTCCAGCGATAGAATCAACATGACAGGGAAAGGCGGCTGCCTACTCTTTCGACGAATGACATTTGCCGCCATCTTTGTGCAATGCTTAGAGCAAACATGACACGGAAAGAACGCCTGCCTACTCATTCGACGAATGACATTTGCCGCCATGTTTGGCCAGTGACAAGTCGGTGCTAATCATCGGTGCTATTGTAGCTGCCTAGGTTTTCACATCAACTTTCATTCACTGTCCATTTTTATTCATTTGGTTGTTTTGAATTAACATCCTAATAATAAAAATCAATTTTGCTTTAGAAAAAAACGATCCAAACAAAGGCAGGGAGAGGGAAAGAGCTCATTTCGTGAGCGTTTGCTTAATGCGATCCATGTGGGAGAATGAAATACCCCGACATGCAAATAACAAAATGACGTCAAGTAGGTTGACTCGTTCGGGGATCGCAATATTCAGCGGATTAGAGTACGTTTCGTGAGCATCTGTGATAGCGAACCGAAGCGAAGCGAACCGAAGCGAAGCGAAGCGAAGCGAACCGAAGCGAAGCGAACCGAAGCGAACCGAAGCGAACCGAACCGAAGCGAACCGAACCGAAGCGAACCGAAGCGAAGCGAAGCGAAGCGAAGCGAAGCGAAGCGAAGCGAATCGAAGCGAACCGAAGCGAACCGAAGCGAACCGAACCGAACCGAACCGAACCGAACCGAAGCGAACCGAAGCGGACCGAAGCGAAGCGAACCGAAGCGACCGAACCGAAGCGAACCGAACCGAAGCGAACCGAAGCGAACCGAAGCGAAGCGAACCGAAGCGAAGCGAACCGAAGCGAAGCGAACCGAACCGAAGCGAACCGAAGCGAAGCGAACCGAACCGATGCGAACCGAAGCGAAGTGAACCGAAGCGAACCGAAGCGAAGCGAAGCGAAGCGAAGCGAAGCGAAGCGGACCGAACTGAAGCGAAGCGAAGCGAAGCGAACTGAAGCGAAGCGAACCGGAGCGAAGCGAACCGAACCGAACCGAGCCGAACCGAAGCGAAGCGAACCGAAGCGAACCGAAGCGAAGCGAACCGAAGCGAAGCGAACCGAAGCGAACCGAACCGAAGCGAACCGAAGCGAAGCGAACCGAAGCGAAGCGAACTGAAGCGAAGCGAACCGAACCGAAGCGAGGCGAAGCGAAGCGGACCGAACTGAAGCGAAGCGAACCGAAGCGAAGCGAACTGAAGCGAAGCGAACCGGAGCGAAGCGAACCGAAGCGAACCGAACCGAAGCGAAGCGAAGCGAACCGAAGCGAACCGAACCGAAGCGAAGCGAAGCGAAGCGAACGGAAGCGAAGCGAACCGAACCGAAGCGAAGCGAAGCGAACCGAAGCGAACCGAAGCGAAGCGAAGCGAACCGAAGCGAAGCGAAGCGAACCGATGCGAAGCGAAGCGAACCGAACCGAAGCAAAGCGAACCGAAGCGAACCGAACCGAAGCGAACCGAACCGAAGCGAAGCGAAGCGAACCGAAGCGAAGCGAAGCGAAGCGAAGCGAAGCGAACCGAACCGAACCGAAGCGAAGCGAACCGAACCGAACCGAACCGAAGCGAACCGAAGCGAACCGAAGCGAACCGAACCGAAGCGAACCGAAGCGAACCGAACCGAAGCGAACCGAAGCGAACCGAACCGAAGCGAACCGAACCGAAGCGAACCGAAATATTCATGAGCCCCTTTCGAGCCACAGCCACAGGAAAAAACTTGTGGTGCAGTGCTAGAGCAAACCTGTAGTTCATAGATATTGATTATTGTCTTGTTATTCTCGGGGCCAGTGTTTGCAAACACTGATTGGGGAATTATTGTTAAGACTGGTTATACTTTTTGTATTATTTTGTTTAAATAAACTATTTCAAAAGAAAAAATAACAACATTCGACGAATGACATTTGCCGCCATGTTTGTGTCCAGCGATAGAATCAACATGACAGGGAAAGGCGGCTGCCTACTCATTCGACGAATGACATTTGCCGCCATCTTTGTGCAATGCTTAGAGCAAACATGACACGGAAAGAACGCCTGCCTACTCATTCGACGAATGACATTTGCCGCCATGCTTGGCCAGTGACAAGTCGGTGCTAATCATCGGTGCTATTGTAGCTGCCTAGGTTTTCACATCAACTTTCATTCACTGTCCATTTTTATTCATTTGGTTGTTTTGAATTAACATCCTAATAATAAAAATCAATTTTGCTTTAGAAAAAAACGATCCAAACAAAGGCAGGGAGAGGGAAAGAGAGCTCATTTCGTGAGCGTTTGCTTAATGCGATCCATGTGGGAGAATGAAATACCCCGACATGCAAATAACAAAATGACGTCAAGTAGGTTGACTCGTTCGGGGATCGCAATATTCAGCGGATTAGAGTACGTTTCGTGAGCATCTGTGAAAGCGAACCGAAGCGAAGCGAACCGAAGCGAAGCGAAGCGAAGCGAACCGAAGCGAAGCGAACCGAAACGAACCGAAGCGAAGCGAAGCGAAGCGAAGCGAAGCGAAGCGAACCGAACTGAAGCGAAGCGAAGCAAAGCGTACCGAAGCGACGCGAACTGAAGCGAAGCGAACCGAAGCGAAGCGAACCGAAGCGAACCGAAGCGAAGCGAAGCGAACCGAAGCGAACCGAAGCGAACCGAAGCGAACCGAAGCGAAGCGAACCGAAGCGAAGCGAACCGAAGCGAACCGAACCGAAGCGAACCGAACCGAAGCGAACCGAACCGAACCGAACCGAAGCGAACAGAAGCGAACCGAACCGAAGCGAACCGAAGCGAACCGAACCGAAGCGAACCGAACCGAAGCGAGCCGAAATATTCATGAGCCCCTTTCGAGCCACAGCCACAGGAAAAAACTTGTGGTGCAGTGCTAGAGCAAACCTGTAGTTCATAGATATTGATTATTGTCTTGTTATTCTCGGGGCCAGTGTTTGCAAACACTGATTGGGGAATTATTGTTAAGACTGGTTATACTTTTTGTATTATTTTGTTTAAATAAACTATTTCAAAAGAAAAAATAACATTCGACGAATGACATTTGCCGCCATGTTTGTGTCCAGCGATAGAATCAACATGACAGGGAAAGGCGGCTGCCTACTCTTTCGACGAATGACATTTGCCGCCATCTTTGTGCAATGCTTAGAGCAAACATGACACGGAAAGAACGCCTGCCTACTCATTCGACGAATGACATTTGCCGCCATGTTTGGCCAGTGACAAGTCGGTGCTAATCATCGGTGCTATTGTAGCTGCCTAGGTTTTCACATCAACTTTCATTCACTGTCCATTTTTATTCATTTGGTTGTTTTGAATTAACATCCTAATAATAAAAATCAATTTTGCTTTAGAAAAAAACGATCCAAACAAAGGCAGGGAGAGGGAAAGAGCTCATTTCGTGAGCGTTTGCTTAATGCGATCCATGTGGGAGAATGAAATACCCCGACATGCAAATAACAAAATGACGTCAAGTAGGTTGACTCGTTCGGGGATCGCAATATTCAGCGGATTAGAGTACGTTTCGTGAGCATCTGTGATAGCGAACCGAAGCGAAGCGAACCGAAGCGAAGCGAAGCGAAGCGAACCGAAGCGAAGCGAACCGAAGCGAACCGAAGCGAACCGAACCGAAGCGAACCGAACCGAAGCGAACCGAAGCGAAGCGAAGCGAAGCGAAGCGAAGCGAAGCGAAGCGAAGCGAATCGAAGCGAACCGAAGCGAACCGAAGCGAACCGAACCGAACCGAACCGAACCGAACCGAAGCGAACCGAAGCGGACCGAAGCGAAGCGAACCGAAGCGAACCGAACCGAAGCGAACCGAACCGAAGCGAACCGAAGCGAACCGAAGCGAAGCGAACCGAAGCGAAGCGAACCGAAGCGAAGCGAACCGAACCGAAGCGAACCGAAGCGAAGCGAACCGAACCGATGCGAACCGAAGCGAAGTGAACCGAAGCGAACCGAAGCGAAGCGAAGCGAAGCGAAGCGAAGCGAAGCGGACCGAACTGAAGCGAAGCGAAGCGAAGCGAACTGAAGCGAAGCGAACCGGAGCGAAGCGAACCGAAGCGAACCGAGCCGAACCGAAGCGAAGCGAACCGAAGCGAACCGAAGCGAAGCGAACCGAAGCGAAGCGAACCGAAGCGAACCGAACCGAAGCGAACCGAAGCGAAGCGAACCGAAGCGAAGCGAACTGAAGCGAAGCGAACCGAACCGAAGCGAGGCGAAGCGAAGCGGACCGAACTGAAGCGAAGCGAACCGAAGCGAAGCGAACTGAAGCGAAGCGAACCGGAGCGAAGCGAACCGAAGCGAACCGAACCGAAGCGAAGCGAAGCGAACCGAAGCGAACCGAACCGAAGCGAAGCGAAGCGAAGCGAACGGAAGCGAAGCGAACCGAACCGAAGCGAAGCGAAGCGAACCGAAGCGAACCGAAGCGAAGCGAAGCGAACCGAAGCGAAGCGAAGCGAACCGATGCGAAGCGAAGCGAACCGAACCGAAGCAAAGCGAACCGAAGCGAACCGAACCGAAGCGAACCGAACCGAAGCGAAGCGAAGCGAACCGAAGCGAAGCGAAGCGAAGCGAAGCGAAGCGAACCGAACCGAACCGAAGCGAAGCGAACCGAACCGAACCGAACCGAAGCGAACCGAAGCGAACCGAAGCGAACCGAACCGAAGCGAACCGAAGCGAACCGAACCGAAGCGAACCGAAGCGAACCGAACCGAAGCGAACCGAACCGAAGCGAACCGAAATATTCATGAGCCCCTTTCGAGCCACAGCCACAGGAAAAAACTTGTGGTGCAGTGCTAGAGCAAACCTGTAGTTCATAGATATTGATTATTGTCTTGTTATTCTCGGGGCCAGTGTTTGCAAACACTGATTGGGGAATTATTGTTAAGACTGGTTATACTTTTTGTATTATTTTGTTTAAATAAACTATTTCAAAAGAAAAAATAACAACATTCGACGAATGACATTTGCCGCCATGTTTGTGTCCAGCGATAGAATCAACATGACAGGGAAAGGCGGCTGCCTACTCATTCGACGAATGACATTTGCCGCCATCTTTGTGCAATGCTTAGAGCAAACATGACACGGAAAGAACGCCTGCCTACTCATTCGACGAATGACATTTGCCGCCATGTTTGGCCAGTGACAAGTCGGTGCTAATCATCGGTGCTATTGTAGCTGCCTAGGTTTACACATCAACTTTCATTCACTGTCCATTTTTATTCATTTGGTTGTTTTGAATTAACATCCTAATAATAAAAATCAATTTTGCTTTAGAAAAAAACGATCCAAACAAAGGCAGGGAGAGGGAAAGAGAGCTCATTTCGTGAGCGTTTGCTTAATGCGATCCATGTGGGAGAATGAAATACCCCGACATGCAAATAACAAAATGACGTCAAGTAGGTTGACTCGTTCGGGGATCGCAATATTCAGCGGATTAGAGTACGTTTCGTGAGCATCTGTGAAAGCGAACCGAAGCGAAGCGAACCGAAGCGAACCGAAGCGAAGCGAACCGAAGCGAAGCGAACCGAAGCGAAGCGAACCGAACCGAAGCGAACCGAACCGAAGCGAACCGAAGCGAACCGAACCGAAGCGAACCGAACCGAACCGAAGCGAACCGAACCGAAGCGAACCGAAGCGAACCGAAGCGAACCGAAGCGAAGCGAACCGAACCGAAGCGAACCGAACCGAAGCGAACCGAAGCGAACCGAACCGAACCGAAGCGAACCGAACCGAAACGAACCGAAGCGAACCGAAGCGAAGCGAACCGAAGCGAAGAGAAGCGAAGCGAACCGAAGCGAAGCGAAGCGAACCGAAGCGAACCGAACCGAAGCGAAGCGAACCGAAGCGAAGCGAAGCGAACCGAAGCGAAGCAAACCGAACCGAAGCGAAGCGAACCGAAGCGAACCGAAGCGAAGCGAACCGAAGCGAAGCGAACCGAAGCGAAGCGAAGCGAACCGAACCGAAGCGAACCGAAGCGAAGCGAACCGAACCGAACCGAAGCGAACCGAAGCGAACCGAAGCGAAGCGAACCGAAGCGAAGAGAAGCGAAGCGAACCGAAGCGAAGCGAACCGAAGCGAACCGAAGCGAAGCGAAGCGAAGCGAACCGAAGCGAAGCGAACCGAAGCGAACCGAAGCGAACCGAAGCGAAGCGAACCGAAGCGAAGCGAACCGAAGCGAACCGAAGCGAAGCGAAGCGAAGCGAACCGTAGCGAAGCGAACCGAAGCGAACCGAAGCGAACCGAAGCGAAGCGAAGCGAAGCGAACCGAAGCGAAGCGAAGCGAACCGAACCGAAGCGAACCGAACCGAAGCGAAGCGAACCGAAGCGAAGCGAAGCTAAGCGAAGCGAACCGAAGCGAAGCGAAGCGAACCGAACCGAAGCGAACCGAACCGAAGCGAACCGAAGCGAACCGAAGCGAAGCGAACCGAAGCGAACCGAACCGAAGCGAACCGAAGTGAACCGAACCGAAGCGAACCGAACCGAAGCGAAGCGAACCGAAGCGAACCGAAGCGAACCGAAGCGAACCGAACCGAAGCGAACCGAACCGAAGCGAACCGAAGCGAACCGAACCGAAGCGAACCGAACCGAAGCGAAGCGAACCGAAGCGAAGCGAAGCGAACTGAAGTGAAGCGAACCGGAGCGAAGAGAACCGAACCGAAGCGAACCGAAGCGAAGCGAACCGAAGCGAACCGAAGCGAACCGAAGCGAACCGAAGCGAAGCGAACCGAAGCGAAGCGAACCGAAGCGAAGCGAACCGAAGCGAAGCGAAGCGAACCGAACCGAAGCGAACCGAACCGAAGCGAAGCGAACCGAAGCGAACCGAAGCGAAGCGAAGCGAAGCGAACCGAACCGAACCGAAGCGAACCGAAGCGAAGCGAAGCGAGCCGAAGCGAAGCGAACCGAAGCGAAGCGAAGCGAAGCGAAGCGAACCGAAGCGAACCGAAGCGAACCGAAGCGAAGCGAACCGAAGCGAACCGAAGCGAAGCGAACCGAAGCGAAGCGAACCGAAGCGAAGCAAACCGAAGCGAACCGAACCGAAGCGAACCGAACCGAAGCGAACCGAACCGAACCGAACCGAACCGAACCGAACCGATCCGATCCGAACCGAACCGTACCGAACCGAACCGAACCGATCCGAACCGAACCGATCCGAACCGAACCGATCCGATCCGAACCGAACCGATCCGAACCGAACCGATCCGAACCGAACCGATCCGAACCGATCCGAACCGATCCGAACCGAACCGATCCGAACCGAACCGAACCGATCCGAACCGAACCGATCCGAACCGAACCGATCCGAACCGAACCGATCCGAACCGAACCGATCCGAACCGAACCGATCCGAACCGATCCGATCCGAACCGAACCGATCCGATCCGAACCGAACCGATCCGAACCGAACCGATCCGAACCGAACCGATCCGAACCGAACCGATCCGAACCGAACCGATCCGAACCGAACCGATCCGAACCGAACCGATCCGAACCGAACCGATCCGAACCGAACCGATCCGATCCGAACCGACCGACCGATCCGAACCGAACCGATCCGAACCGATCCGAACCGAACCGATCCGAACCGAACCGATCCGAACCGAACCGATCCGAACCGAACCGATCCGAACCGAACCGATCCGAACCGAACCGATCCGAACCGAACCGATCCGAACCGAACCGATCCGAACCGAACCGAACCGATCCGAACCGAACCGATCCGAACCGAACCGATCCGAACCGAACCGATCCGAACCGAACCGATCCGAACCGAACCGATCCGAACCGAACCGATCCGAACCGAACCGATCCGAACCGATCCGAACCGAACCGATCCGAACCGAACCGATCCGAACCGAACCGATCCGAACCGAAGCGATCCGAACCGAACCGATCCGAACCGAACCGATCCGAACCGAACCGATCCCCGAACCGAACCGATCCGAACCGAACCGAACCGAACCGAACCGAACCGATCCGAACCGAACCGATCCGAACCGAACCGATCCGAACCGAACCGAACCGATCCGAACCGAACCGAACCGAACCGAACCGAACCGAACCGAAATATTCGAGCCCCTTTCGAGCCACAGCCACAGGAAAAACCTTGTGGTGCAGTGCTAGAGCAAACCTGTAGTTCATAGATATTGATTATTGTCTTGTTATTCTCGGGGCTAATGTTTGCAAACACTAATTGGGGAATTATTGTTAAGACTGGTTATACTTTTTGTATTATTTTGTTTAAATAAACTATTTCAAAAGAAAAAAAAACAACATTCGACGAATGACATTTGCCGCCATGTTTGTGTCCAGCGATAGAATCAACATGACAGGGAAAGGCGGCTGCCTACTCTTTCGACGAATGACATTTGCCGCCATCTTTGTGCAATGCTTAGAGCAAACATGACACGGAAAGAACGCCTGCCTACTCATTCGACGAATGACATTTGCCGCCATGTTTGGCCAGTGACAAGTCGGTGCTAATCATCGGTGCTATTGTAGCTGCTTAGGTTTTCACATCAACTGTCATTCACTGTCCATTTTTATTCATTTGGTTGTTTTGAATTAACATCCTAATAATAAAAATCAATTTTGCATTAGAAAAAAACGATCCAAACAAAGGCAGGGAGAGGGAAAGAGAGCTCATTTCGTGAGCGTTTGCTTAATGCGATCCATGTGGGAGAATGAAATACCCCGACATGCAAATAACAAAATGACGTCAAGTAGGTTGACTCGTTCGGGAATCATAATATTCAGCGGATAAGAATGCATTTCGTGGGCATCTGTGAAATAGGGGAGCTCAGGAGCGTGAAACACCACACCTTGCAACATTGAAATGACATCAAGTAGGTTGACTCACTCTAGGAAATAACCTGATTGGGCAAATTGGGATACATTTAGGCCCGTATCGTCAGTCGTCCCTGCAATTGTAGGGCGCGTTTATGGCCTCCTAGATTGTCATACTCTTTTCTCTCCTTCAAAAATTTCTAGATTACACTCGTCCCGTGTCAGCGTCAGCGCTCTCCTATTGTGAAGATATGTTTTCCTTTTAAATTGTAGGGAATTTCAGGCTGATAAAACATGATATAACTCAAAAGCAAGCACAACTTGATACAAATAGATGTGTGTGGCATAACCTCAAAATAGAGCGTTGACACGGAGAAGTATAAAACTATGACAATCAAGGAGGCCATAAACGCGCCCTACAATTATTGTGTAGGGACGACTGACGATACGGGCCTTAGTGAGAGCGTCTGCAAAATGTGATCTATGCAGGAGAGTGAAACACCCTATCAAGCTGCATTAAAATGATGTCAAGTAGGTTGACTCGTTCAAGGAATAACTTAATTTGGAGGATTCCTGTAGTCACAGATATTGGTGTTGCTTTTGGAGTGTTGGGATTATTGGTCCCTACTTTTTTCAAGATGAAGATGGTAACTTCGTGACGGTAAACGGGGAACGCTTTAGAGAGCCCGCACAGCTGAGATTTGATGCCCATGGAGTACTCTGTTAAGGACCGCTGTTACACTAACCATGCTCAAACAATTCATGTCCAAAACCAAACCTATATCATAAAATACTGCATTTTACAACCTATATTGACAGCACCAGTTCACATTTTATTGCTTGACACGGCGATCCAATGAAGTTCTTTGAAACGGGTGGCTTGATGAGATCATTTGTAAGCTGGTCCAGTTAGTTTCTTCATTTCGTACCGGACTCTTCGGATGATTCTGCATTTGTTTCCTGACACGCCACGTCCTGCTGCACACTACAATGAGGAAATTGTTTTAAACCTTGACATATTCAGAATCCATAAAAATTATTCTGTAGACCCTGAACAAAGTTATTTCTCCATACATCTACTCACCAGATTTCTTTTTACATTTTCTTCACAGATTAACGGGGCATTGAATAAATTATTCAAAGAAAAGAGCAACCAACCATCCTTGTCAGATTCTTTCAATTCAATCTTTGTAATTGAATCAAGAATCTACATACCACATGCTCACTTTCCATTATCCAACACATCTTTCATCGCGTCTCCGACGGTTTTCTACTCGATTCAAATGTTTTGGGATCTTTCGATATAAAAAAAAAAAAAAAAAAAAAAAAAAAAAAAAAAAATCTACAGTCAAACTTCGTCCTTAACTGCTCTTTTTTTTGCAAAGCTGAAAATAAAAAGTTCCATTATCGTTACATCAACAATTGTTTGAAAGCTTGAATGCATTGTGGATTGTGAAATGTGTAAAAATATAAATTCCCATAGTCTCTGAGGGTGACCTGAGTAATCATGTTTCAAAAATATTTATATAATTCCCTTTCAAAGGGAGCACTGAAAAAAAATATTCTAATTACAGTATTAAACTTTAGTTTACACCCTAGAGTCGAGAGAGTATACTTTTGGGATTCAAAAACTTTGTAAATATTCAGTCGAACTTGAGCTATTATTGATGATGTGAAAAATATTACTTTGCATTCTGTTTTTTCGATTTTTCTCACAGGAAAAAGTTACGATGTCCGAATGGAATTTCACAGGACTATTTCATGAGTAACAGATTATTATTTCTGGTGTCCTAGAAGACCCGAATTACTTGTTATCAAAGGTACAGTAACTTTTTGTGACAACAGCTATCAAGTTTTGCAGTGGGTAAATCAAAAAAACTGCTGACAGGTGTTGTCATACTACAATTTTTCAATCTAGAATCCATTTTTAATTGAAAATTGCTCGTATATGATTGGTAGAAATTAAGACGAGGGAAATAGTCACAGATAAACGGATACTGACCTTCTGACTGGACATTTCATCCTGATTGCACTCCCAATAAAGACAGTGGCTGCTCCACCGATTATCAACGAAACCTTCTTCTTATTCTTGTAACGTAGTCAGGCTGAATCAATGTCCTCGATGTAGCTGTTGGTGTTGTTGCAAGGCTTCATCTTTGCAGATTTGGGTTGTGGGCACATGACTGCGGGTCTGTCCACCGTGTACCGTGTGGTTCTGGGCCATTATCTGTACAATTAAATTATCTTAGGATTCGAAAATCAAACGTACCATTGTCTTCCAACCGTAAGTATCCATGAGCCCCTATCGAGCCACAGCCACAGGAAGAAACTTGTGGTGCAGTGCTAGAGCAAACCTGCAGTTCATAGATATTGATTATTGTCTTGTTATTCTCGGGGCCAGTGTTTGCAAACACTGATTGGGGAATTATTGTTAAAACTGGTTATACTTTTTGTATTATATCTTTATTATTGCATGGAGAATCATGGTGGCCTTTTTCAACATTTACTTGCCTAACGGGTCAGTTCATTCTTCATTTTTAAATTACTTTGATGCGAAATGTATTGATCTCCACTAATGATGATGTATTAGTTTTATTTAAGCTTTAAATCAATAAATCTCCAAAACTACTGAACTGAAGTACATTAATTTTATATCATTATAAAGGGAATTGAAAGACCTTTAAAATAGGGTATCACTCGACCCCCCTTTCCATTTAAGATTTTGGGGGTTGTGTCACCCTCACTTAGGGAGCTGCACGTGCTAACGTGATGTTTTGCCAAACTTGTATCCCCCTCGAAAACAAAATCGACGGGTCTGAGCATTTTTCAAAAAAAAAACTGAACTGCCAGTAAATGCTTGTGTCGTTATCGATGCGCCACCCTGTATAACAAATAAGGTACTACTTTATCAATAATATTAAAAGGATAATATTCAAGCATACGTTAATCTAAAAGGAAAGAAGAATAGATTAAAGCGTTGTCTTTATTATTACATTATTGTGGACATTAATCATTAGTGTATTAAATCAACAAGAAATATCCTGCAGACTGTCGAAGGAAATATAAAACAATACACATTAAAAAAACTAAATGCAGAACTGTGAGTAGTGGCAAACGAATAAAAGTTACACAGTATTATCTTATATTTTATATTATTTCAAAAATTATTTATTTGTTTAATTTTTATTTCTATGGCATATTCACAATATCGCAACAATACACGATGCGGGTTTTTGAAATCAACTAAGAGTTGATATTATAATATACGAGTACTGATGGCGAAACGCGCGTCGAGGACGTGCATTGTTGATGTAAATAACTCCAGCGTGGATGAATTATACAATATTTTTTTAATCTAGTATTTATATACAAAATCCGGCAACAATGAATGCTGCTGTTGAGCAAGCCTATGTTCGTTATAATGTAGGTTAGGTTCACAAAATTATAAAAATTAACTCACATTACACATGCCCATACATCCGAATAAGGGTGTAACCTGAGGAAACGAAGATGGAGGAGGAATAAAATGATACACGAAGTCACCAACAAGAGCTAACCTACACTTTTTTAGTATAATGGCCAGAAGACCTCGAGTTTTCAAGGCCACATCTAACCACAACCACGCGGCCGGTAATATTCACTTGCCGTTTTACTTCAAGCCCCAAGCAAAAAAGAAAGCACCACGCAGAGAAAGGTATATGGAATATAGTATATAGGAAAATTAATGGGCAAAATCCGCAAAAAGGAGGAAAGTGGTTGGGGAGTGGGGTAAATAACACTTAAAATTGTAAAAGCATGTCTTATGAAGGAGCTTGCAAAAGAGCATATAAAACAGGCCACCGAACATCTTGATTAATCTTATTCAGATAAAATTTTGCAGGTTAATATGATTTGAAACAGATATCTTCCATTTCCAGAATGGTTGTACGTCTATGCAAGAACACTATAATATAATTCGATTAACTTGTGAGTTATCATTTTGGAGATATATGATTCAAAATGTATTTGTATAGAGATTTTGTATCCAACTTTACCATTAGAAATATGCTTCAAATTTCAAAAAGATTGTTGTAATTTAAATATTTACAAAACTGATGGACTATACCTTCAAATTGTGTCATACTGTTAGTAATTAATATATATTAATTATATAAACAAGTCACGAAGCGACAGACACATTCCAAAATGATGGTCAAGAGTTGACTTATGATAATTTTTGACTTGTTTTGCCACATTCATCCTAAAAAAGTTAAGTTCTTTGTTAAATGCATTATTTTTATTATTATACATAGCATTTTACTGTAATTTAATTATCAAAATATCATGCTACACTTGATGTTACCCAAAAATACCTAGACAAACACTATTCATACAATACAAATAATTATTTTATGTTTATGTGCAAATTGTGGACATGAGACTTAAGTGTTTAAAAATTTGATTACAATTCGTAAAAATAGAAATTTTCATAAGACACAAGCACCACCAGTCTTATTTTGTTTGTTCTTGCACGTACAATGGGAATAATGATAGGAATCACAATTAGCTATTTGGCAAACATTATTACTCTTACATTTCTCCATTGGTATTCCTCAATATTTTATTCAAAGCTTCTTTTTTTATAACATTCTAACAAAATAACAAAGGTAGCAAAAACGTCCGTTGAGCTGGCAACACAGTTGACAAAAATAACAAGGTCAGCTGCCACAACTTATGCCTTGCCTGAGGTACCGACTATGCCATTCCGAACGTCAAGGCGTCAGTTTGCCAGTTTTCATTTCTATCTTTTAAGTGTTGTGCAAAGATTTCGGGAGAAATTTTGCTACAGATAGTTTTGTAGCGCCTAGTAGAGTATATTTCAATAGTTGTCTTCCGTGGACGTGTTATCCCTACTCGCTCCCATAATGTACCAACTTTTTTACGTTTCAGAAATATTCCTTTCTGTAGCATATTTTCTCATCTGCTACTTGTAATACTATACTTCACCAGCCAGATATTTTTTTCTTATCTCTCTCATTTTTGAAATTCAGCAGATCTGCGTGTGCAATTTCCAGAATGAATAAGAAGAAGAGGACGAGCAACTAATTTCTAGCTTTGCATACATATCAAGTATATTTGAGACAAGAAACCAATGGAATTATCATCAATACAAATTTTACATCACATCAGAGGTAAACATTGATATCTCTGAAGCATCATGACGTTTAGGCAACACGTACAGCTACAAAAGCAAGGTCACAGCAAGTGTACAACAGCTAAGTTGACATCTTGTAGAAAAACCTACGCCATGTTACAAATAACCTACAAGACGACAAAAAAAAGACCGACTGATAATTGCAGGTCGGACCCAGTCCCTTCGTTATTTGTGGCATACTAATATCGTTTGCGACATCGTGGGCGACCTTCGAACTTGCCGAGGGTACTCAACATACTAAACTTTTAGTATATCGACCAACTAACTAAACTGACCTAAGCCACAATTTGTCGTGTTGTTAAAGAAAGTGCGGTCAAACGCAAATGACCTAGATGAAAATTTGCATAACTGACCAAGGAGGTGGATTATGGTATTCGGAGTACTGTTTGCAGAAATGATCCGATCAACTCACAGAACTATCCTGAGAAACTTTCGTAGCGTCGAAATAACTTGTGGTTTTCAAGCTCGGTACTTCTGAATTTTAACATTACGGGAAAAATAAATCATCAACAGGGATTCGGGTGAAGAAAATATGTATATCATCTTTATTCGACAAAGTAACAAATTTTCATGCTTCAAGAAAAACTCAAACAGGTTAACAGTATTCAGAGTATAATTATTTTAATGATTTAAATATTAGCAACTTCTGTCTAGCATCGAGGAATAAAAAGACGCTTGCAACTCTGGTAATGACTTTGTCGAGTGTTAGATGATACGCTATAATGGTTATGACGAGTTGAACTCTAATAGTGCCATATTGTAATTCAAGTTATCACGATTTGACCGATTATTCTGTATTGTACGATATATGGATCTAAATAGGAAAAAACTACAAAGCGAAAACCGATAATCGACTTTTACATTATCTGTACACACAAGCCGCTCCCCATTCGCAACACGAATAAAAAATGCATGTACATTAACCGAATGAATCCATTGATTAGCATTTTGGAAAAGGGCTTTCGACAGGAGGCCCCCGGTGCCCTTTATTTGAACTCTCCGGCTGAATACGGTTAATAAACATGTTGCAGAGCATTGCCGTATAATGGACTCATACTGACAATGGATCCAAAAGGGTTTTCTTCACACGGATCAAAATGGATTTAAGTTTAATAGGGTACAATATCAACAATGAAATATTTGACAAGGACTGACGTGATCAGGGTTGCCAATTAGGGGAATGATTTTCAATCTCATAGGATGCAAATTCAGTAGGACATAAACTTTGGGCATTCAGATAAGCTGACATGATCGTGCATGCATATGTCCAAACCTGTTTGTCATTAAAGCAATGAAGTCGAAATATAGATGTAATGCTCAGACATTAATGGAGGAAATTAGTAATCATGTATTTATACTCATCCTGGTGGATTCACCTCGCTGCACATTTCGGCGCCAATTGACACCTTAAGAGAGATCGACAGGGTTATTACGTAAATAACCTATATGATGTCAAAGATATCGGTAAAATGTCGAATAGTGCATCATATAGCCGCTGCTATACCGCTAGGTTGATTACGCACCTACTGCAAGTGAGCCTGTCCTGAATATCAACTAGTTCAAAGGTGACATATCATATACAAGCCAACATAATCTCAAAATAAACTTATATAATATCATAAAAATCGATATAGTGTCACTTTTAAAGTTACATAATACCGGTGCGGAGCTTTCTTTAGCAAGTGATAGTGACTAATCCGACAATTCTCCTTAAAAAAGTACCAAGTAGAGGCAGGATAGTCAGGGCAGCAGCACCTCGGCCATATAAAGAATACCCGAGATGCAAATTGATCTGGACCTTGAACGGCGAAAAGTGCTTTCTTGTCATAAATCTGTTGTGGGTAGCATAGTGGGCCATGTATGGCTATTATTGTCCAATTATCAATTATACTGATGTTTTATGTATTTGTGTATCGTGTTCGGATTTTTGGTATGACTTCTCGTTGTGAATACAAAAAGTTCAAGGAAAATTTTGTCATACACTTTACACGATGCGGGTTTTTCAAACCAACTAGAGTTGATATAATATACTGATGGCGAAACGCGCGTCGAGGACGTGCATTGTTGATATAAATAACTCCAGCGTGGATGAATTGTATATTTTCTTAACAATCTGGTATTTTTATACGAAATCCGGCAACAATGGATGCTGCTGTTGAGCAAACCTATGTTCGTTATAATGTAGGTTATGTTCACAAAATTATAAAAATTAACTTACCTCCTTTAACTCATTTTTATTCCATGGTTTGTTCTTATTCACTCTATCATAGTATACTAAGTGACATATAAATCCGAACACCCAGTTTAAATGGTTTTATTTTAATAAAATTTTGTATAAGTACTTAATGAAGCATAATAAGTAAATGATAAAAATTCCAAAATGATTGCACTGCTTTAAAGCCATTTGACCTGCATCCCTGAAGTGCTACGCATTCTCCAACGCGCCTAGGCATGCTTCTGATCAGGTGGTCAATGTCCTCCTGTGGTATCTCATTCCAGGCCACCACCAACTCCTCTCGAAGTGCTTCTAGAGTCTGAGGAGGACGTTGCAAATTGAGCAATCTCCTACCCATCATATCCCACACGTGCTCAATTGGGGATAAGTCGGGAGATCTTGGTGGCCATGGTAACAATGTGACATCATTATGTTGAAAGAAGTCTATTGTGACTCTTGCAACATGTGGTCGGGCATTATCTTGTTGGAATGTTGGATTTGCCAGGGTGTCAAGATAGGGTAAAAGATGGGGTTCTAGAACTTCGTGGATATAACGCTGCGCGTTCATGTTACCTCTGATGAAGATTAAAGGTGACCTGGAACCATAAGCTATAGCACCCCAAACCATAACTCCAACAGTGTGATGAACATGTCTTTCCACAAAAAACTGTGGATTCCTCCTTTCACCACGTCGCCTTCTAACCCTGGCACGACCATCGTGCATGCCTAAACAAAATCGAGACTCGTCACTAAAGACAATACTGTTCCATTCCTGATCCCAAAGTGACCGTTGTCTGCACCACTCAAGGCGATTACGTCGGTGTTCTCGAGTTAAAGGGAGGACCCAGTGTGGCCGGTATGAAAACAGGCCAAAACTTCTCATTCGTCGGTAAACACTTCGCATGCCAATAGGTCCTCCGTGTTCTGCAAACCATTCATTTACAATGGACCTGGTAGTGGAGAAACGGTCCCTTAAGGCCAATAATCTAAGGCGGCGATCTTCACGGTCTGTTGTTCTACGGCGGCGTCCAGTGCTCCTTGCTCTTTGCGTACGGCCTTCTCGAAGCCATGCCTGACAACACCTAACCACAGTGTCTACACTTCTTTGCACTCTAACTGCAATTGCCCGAAAAGAAAGTCCAGCTTCCCGAAGTCCCACTATACGGCCCCTATCAAACTCACTAAGTTGACGAAATCGTACAGCTCTCCGTACTCTAGGCATCGTAACCGATCGAAAAGGATGTCAAGAACCAAAATCCGCTAACGTTGATTCTTTACTGTGGCTGAAATATTCATTTTTAGAGCGTTAGTGAATAAAAAAAAAGCAGTATAAAAACCGGAATGTCCAACTGATAAAGCTGAAAATTTTTTCACTTGTTATTTACAGTAAGATAAATACATTCACCAACTTTTATTAAAATAAAACCATTTAAACTGGGTGTTCGGATTTATATGTCACTTAGTATATTTATTCACTTAGTTTCATGCAAAACAATTCTGAATGCTATGACATCCTTATAAACACAGAAAGGACGATGTGTATACTCGATCAAATGAACACAAAACTGGTACAATGAATGACTGAATCAGACAAATGCAATAACGAAGTGAATGCGGTTGTTACTGTGTTTGGCTGAAATTGTTCAGCCATTACAGGGAATGACTGACATGCTTAGTCAAACGTTGTAATAATCAAACTGTTACGGTGTTTTCCGGCAATACGGGAACTGACTAGGCATTTCAGGGAATGACGGATTTTAGCGTTTAACGAAATACCGAGTAGGGGCAGGGTAGTCAGGGCAGCAGCACCTCGGCCATATAACGAATACCCGAGATTCAAGTTGATCTGGACCTTGAATGGCGAAAAGTGCTTTCTTGTTAGACATCTGTTGTGGGTAGCGTAGTGGACCTTGTAGGGCTATTATTCTCCAATTATCAGTTATACTGATGTTTTATGTATTTGTGTATCGTGGTCGGATTTTTGGTATGAGTTCTAGTTGTGAATTCTTATCACTTATAAAAAGTTCAAGGAAAATTTTATCATACAGCTTTGGCAATCACGAATGCCGCATACGTAAACGTTCACGTTAACTGATCTGACAGTTACACATAAATCATTACGTACGTCTTACGACAGTACAGCGCTGATGCTGCTGGATACCTTTTGACATATGTGATTAGACACCACCGCTTTATGCAGCTGCTATTTTATCAGTCTCACAAAAAGCACCGCAAAAGTCGCCTGAAGCTGCTTAAACTATTGGTGCTCTGTGACTATTCAAATGATTGGTGTAAACATGGCCATAGTCAAAGTTGACGTATGACTGCCGGGCTCTCTTTAACTTAGATTATGATAACCGTATTATTCTAGCTACAAGGACAATCATTATTGGTCATGTGGCAACATGTCCACTAAACGAACGATCCAGGACTGTTGTAAAGTGAAGACTAGCATACCTTTGATTACAACATTTCGGTTAAGACACGTTATATAGGTTGTTTCATCGTACCCATAACTTTTTTCGATATGTTTTATTCCCTCGCATTCGATGAAACCCAAAAGGTGTTCAAAACTCTCCCAGAACGTGCCCGGAATAAGTTCAAAAGAAAAAATAAGCGTCAGACACGGCATCGGTCACGTTCCGAGGTTACTTTTTTCCCGATTCCTCATAGTAGTTTGAACGGGGAGTCGAGCCGAGGCCCATCGGCGTCGTCTGACAGCCGAAGAGCCATTATTCTAGCTAAAAGTTGCTCGGACAGCATGCGTTTCGCGCGCTCTTTTGTCTGCTTGTTCTGCCGTTGACGCCAACTTAGACACCAGAACATAATTTGTTAAGAAATTTCTATTATTCGGAAATACAATGGTGGACGGGCTTATGTAAAAAGTAATACGGCACAACGTGCCACGCGGTTTGTAGGACGACAGACGACTGAAATGGGTTATATGTACGACATGTCTCTTAAATGGAAAGGTTACCATATTCTTGCTGTGCTGTCGGCGTTGATGTGTCAGATTATGATTTTGCGACAGTTTGCTGTTCTGGTTTACATGCCTAGTAGCATTTGTCTTTGGCCGTTATCAATAGTTCAAACGCTATGCCGTATTTATTGTCCAGAGAATTTTCCTAGAGCTTCAATAACTCTCACTCAAAAATAATCAAAAATTACGTAGTGGAAATTATGCAGAGTTATAACAGTTAGTGGAGTGGTGCTGTTTCAGAAAGTGCACACAATATATTTTGGATGCAGGCATGAATGAAATTATAGATTGCCTTAAAAGAACAATGGAAGACATCGAAACAAAAAGAAATATGTTTTGAAAAACAAAACACTATGCCCACAAGGAGTATGCAAGAAGCCATTGAAGATAAATATTACCTACTGTCTAGCTGCCAAAAGCACATATCCAAAAAAATATGTATGTCAATTAACCATTATCAAAAAGGTTACCAGGTCTAAACAATCAACAAAGCTTTGTAAGTCTTTCGATGAGTTAAGAACAACAAAGAACCACTTATGGAAGACTCAATCCCTATAAACTCACAGGTCAAGAAACTCTCGAGACAATTTTGCTAGAAAAAATCAGGTCAAGGTAACAAAGATATACAAGAAGTGGACGAATGCTAATGGTTTCCAAGTCGTCAAACGTAAAAGAGGTAGTAGACCGCTTCCTAAAATAGTAAATAATCCAGATGAACAAGACTCTGGATCTGGCCAGAATGTAGATTAAGAAAATCTAGATTTTCATTAAGTCTGTAAGTTACCATATCACCAGCGAGAATGTAAAGAATTTTGTTGCTTCAAAAACAAGTTCAAATGAAACAATAATACAAGTTAAATATGAATGTTTCCTAGTTGGTGTAGATCCTTTACTGAATGAGAAATTATACGAACTTCATTGCTGGCCCCGGTGAATTACTTTCAGAAGGTTTGATTTCTTGAAGGCCATGCGCTTTTTGGAAAAGTTCATTTCACGTGTTGACCCAAAGGATTATTCACAAGTAAGAAAACTATCCACAAAACTGTTTGATGCAACAAACCATAATTTACATAGTGAACCTGAACATTGACAGCTTGTGGCCAAAAATTGACATAATAAAAGCGGAAGTTATCTGTTACAAACCAGCTATGTTTATATTAAGAGAGTCAAGAACTATTGGAGATATTGAAGAATCTGAGTTAAGTACCAAATATTATTAACTTGTACGTTGCGATAGCATCAGTAGGCTCGCAGGAGGAACTGTCATAAGGGTGTATAAAAGGCTCGATGACACGGATCTAGTTTACTCGTCGCTAGTGCGCTTTTTTACTAAGCGGCGTGTAAAGAGCATGCATGATTACACCTGGCTAGTCAACAAGCTTGATTTTGGTCCGCGCACTTGTTTCGTGTTTCTCGTCAATATGTAGTGGAATGTAAATAATATTAATAAGTTTTTCCTGCGTTCAACAAAAGATATGGAACGAATTAAAAGCCGAAGGACTAGTGGAAGATATGACAGCAAAGCAAGTGAAAGCAAAAATAAAAAGTATTAAAGATGTCTAGCACCAAAAATTGGCCAAAATTGAAAAGTCAAAAAAGCGGTATGGGAAGTGATGATATCTATAAACCCAGATTAGTTTGGTTTGCTAAAGCTTCTAACGTGTAGCTAGTTATCTGGCCGATATAATTACACGATGCTTTTTTACTATCCCGATAGTAAAAAAGTCAGCTAGTAGCTTCAACTTTACTCGCCAATATATTAGCTAGTAAACTATCTGAATAGTTTACACGCTACCTAAATTGCACAAAGTTAGTTTACTAGCAGCTAGTCAAAAAGCGTACTAGCGGCGAGTAAACTAGCTCCGTGTCATCGAGCCTTAGAGACGGAATGGAATATGATGTTAAAAAAAAAATCATCACTGATCTGAATTATTGGTTTTGTTTTATTGAAGTGAAAGTGAGAGATCAAAAGTGGTCAGTTGATCGTGTGTATCACTCACCTAGTGCAAGTGATGCTGATTTTACTGATGAGCGCGAAGACATTTTAGATGTCTACTTCTCTGCTAGTAAATGAATTTTGTTAAGTGATGTAAATATAGAATTTGAACATGAAAATTACCTTCATACTAAAAAAAATTGTCGTTTGCTTGAAGTTGGTCTCTGACTTTATAAGAGTAACCATATGAGTAAGTCTTTAACAGAGTACAGGTATGTGACTTGTAATTGTGAAAACATTGTAGCTAAGGTGAATGATCAACCAAAGTTTCCAGATCCATTACACCATATCTGTTAGTATTTACTCAAACATTGCTAACAAAACGTTAAAATAATAAATCTGAAAGAAGATGAATTATTAAAAATAAATACAGACTTGTCATTTTGTAGCTGCTCAACAAACAGTATCAACGTTAATGAAATTTACGGTTTATACTACAATAACACAACCTCACTTTCAGTACTGTTCATCGTAATTGTGTTTCTTTAACAAGAATAAAATGAGCACATTGCAAAAACTACAAAATGGAATGTGGTTAAGTTTGCAATGCAATAGATACACAAGAATTGAAGACATTTTATGTACATATATTTATATATACAGGGTGTCCGCAAAGTTGGGGTTTTCTTTTACACGACGTGTAGATCTTGAAAACATAAGCAATTTTTCTTAGTACCATATACACCAATGTCTTAAGGGAACCGAGATAAAGGGCTCTGCAACATCAAAAATATCTGAATACCGTTCTGTAGCCGCGACATCACCGACTGGTACAAGGTCACTGGCTCAACCCGACGACAGAACTGGGTCTGGGTCAGTGTGTCAGGTCAGTATGAAACCTTCAACCGACGGTTACGGTCACGCGTGTAGAGGTAAAAGCGTAGACGAGAATCCCTCAACAAGCACTAGAGACGTGGCTAGAGAAGTGCAAGTGTCAAAAACTAAAGTGTGGCAAACGGTGCGTGAAGAGGGGCTGTATCCGTTTCACGTCCAACGTGTACAAGCCCTTCAACCTGACGATTTTCCAGCAAGAGTGCGGTTTTGTGAGTGGTTGTTGCATCAACATGACAATAATCTGGACTTTTTGAAGTGCATATTGGTGACAGACGAATCTACGTTCACGCGTAATAGGGTGAATAACTTTCGCAACACTCATGTTTGGTCAGTAGAAAATCCGTACGCTGTCCGTCGGGCACAATTTCAACAAACATTTTCGGTGAATGTTTGGGCTGGCATGGTGAACGGTGTGCTCATTGGACCATTTATTCTCCCAAATCGATTGGACGGGATGCAATACCTAGACTTTTTACGCAACATTTTGCCTTCCTCGTTAGAAGATGTGCCATTAAGTGTAAGACAATCAATGTGGTTTCTGCGTTTGCTCGGTAGCGCATCAGCTGATTTCATTTTCTGTTGGAGCGGTATGATTTCGGGCAGAGACGTACTTAGCGCTTTTCGTCAACTGGAGAGTGAGTACTTTTTCCTTTATTTTTTTTTACTTGGTCGCCCTCGTTTCACTACACATTACCTTTGTTATTTCAAGGGTAGTTGTTTCTGAAAAGGAAAACCCCAACTTTGCGGACACCCTGTATATATACAGGGTGACTTCGAAGTTGAGTCATTTATTTTAACAGTGAGTAGATCTGATCAAAAGAAATGTTTTTTTCCTTTACCATTTTTCTGGTAAAATTAAAGTAACAAAGTTATAGCCCTTTGGAAGTTTGAGTACCGCCCTGTCTCAATAATAATATCATGTACTCGTGTTTGGCAACAACGGATATAATCCGCCTTACCGGTTCATCGCATCGGAAACAAAAAAGCGAAAGAATTTGGAACGACGTTTTTGCAATTAAGTGTTTTATTCAGTTCAGTTATACATACAGTCAGTATCTGTCGGTTAGCGTGTGAATAGTTTCTGTTGCGTGGCTCAAACGAAATAAAAAATGGCACATGTTTATGCGGATCGGTTTCCCAATCGAGTGCAACCAACCCCTCGTGCCTTTGTTAATGTAGTACAACGGGCTCGTGAATCAGGTGACTTAAGACCTCACAGGGGACCTCACGATCAAATACAGGTCCGCACTGAAATACTTGTCGGGAGGATACTTTATAAAACAAGGTAAAATTTTTTTTTTAATTTTTTTTTATTTTTACACACATATTCTGGTTTATCTTCCTTCTACAATCATTATCTGAAAATTAATGACTCAACTTCAAAGTCACCCTGTATATATATGTATTCGCAAAAGGAAATCCACTAATTGTTTAGCTGCGAACCTGAGAACAAACAATGAAATTAAGACCTATTGCACCTGAAGCATTTTCATTTAATGAAAACAATAATGTACAAAGGTCTGAGGTATAATCATTTATCAAATCAAATAAAAGATGGAGAGAGTGTAGGTCATTTCAAAAGAGCACTTGTAATTTGAAGTGCATCTGAGAAATAGAGACGCTTAAATTTATTAGAATTAGGATTTAGTTGAATTTGTTTTTTATTGTAAGGTGATGAAAGCTGCAGTATTAATTATAACTTCTTCTAAGTAAAGGCTGCACGCACACGCACACTTTCACACACGCACAACGTCTGCTTGGAGCAGTAGTAGCGTACTTGCATTTGAGGAAAATATAAACCTAACGTCTAACGGAGTGAAACGGAAACCGGTCAACAGCGAGTGGGGTAATGTAAAACTTCACATTAAAAATATATATTGAAGTTGTCAGATCTTTGGTATCAATTTTTTTTGCTTTTGGGCAATCATAGTCCTAACCTCGGTAGCTCTCCACCACTGAACAGTTTTAAGTTAATACCACTTTGTTTTGTTGTTCCATCGACAAAAAATCTCAGATCTTTATATTGACTTTGGAAAGTTGACACTAACCCATTATATTTAGAAAGATTGAAGAAAGAAGGGGATTGAGCAGAAGACCATGTTCATGGCTTAAAAATATTTTAGACGAGAATGGACTAAATTCTCAATCACCTTTTAAAATCGCTCAAGACCGAGATCAATTGGCCAAAATTGTAGCCAACCTTCCATGAAGTGGACGCCACCAGAAGAAGAAGTAAGTTATTTTTACAAGAAGCTGATGCATCGGTGCGCATTTTTAATCACCATATCCTGGTCTAAGATAAGTCAACAATTTCAATATGCTTTAAGCATATAGTCCGTACTGTGGTCAAGCTTACACTGTTACAAGGTTCTATGTTTGTCCTTCCGGTGACAACGTAATTTGTGTAATGTCATTTAAGTCGTCGCTAATAATTGAATAATGAAATGTCTTTCATAAGATTAAATGATAATATGTTTCCAAATGTCAGCACATAGTTTCTGGGTTAGAAAGTACAGCAGTTGTTCAGGCAATGGATACAACCGAGTGATTCCAACAATTATCCTATGCAGATTTGCTCTGATTCGAATTTGTTCTGGAGTTGAAAAAAATGTTTCATTGCCCCGACTGAGCATTTATCCAATTTAGAACGAATTAGATTACACGTCCTACATTGCCTTTCGTGCTGAGGGAAAGAAGCGCCAGACAATCAAAAATTTCATCACCTCTCATGCAAAATCGCGTTAAGAGACGAAGGGAATGTTTAGCTTGAAAGAAAATCTCCAGAATTTAATAAGAGAGAAACTAAGCGTCAGACGCTTTTTCTATCGAATTACTTTGCTGCATTGGATATCTCAAAAGAGGAAAACGGACTGATTTTAAATTAGTTTTCGGGCGATGTGGTTTCAAACTGCAAGCAGTCCGCATCATTTAGTATGAATGTTCGTACTGTAAAAAATTTTGATTGGCTCGATGTTCCATTAAGTACAGTAAATAAAGGCTCTAATAGCTCGAGTACTTATGGGAAGTCTGCTTTGGGCCGGTCCGCTAGTCCTCGCGCCTGACTATAACATTGGCAGGTCAGCGAATCAGATGTGTTGTTGCGTCACGAGTGTCCATAATCTTGATTGGAAAGCTCGTAGCTTCACTCGTATCACACACACCTACACAAAGTCACTTATTCGATACAAGTACAATGTTTGCTTTTGAAACACGTCCTTAAAATACAGCTTTTAGTACATCGTCTGAAGCTTTTATCTTATGTCGCATTGCCCAATAAAATATACCTTGATTTTATTTTTTTTGCGTAATAAAGTTTCCTTATCATACAGCAACAAATGAGCTTCACTCCACAATACACTTCAAGCCACAATATGTGTAACGTTACCCACTTAACATACAGAGTGTCACACAAAGAGCTGTACCGATCTACTACCTGCAAAGTTGGCACTGGGCAACTATGAAAATTTGGGGCCTAGCTTGTGATAGCTAACTCCATACCAAGGATGTACAAAGACGTTTGAGATTACGTGCAGGCCTCATTTTCTGAAGGGGCGTCATCATCAGGTAATTGTCGACTAACCGATCTGTTTTAGGTGCAAGTTAGTTGAATATTAGTATGGATGCCTCACCGGCGCTGCAGTGTTGCTGACACGATGTTTGGGATAACCTTGTGACACTGTCGCTTGAGATAGCAACCTGGACCTAGCTTGTGATAGCTAACTCCATACCAATTATGTACAAAGACGTTTGAGATAACGCTAAACATTGAACTCGGTAGCTTGGTTTAGCAACGTGGACCTAGCTTGTGTTAGCCAAATCCATACCAAGGACGAACAAATGCGCTTGGGATAACGCTGAAACATTAGACTCGGTTGCTTGGGATAGCAACGTGGACCTGGCTTGGGATATTCAGCTCCACACCAAGGATGAACGAAGGCGTTTGGGATAACGTAGCAACAAGGCATGGACAACAATCTCTTCTCATTTGCTTGTGATAGCAAACTTCACCTGGTTTGTGATAACCATGGTACAGGACTGTAAGTTTGAACATAGAAGGGTAGGAAGTTGTCAAGATATATTCTGAATATTTATTTCGACGAGGACGGAACATAATAAAATCTACACCCAGAATTGTTTGTTGAATTTTGATAAAACATCAAACATCACTTACAAGTTAGTGAGTTCGTTTGATCATGTCACTTACTAATATCACAGATGCAGGTACATATAATATATGAATCGTTTTTCTTATTTTTATGTCTGCCATACAATTTATAATAGTTTTCTTGTAGAACAGGACTCACTTTAGTATTCAATATTTGGACAATAATACAGGGTGGTAAAAAAGAGAATGATAATTAAGTTCTAAAACCCTCAAGGTCTTTTTTATTTTACTTATATAATTTTATCATGTTAGGCACTAAGAACGAGGACAGTTTTGCATAAGATTGACTATTTTTGTAAATATCAGATTAAGTGAAATTTGCTCTGTGATAAAACCGTTATAAATTGTATGGAAAGAAACACAAATACAGAAAAAATGGATGCATCTGTCAGTTTTTACACAAAATTGATGTTATTTCAAAAATAGTTATACTTAAGAATGTGATGTGGTATTTTATGCATGAAATATATTTAGAATGTTTTTGTATAATACAGTAATTGAATAACATATAGGGTATCATATTAAAAATGCGTAACTTATGTGAGTGCGCGGGTGAGTGTGTGTGAGTATATTTGAGCAAAACAGCTGATAGTTATTATAGATAGCGTTAAATGGTGCATTCAAATAGATACTCTAAATATCCCGCTTTCACTTTTCCCATCCTGCTCATCTGATTTAGTAGCTGCCATCGCGTCAAATAATAAATTGTTACCTTTAAAAAAGCACAATCGGACGAAGGCTTCAGAGTGATCTACGAGCTACATCATTTTTCATTTTGTTGATTGCTAGTAATTACCGGGTGCCAAAGAGTTAATTACCATGGGGTGGAAAGACTTAGGACCGTTTTATGGGCGCTACCTGAACCGGCTGGAGGAGTTGAGATGGGGCTGCTTAGATAAGGATTATTTAAGAGATTCTTTTTTGTTGCGTGATGCGTTCCTTGCTTATAGGTGCCAATTAGAGATGAACCAGGTGATGAGGGGAATTATAATGGTAATTGCTTTAATTTACAGAGAAATAATTTTGAGCTTAGTGCTGGTTCTTAGAACCAGCAACGTTAGATGCTGTGTAATACTATGTAACGTATGTTGCAGCCGCGCGGGTCAAGAATACGAGGTTGGATTGATCTGAAAAGTTTTAGACCTTAACATGACTATGGCAGTATTTGTTAATAAGTGCTAAGGAATCTGATCGTGCATGTCACGACAAGTTTTCAATGAGGTTTCTGCGATTTTTAACTCGCGGTTGTAAGACGATCGTTTCAGTGGGTCGATGTGAGTCGTTTTGCGAGAATGCGAAAAATCGAGTGTCGAGCTGTGATTTAACGTCTATTTTTTAGATCCAATACGCCTATGCGAATCGAAGATGAGTTGTAGACTGACCTGAAATATCTCTTTTGTGGGGACGGCATTCTGATACAAATCCTAATTGATACATGTACAGTGTCACCGAGAAACGTTATGAAGCAAAAGGACGACCCTCGACAAACCCTTTTACATGGGTGTCGTCAGGACAAAAGTGGAAGGAGCAACAAAGCCCAATTTTTTTTGTCACTACTCGTAGTCTAAAATGTGTGTCGTATAAAAACTTATTATCATACATTAAACTTTTGTTATTATCAGTTACGGATTGAAGCTATTGTTTGCTCTTGGTATGCCAAGTGATATTCTTCCATAACTTCATAATTCATTATCAATTGATGTGCAATAGACTTTGATCTTACATACAGCCACCAAGAAGTCTACAAGACATGCATTTTTTTACTTTCGCCTCATGTCTTGAAACTTTTCTCGTCTTACGCATATATGGTCGTCACTTTTAGTATGACAACTTGCTTGGCACGAGCGTGCGATTTTAGTTTACATTTTGTTGTGTTTCTTTATAAAGCTTGTGTGAAAGTTTCAGTAAGATCCAAGCAGTAATTTCCTAGTTATAGACAAGCCAAGGATTACCGGACAGACAGACCGAGAGGCAGACAGACGGACCGACACAGATATACTTGTACGTGTCATACAACGTCCAAAGAGCATATTATCTAAGTTTTTTTTTTTTGGGATTACAATACTTTTTCGAGAAGCTGTTGAATGAACGAGAAAACTAAGTAAAGACACGCGATATTGCTGGGCTACGAATTCTGCCTACCCCTTTAACTACAACCATGTCTTCTCGCACTTCTCACTATGAAAGCGGTCGACCGCGTACCGAGCGAAACCAGTGCACATCCCTTCAGCATTCAGCGGCAATCGTGGATGCCCGCCCCTATTTACCAACCACTTCACCCCAGCGAAGAAAATGTCAACCGATATTTTCTGAAATTTCAACGGCCCCTTAGTTAAATTGATCCCTCTTCCCCTCTCCCTACTCTACCGTCTTCCGGCATCGAAGAAAAGACTGCTGACTGACAATAGTCGACATCGCGAAGTTGGCCATGCTATGCTGTGTAGATATGGGATTACCCCGTTCCGCATTTCTCGACAAATGCAAGAGGAATTCTAATATCGGTATTAGGTAAAAGTTATGGTTTGTACTTGAGCAAGCACGAAAACCGCAGTTTTGTAATTGCTGTTCAAAAGTTAAAGATGTTTTAATTACACGAGTTTGTGTTAGGTTAAGGTTCTTGTGACATGGGGAAATCTTCTACCGACACAGTTTCCGATTCTGGACAGCTTAAACAGCAGCGCTATCGACGGGATTTTAAGAAGCATGAAGATTGACCGGGTTAAAAGAAGTAACTCGGGGTGGGCTAAGGAGGTGACAGCATCCTATAAATGAGGCTTAAGGAAAATGTGGAAAATTCCTACTATAGAGTCATTAGATGTTTGCTGTGTCACAAAGTAACTCTAGTGATGTTTATAATCGTTATGCAATCGACATTTTCAAAGTTTCTCGAATCCACTAGCCAATTTAGCATTTGTAGCATAATAATTTGTATGCATATGTGCGTAATAAGAACACAAATCATTACAAATAGGTGGGAAGATCAGAAATAATTTAAAGGATGTCTCAACAAGAGTGCCGGATTTGAATTTGCCGCCATTTTTTTGTACAAATGGTATGGTGTTTACTTGATGACAGCTGCTATGTGCAGATCACGCGATTTGAAGTCACGTCACAGTTTTCAAACGAGCAACGTTTAATTATTGTGAAAAATCACTACAAAAAATGGAGAAAATTACACGGAAATGAGTCGACAGTTCGCCGTTTAATTACAAAATTTGAGACAAAATTCACGTTGCTGATTGTGAAGACCACTGTTCGTCGCCGTCCTGGTCGGTCTCTCGAAAATATAGTCGCAATGCGGAAAAGTGTGGCCGATAATCCAAGCACTTCCATTCGGCATGGTGGCCAAGAATTGAACCTTACCAGACCCACTCTGCAACAAATTTTGACGAAAAATCTGTGCTTGCATGCGTACAAGGTTCAACTGATGCAAGAACTCAAGTCAACGGACCAAGCGCAGCGCCGTGAATTCGTTGATTGGACACTAGAGCACCACCAAATCGATGCGGATTTCTCGAAGAAAATCATTTTCTCTCATGAGGCACACTTTCAACTGAACCGGTACGTCAATAAGCAGAGCTTCCGAATTTGAGGTTCTGAGAACCCTCGTGTAATAATGGAACAACCAAAGCATCCGTTTAGTGCGCATTGTGGAGTGGCGGAGTGACTGGACCGTATTTCTTCGAAAATGCAGCTGGCACTGCGGTAACTGTTAATGATGTGCGGTATCGCGAAATGGTAACCGAGTTTTTGAGGCCCCAGTTGGATCGAATTAATGTGGAGGATATGTCCTTCCAACAAGATGGTGACTTGCCACACAGCACGCAAAACAATGGTGTTACTGCGTACCAAGTTTCCAGACCGTGTCATCTCTCGGTTTGGCGATCAAAATTGACCACCAAGATCATGCGATCTAACGCCAATAGACTTCTTCTTCTGGGGCTATGTGAAGGAAAAAGGTGTACGCGAACAGGCCACAAACAGCTGAACGCCTAAAAGAAGAGATACGGCGCGTTATCGAAAAAATAGAGCCACAGTTGTACGAAAACGTTATCCAGAATTTTAAGGGAAGACTGATCCTCTGCCAGAGGTTTCGTGGTGGCCATTTACTGGACGTGCTATTTGATGTCTAATCGCAACTATTCCTCTTCATGTTGAAATATAAATACTCGCTTAATTCGAAAAGAAAGTGTGTTTTTCTTGAAAATCAAGTCAGGCGCTCATATTGAGACACCATTTACATGTCTCTATTTTTTGTGCTGTAATGATAACAAGATATGCCTTGGCATGACCTTTGTGCCTTATCATGTAAGGTTACCCCAGGTAATCCCCGTTGCCCACCCATGTTACTCCTTATCCTTATCCATCCTTATTGTAATCCATCAAGTCCTACTTCCAAATGATATTTAAATTATAATGTTGCAGCATCACGCAGCGTCAAAACGAAACATTTATCATCGTTTTACAGCAATTCCATATACGGCATCCATCTTTAAGCATCGTCGACGTAGATTAGTCCCCTGTCCAAACTTTGTCGAACTTTTCAGTTAACCCATTCAACGTTCATCCGTCGCTTCGAGCGGATCCGAATTTTATCTCATCTTATAACTTTTACGGATTTCATGCGAAATTATTCCTTCAAAAGTTCATCTGAGCGTAAGCAGCATACTTGTTACATGATTGCAGCAGATAGCATGCCTATGTCAAATGTTCATTTTTAAATGAGCGTCTTGGTGGTTATCGTTATTTTTTGTTTTAAGAAGTATGAAGGCGCAGGGATGAACTGAAAAAACGAAGTTTGAGCGATTTCTATCCCCTTCCCTAGTTCCACCACCACTGAACCGATTTTCGAAATACTGCAAGGCTATTTTGTTCCTTGCAAGCTTGTGCGAAATTGCCATCAAACTCCGAATTTTTCAAGTTATAGAGAGGTCAAAGATTAGCAGAAAGGCAGGCAGGAAAATAGACCGAGGAAAATGAGAGCGATGCTTATTCGTGACACACACCAAAAATTTTATCTCGTTCAAGAAATTATTCGTGATTACAATACTTACTTAATACTTGGGACAACTGAATTTATAGACCTCCAAACTAGAGTTTTTACAGCCTTTTTTTGCAGCAAGTTACTCTTCTCATGCAATGTTCGTTCGTTGAGAATATGTTCTACGTCCTGAATCAAATAATCTGATTTTGAAATTTAAATCTCATCTCTCGGGGATCATCGAGGATGGATGCCTTATGCTTGACAACTACTTTTATTAATTAATCGTCACATTTTTATTTCCTACGCCTACTGTCGGAGAAGTATTGTAAACTTCGTTTTTTGACGTTTCAGACGATTCTCTGAAAATTTTTTGTAGGGCTCAAAAATTGGAGGTTAGAGGCTGTAGGGGGTGGGGTTGGGTATATCCAAATTTTTTATGTTGCTATATTTACACGCGTCCAAACCCAGTAATTATATGCACATACTAAGCATATTTCACTCATCATACAAGTCGCCGTACATTCGCTTTCAAAACTTAGAAGCATCTCCACGTGCGACGTATGCCGTGGTCGTACGTCACAGTCGGAATTCGTTTCCGCACTGACACAAAACATTTACATTGAAAAAGGTAGAATTCCATGTTATTCAAGGACAACATGATTGACTTATGTCATTGTCAAGCGCCATTTCTTGAGAAAGCCCCATAATTGCCAGATTGTACATTCATTGCCATGCAACATTGGAAGCCTTAAATACAAATTTGAGATTGCTGTGTTTTTATATCTGTATAGAAATTTGATGGTATATGGGAGATCTAATGTATTAACATGTTGACCTATCCTGACGAATAAGTGATTTTTTGTATGTTTAAATGGCAACGTCGTTCAACTCGGGATCACGTAATTTCTCATCATTTCATGAACAGTCTTATGTCATTTTTACGTGCTTGTGCTACCTGGATAATGGTGCCTCTCGAATGCCTATTTTAATTGGATGTCTTCAGGTGGAATACGGTAATCAACAAAAATTAAAATAGGCATTAAAGAAGCCAAAAAGAGATTCAAGATCTTAGCGCCATCTACCAGAATGGAACTCTTTTCAAACTGTATTATAGAATAGGCAGCAGCGGTGTCCTGATCAGTCGCCGTGCGCTGTGCGGGTTCGAATCCCGTCCCAAGAGAAATCTTTCTCTTCGCTATGGATGTTGTGATTATTCATAGGTGGTAGACGGTCTCTGACTGTTGAACGCGGGGGTACCACCCGGCGGATCTCGTAGCTGGGGCCCATGTTGGATGAACTCGTCTTCCCTCATCAGAGTCCGTGTGGCATTCCCCTGAATCCCCTTATAGCCCCACGGTACCCCATGGGTGTTTAGGCCTTACGCCTGCGTGGTGGCTGGATTATGAAAAAAAAACATTTCACAGATTTCTTTTTTATTAGAGCAATAATATTATTATCCATGGGTACCCGCAGGAATTCTTCTTAGGAATTCTGATCATCGTCAAGCGATAATTTTTTGGAAAAATTATTGTACCTACCCTCAAAACTTCTTGAAGAGAGAGGGTAGCAAATATCCTCTCGGGAGACAAATCCTAAAGAAATCCACAGAGTTGTACACAAAATTATGCTAAATATGCCAATTTCAAGGACCAAGCAGATAGTCAGGAAAGGCCACGGCCCTCCTAACACCTTCCTATGCGCGCCCATCTATCCGGAAGGCACTACAAACACAATTTGTACACATTTTTTTATTTGGAGACTTCAAATATTTTATTCGGAGTAAAAGCACAGCAAAACCCAAGTGGATTTTGTTAACCTAAATCTATATTTTACCAATACCTCAATGATCGATATTCTATTTTTATTCTTAGTAAAATGTCTTCAAAAATAAAAATTTTGTTTCGAATCATCAATTTATTCTTAGTGGTATCTCTATGAGCTGTTAATCTTGACAGTACACTTCCTTATTAAATAAATTATGACCCATAAAATAATTGCCATCTCAGCCGTTTTTGATGCTCAGCATATCTTGCTAACCCTGCTGATCTGAAAATAGCTGATTTATAACAAAATATGGAAACAAAAATGAACAAGAAGCAGTAAAAATCCTCACTGGTTATTGAATCATATAAAGACTTACATATGTTATGATCTGCAAATATCATCCTTCCGAGTTGGGGCTTTTGGTTAAATCACAAGTATACTCCAAACTTCGCAGGACTTGACGTGTTGACAGCGGCGGCTGTTGAACTCTCCGTAGTGTTCCACTGTTCAAAAACTCATGTGGAGATTCCAACACGTATGCACTTCAAATATTAAAATCCTCAAATGAGCAAACGTTGCACCTCCGATCTTCTTCAGGGTCTGCCTGAAGCCTGGCTGTTGATTGTTATGACTTTGGATCACCTTAAATAAACAGTTATGATTGGCGTTCATTTGCTGATACTATTTACAAACGCAGATATGATGCTTTTTTCTAAACCAATTATGTACAGTTGTTTCGTGCTTCTTGGCTACTCATCTGCATGGCTTAGGCTTGGTCTCCCGACTTTGGGACAACGAACGAAAGCATCGCAACTTCCTCTATAGCGTATCGAAATAAGACCACGTGACCGCTAGATGGCCGACGATTCTGGCTATGAAGTCGATGTGGTCTATTAGCCATTGAATCAAGGGTAACAAGTAAGAAGCAGCTATCTATGGTTGGCTGTCGCATTATACTTACTTTACTCAATGGCAAGTAGACCACATCAATTCACAGCCAGAATCGCCAGCCAACTACCGATTACGTGGTGACTGAGCTATTGAACGTAATACTTTACGAACAGATGACAGCGATGCATGGGAAGTCAACTGACTGACTTTTAGTTTATAGACCACAGGAAAATTTATGGAAATAAATGGAGTTATAAGCAGCAGGCAAGACAGCTCCATAGCGACACTATTAATTTAGTTGCATTACAGCTGAATTTTCATACTTTGTTGCACTGATATGTTTGATAAGCTGATCTTACATGAGTTTTGCCCCGGTTTTAATTAAAAAGATTGAAAGCGCCACTACTTTACCGGACTTACATTAGTAATCAATCAATGTAATACGTATATGGAAAGAGTTACCCTCTTTTATATCGGGTTTACTGACGTTTTAACGGCCTCTCCACAGTATATTTACGCGAGGATATTGGAAGCAAGTGACAAATAAGGGTTACACGGAGCTGTGACATCAGGGTATATGTTAAACAGTCTACATATGCGACATATACGCACATACACGTAGCAAATATTCCGGCGTGTCTATAGTTTGTGCTGTGCGTTTCATAAAAAACCGAATAAATAAAAAATTCAAACCTGTGTTTAATCTAGTTAGCCATTATAGGTGATTTTACTAAAGGGTTTATACATTGTGATCGTTTTTCCATTGTTTACATTATACTGAATACATTGAATTGCGTGGAACTTGTCAGCATGCCTTGAACTCCGCTGTTTGCAGGCAGGCTTGCATTACCTGGTGCCTGCTGCAGGGACGTGCATGAGTCTAGCCCAGTGTTGGGTGTTTTGAGGATAGTCAACAGGCATTGAATCCTGGTTCACCAAATCCATTTATCCAATCCTTTGGTCACTTACAGGAGATATAGCCCATTCTTAGATATTGGATCTCAAACTGGCACACAAGCCAAAGCGTAGGGTAAACTTGAGTGATCCGACCACTACACTATCGTCAGTTGTCGTTTTGGCTGGGCTCAAGGGCCTTGGCAACCGGATGACGGTCAGGTTACGACTCCCAAACTAGGCGGGCGGTTCCCTACCTATTCAACGTATTGTATACGCATAACTATGCAAGGTGTCTCACATTATACCTAGGTGTAATTCCTTTCTAGGTGGTGGCGCTGGGTTATTAGAGAAGGGTGTCCTTCTGTAGAGTTTTTTGCACTTACGCTTACTGCATTCCCTACGTGATATTTTGAGCACCCCTCTACTCCGTCATAGCTTGGGAAGCTGAGTTTTATTGAGTCTGAGATAAGTTTAAGTTGTAAATAAACCAAGGTTATGATTTATGTGTATTTTTGTTACGCTACTTATGAACTTAGTTCTTGTTGAAGAGGTGTTTTTATTGAGAAGCAAAAAGAGAGAAAGGCTTATGTAAGAACCAAGTAAAAGGTAAGAGTCCGTCCTCGTCAAGCAGCTGACCCTGGAGTATTTTTCTTCACTGTAGCTGCCCAGGCATCCTACTCCAGGATTACAGTATTGTTTCAGCATTCCCGTTAACAGGAAGAATAAAGCCGTTGTCATATTTCGTAGTCAGGGAATCATAACCATAGAATGAGGTGCTTCCAAGCCTTTTTTCTTATCACCACATTGGGTATGCTACCTCTCACAGCTGAACATCGGCGTAACCGTTTGCTCTGGTGTAGAGAAAGAATTCTATGGGACCGGGAACGGAATCAGGTGGTCTTTAGTGTCGAATCCGGCTTCTGTCTGGTGATTCACGATGGTCGGGCAAGCGACGTGGTGAAAGACATGATCCACAATGTGACAGAGAGCGTCACGTTTAGCATACCATTGGAGTTCTGGTATGAGGTGCTATTGCTTATCGTAGCAGATCACCACTAATTTTCATCAGAAGCAATATGACAGCCCGACGCTATATTCAGGAAGTAGTGGAGCCTCATCTTATTCCATATCTAAACGCCATCCATAACCAATGCCAGACCGCATGTTGCTAGAGCATCGTTAGCCTTCATGGATCAACATCGCATCAACCGTTTACATTGGCCACCACGATCGCCTGACCTATCTACAATTGAGCATGTCTGCAACAGAGTTGCATCAAACCTACAATACAAAAAAGTTGCCTCAAAATTCGCTAGGATGTGAATGGTTATGGTGCCGCATCAGCAGTATCCCGTTGAATGGTCAGTTTACCTTAATATGCTCAACGTTTCTCTTATTTGAGTATTGTGAGCCAAAAATAGTGTATCTATGTCTAGCTAGTGAATTCTGATACTACAAAATTGACCCTTTTATGAAAATTTTACCTGTTAGCCAGCACAACACAGACATTATTTCATCAACAACAAATTTGTGGGATTGCAACACTTTGAGTCAAAAACACTTAGCAATATCGTTCCATTTACCGGCTTCTGATAGAAAAACTAACCATCTAAGTTAGGCCATAACCCAGTCCAACTTTCGCTCATAAAATCAGTCGTAGAAAAAGTGGCAAGGATCACTTTCGAAAAAAGGGGATAATCGACTTTTCCGTCCTGTGTTTACGGCCATTTCGTTCAGTGGCGTCGGTAACTCCTCACAGTTAAAGTGAGAGCTTAACACATGGGGAGATGTTCAGATATATAAAACACTTTGAGGTTTTAACAGCCCAGAGACGGAAGCGAAAATTGAGGGATTCTGTCAGCAACCAAAAGTGGAAGTTATTTCCACTGGGTTATTCTAGAAATGACGTTTTTCAAAACCGTTCCGACTCCCTTAAGGAACACCTTGTACTCGAGTAAAATAAGATTAGTTTCAGAGCCATGGCTGACAATTGGAAATAGACTCAAACGAACAAACTCGAGGATTACCAGATTTTGATACTTCACAAACTGACTGGTGTTGTGGTAACAGTAAGCCGCAGTAAGCTGAACTGCATTAATATTGAATTTTCGTCAAATATGGATCAACACCAGGTACAAAGCAATTTGTTCTCGATAATACCTAATTCTATACTAAGCTTTCATCTTGTAACTGGTGTGATTCTACATTAAGTGTCTGGTTGTGGTCTTTTTTTTTTCATTATTTCTGTTTCAGTGAGTGTGTGAGTGAATGTGATTTAAATCTGTCTTCACATTTTACACACTATTATGTTGTATTTGTCACTTTTCAGTACTATATGTCTTGATCATTATTTTTTTGTATCTGTGATTTTTTTTTTATGTTTGTTAAACTTATGTAGCCCTGGTTGGTACCAAAAGCAGCTATTAACTGATACACCCGCCAGGTAAAATAAAGGCATATTATTATTATTATTATTATTATTACATGTATTACAAATTACAACAGAAGCTGAAGTAAGACTTAAGTACCAACATATACTAAGTGACATATAAATCCGAACACCCAGTTTAAATGATTTTATTTTAATAAAAGTTGGTGAATGTATTTATCTTACTGTAAATAACAAGCGAAAAATTTTTCAGCTTTATCAGGTGGACATTCTGGTTTTTATACTGCTTTTTTTTAATTCACTAACGCTCTAAAAATGAATATTTCAGCCGCAGTAAAGAATCAACGTTGGCGGATTTTGGTTCTTGACATCCTTTACGATCGGTTACGATGCCTAGAGTACGGAGACCTGTACGATTTCGTCAACTTAGTGAGTTTGATAGGGGCCGTATAGTGGGACTTCGGGAAGCTGGACTTTCTTTTCGGGCAATTGCAGTTAGAGTGCAAAGAAGTGCAGACACTGTGGTTAGGTGTTGTCAGGCATGGCTTCGAGAAGGCCGTACACAAAGAGCAGCCGCCGTAGAACAACAGACCGTGAAGATCGCCGCCTAAGATTATTGGCCTTAAGGGACCGTTTCTCCACTACCAGGTCCATTGCAAATGAATGGTTTGCAGAACATTGGCATGCGAAGTGTTTACCGACGAATGAGAAGTTTTGGCTTGTTTTCATACCGGCCACACTGGTTCCTCCCTTTAACTCGAGAACACCGACGTAATCGCCTTGAGTGGTGCAGACAACGGTCACTCTGGGATCAGGAATGGAACAGTATTGTCTTTAGTGACGAGTCTCGATTTTGTTTAGGCAGGCACGATGGTCGTGCCAGGGTTAGAAGGCGACGTGGTGAAAGGAGGAATCCACAGTTTTTTGTTGAAAGACATGTTCATCACACTGTTGGAGTTATGGTTTGGGGTGCTATAGCTTATGGTTCCAGGTCACCTTTAATCTTCATCAGAGGTAACATGAACGCGCAGCGTTATATCCACGAAGTTCTAGAACCCCATCTTTTACCCTATCTTGACACCCTGGCAGATCCAACTTTCCAACAATATAATGCCCGACCACATGTTGCAAGAGTCACAATAGACTTCTTTCAACATAATGATGTCACATTGTTACCATGGCCACCAAGATCTCCCGACTTATCCCCAATTGAGCACGTGTGGGATATGATGGGTAGGAGATTGCTCAATTTGCAACGTCCTCCTCAGACTCTAGAAGCACTTCGAGAGGAGTTGGTGGTTGCCTGGAATGAGATACCACAGGAGGACATTGACCACCTGATCAGAAGCATGCCTAGGCGCGTTGGAGAATGCGTAGCACATCAGGGTGCATCCACACATTATTAAAGGTCAAAGGGCTTTAAAGCAGTGCAATCATTTTGAAATTTTTATCATTTACTTATTATGCTTCATTAAGTACTTATACAAAATTTTATTAAAATAAAACCATTTAAACTGGGTGTTCAGATTTATATGTCACATAGTATAGTTCAATGAGCTGTCGGTCCTGACCTGTGGAACAATAAAAAAATAATATCATTTAATAACGAACTAATAATGAACTGAATTGTGCAAATGATTATAATGTATTTTTGCCTCAATACGTACTGCCTTCATTATGGACCTGGTAATGCATGTTTCGACCATAGCACAACTTGGCAAGGCGATAGTAAAGATCAGGATATCGTATACAATAGAAGTTTGGCAATTGGCAGCGCCACCTTTTTATGTTGGTTTTACATACTTTGTTAGTTTAAGTCGAAATAATTCAAAGTTTGCAATGGGCGAGAGGTATTGCAATAGCGAGAATTTTCGAAAATGAGATATCGCATTTTTTGGTTATTATATGAACACGAAAAACAATGTCACTGGTTACCGTCGGTCTGTTTGTCTGTCGATCTGTCCGGGAATCCTTGGCCCGTCCATAACTTGAGAAGTACTGCTCAGATTTTGATGAAATATTGCTAACACACCAAGGACGAAAAAACATAGTTTTTTCTAAAATCTGTCGATTCAGCAAGTGAGCAGTTGCTTGCAATCTTTTATCCTTCCTCAGCCGCAGAGCTGTATGAGACATTCTTCATACCAAGCTGGGTTTATAATTGCACGTAGGAATGTTGATTTACTTTCTTTTCCACCACCTGTTTGGACTCCATATCGATGTAGAGGCAAGTAGTGGTTTATTACATTTTGAACCTGCCAATTTCATTCGACAAACACCCTTTCCACAATCCTGATGTACGTTTCTCTTCTCTGCGGCGAGTTATTACGTTTTTTTGTCGACTAGAGCGGCTACGGCAAATAAATAACCTAAACGGCTGGTGTCAGGATGATACATTTCGGGGATCACGTGGGTTGCTGATGACCGACAAACCGATGCAGAACGATGGAGGGCAGAATATGGCAAAAACGGATCGAATTTATTGTGTCAAGTGGTGGAAGTTACTTTTTCTATTTCTTTTGACAAATATTCTCATACCTGGTGCTTGCTTATACAAGGGATAGTCCTTAAAACAGCTATTTTGTCCAGATTGGTACTGTTAATACACTTGAGGGTCTCAGAGCGAATTACGGTGGCGACAATTTACAAGTGACATGTCAAAAATCGTGAAAAACTTAACTGAATATTCTCTAGATATGAAACAAATGGGTTAGATGCCAAATCACCATGCTACTTGTACTTCCCACGATCTGGCCATCGAAAATACACGTCGTGATTGCCCGTCAGGAATGCATGTCGCTATTGCCCGTCGTGGTTGCCCGTCAGGAATCCACGCCGCGATCAGCCCATCGAAAATGCACGCCGTGATTACCTGTCAGGAATGCACGTAGGGATTGCCCGTCACGAATTGAGCTGTGGATTTAGCTCAACGACGATAAAAAGATATAGACATTTACATTCATTCATAAAACGTGTATCTGAACATTGACAACATAAACAACAGAAAAATATGGTATATGAGGTGTCGTTGGATCCGTCTTAGCAGTGTGAGTAATACAGAGTGTATTAAACTTTTAATGAAACAAAATGGCGAATGTTGATAAAAGAATCGACCTTGAAATTCATATCACAGTCATATCTCAAAGGCTGTAGCATAAACGGTTTGGATTTTGGCATAAGAGATGCCTCTAGATTAGAGACTGTGTACATGATCAATGTGTTTTCAATATTTACTTACAAATTAGGGATGGATTGAACAGTTTTTATCTCTATCCATTTTAATGATATTTTTTAAAAACAAGACAAACAGTAAAATGGGAACACTTTTTATTTTGATATTTTAACAAAATCATATATTACAAAAGTTGCTCCAAGCAGCTACTTCACACACACCAATTCAACAGTGGGTACAGGCAATCTAAATCTTAGTAGTACTACTCCAGCAATATTATAAAGCGAATGTCACACGTTCATTCCATAATCCATACTTTGGTCATGGACTGCGGTCGTGCTCATTGATGGATGCCATGTTTTATTGATGCATACATAAGGTTACGTGGAAATTCGATCATTTCATCGTTCCGGAAGGAAATCCATCAGTAAATACTGAGGTACGGACAAATGTTTGTTTTAGGTTTGTTTACTACTAGCTTACCAGTTCTATCTGCGAGTGAGTGGCAACATTGCAATTACCTAATATTTATGGTTTCAATAAGTTTTAGTGGAAATAGAAAGGTCTATGTCTTTTTATTGTCGTTGGCTTGGCTACTCCTACATTGTTCTCATTCTGTCTAGATGATATCTGAGAGTTCTCAGCAACTGCTTGTAAAACACTCTGAGGTTCCTCTAAAGATTCTTGCTAGTCAACTATAAGAAAGTGGACTTACTTGGCTGCCTTCTTTCGGGAAAATGCTCAAGATGCATTTCTGCAGTATTTTTAATATTGTTGTGGAATAAAATGTAACACGTCAGGTCGAAAATTTCTTCATTGCTAAAATGACCGCCTGACACCAACAGTACTCGATAATAGGCATTTACGCCAAGTCAAGCATTCTCTTCCCCTCATGACATACCGGCATATCTAACAGTTTATAAATTTTACAGGCGAGCGAAAAAACTTAAATTTCCCAAGATAATTTTGCTATAGCGCTACTGTACAAATTTTGATGTTTTCACAATTTTGACTTAATAATTTAAAAGACTAAAGAGTTAAAATTAAATAGTCGCTTTGATAAAACAGGTACCCAGATTTTTGTTTTTTTACATATAAGTCAGTTACGTCATTTTGTCATATATTCTTTACTAAAAATTATTATATACGCCATTAACTAAGGAGATTATATTTGGAATAAAATGCAACTTCATATAGGAAAATAGATGTAGATAGAGGGTAAAGCTCAAGCTTAAACCTTTTTAACGGTACTGGGTAAATGTAATGAAAAACATAAAACTTATTTTACACTAATCGTCTTAATTATAATTATTATTAAAGGATGTGGAAAAAAAAGGTTTTTTATTTATCAGAAGAATCATCGTGAGGTATGTTCCTATACTTGGTTTTACATTTTCTCTCTTTAATTACAGGTGTAGCTCCACTGCACAACGCCACGAGATCATTGTATATTAGGAGATTCCTCTGGAGCTTTTCAATTTTCTTTTTATTTCTTCTAAATCTAGCTCAAAAGATTCTGGTAATAGCAGAGCAGCCATTGCTAGTATTTCTTTCGCAGTTCTTTGCTCTCGACAATTTGTTATATGTATTTTCATTAAGGTATAAAAAGCAAACTAAGATTTCATATCGAGGACAGGCAGCAAATGTTTTCTCTTTACGTAACTCAGTTCGCACGTGCCAAAAGCATCATCATTTTGTGGTAAAATCACGTACTAAGTGTAATTTTACGGTATAACTTTATACCTGGTTTAAGCATAGACCAATAAGGAATGGTTGTCCTCATCGTACGGCTATATTCAGGTGGTACAAAGAATTCCGAAGGCAATTTCACTCTGGAGGACGCTGAGAAGGAAGGAAAGTCGCGAACGTCAGTAATAGGGGAAAACATTACTGCTGTGAGGAAAATGCTTGATGAAGACCGGAGAGTGACCTACCAACAGAAAGAGGAGACCTTACACATTTATGCTCCAGCAACACGTTTGATTCTGCATGACCATTTACGATACAACAACATATTACGATGTGCCGACCAAGGCTCAAAGCAAAGTTTGTGTCTTTGATAATGAGGATACACCCGTTGCTGTCAAAAAATCTCGAAAATGAAGTGTATTGAATGTGGTGGAAATTACTTTGAACGAAGTCAATAAATAAAGCTGTATTGCAAAACTTTTATAGTACCCTTTGTAATTTGAGGTTATGTGTCATGCAGCCGCAATGCTAATAAAGCTGATATGTAGATACGCCACAAACTTTAAAACCTATTCTGAGCTCGAAATATATGATAGAGCGACGTATGTGTTATTACGCCTGTATGCCATGTATTAATAAGCAGGAATACAATTTTTCATTTGTTTGACTCATAAGCCGGCATGTCGTAAAGCAGACGATTTCTTTGCAACTACTTAAAAAAAAAGTCAGAAGAAACTCATAACTAAGAAGATTAATGAAACATGTTATACATCGTTGAATTCGTATAAAACGTACTCTTTTTCGAACGATTTAAAAAAATAGGATCGATGGTTTATCAAAAACGAACCGTCGAGTACATAATTTGAAAACAGCATCATGTCGTTCCTTAAAAGTGCCAATGGGAAAGTTTCATTAGTTTTTTGATATTTCTTAAAATAATGTCAGAAAAAAATAAAAATGATTTGGCGATATTTTAGTTTTTGCCAAATAAAGCAATGCTATAAAGCCTTTCTATATACATGCTATTTCGTTGTCAAAATGCTACTAGATTATATCTACTTTTATAATTTCGCTTTGCTGTAGAATTGTAGTCTTAATTTAAATTATCAGAAAGGAACGCCTTCATATTTAAGCGTACCTGTTGGGGACGGCAACGAGATGTTCAGGAACTAGTTTATCAGATGAAGAACTAAAGCAATTAACACTCACGTAAGCTGAGTCTCGCTGGTATACATCCTCTTATTTAGACGTCGGTGCGCTTCTTAAATGTACAGGGAAACATAACAAGTGTTATATAGGGTGAACTGCAGTAAATTTCACGGTTGTTGCTTAAATAAATTCTGGCGGACACTTCTGATTGGTGAGTTTTTAGTATTTTCATTTATTTGAGAATTTTAGTAGCCACGAGTCGCTCCTTAGGGCATCACCGTTGAGCAAACAAAAATAGCCAAATAATTGAAAATATCTTTTGGAAATTTCAAGTACTCCAATCTCGGCCTGATCCAATTTACGCTTTGGCTCCGACATATACTGCCGTATATTCTCACTCTGCTTTCCTACTTTCATATTTAGCCCCAAATACAGCGGGAACACAATGTCGTTAAGCTGGTGCATAATAATTCTCATCTAAACTTACATTTGCAATAATTGTCACACAGTATATGCGATTATCGTTTCTCAAAAATTTTTGCTACACTAAGTTTTACATAGAACTCGTCTCAAATAAAATGCCCTACTAGGGGACGTCTACAATCATGTATTTTAGATACAGTCTATTGTTTAAGAAATGAAAGAGAACTCCATTAAGACTGTGCCATATTTGGATGTATACTAAGTGACATATAAATCCGAACACCCAGTTTAATTTTTTTTATTTTAATAAAATTTTGTATAAGTACTCAATGAAGCATCATAAGTAAATGATAAAAATTTCAAAATGATTGCACTGCTTTAAAGCCCTTTGACATTTAATAATGTGTGGATGCACCCTGAAGTGCTACGCATTCTCCAACGCGCCTACGCAGGCTTCTGATCAGGTGGTCAATGTCCTCCTGTGGTATCTCATTCCAGGCAACCACCAACTCCTCTCGAAGTGCTTCTAGAGTCTGAGGAGGACGTTGCAAATTGAGCAATCTCCTACCCATCATATCCCATACGTGCTTAATTGGGGATAAGTCGGGAGATCTTGGTGGCCATGGTAACAATGTGACATCATTATGTTGAAAGAAGTCTATTGTGACTCTTGCAGCATGTGGTCGGGCATTATCTTGTTGGAAAGTTGGATCTGCCAGGGTGTCAAGATAGGGTAAAAGATGGGGTTCTAGAACTTTGTGGATATAACGCTGCGCGTTCATGTTACCCCTGATGAAGATTAAAGGTGACCTGGAACCATACGCTATAGCACCCCAAACCATAACTCCAACAGTGTGATGAACATGTCTTTCAACAAAAAACTGTGGATTCCTCCTTTCACCACGTCGCCTTCTAACCCTGGCACGACCATCGTACATGCCTAAACAAAATCGAGACTCGTCACTAAAGACAATACTGTTCCATTCCTGATCCCAGAGTGACCGTTGTCTGCACCACTCAAGGCAATGACGTCGGTATTCTCGAGTTAAAGGGAGGACCCAGTGTGGCCGGTATGAAAACAAGCCAAAACTTCTCATTCGTCGGTAAACACTTCGCATGCCAATAGGTCTTCCGTGTTTTGCAAACCATTCATTTGCAACGGACCTGGTAGTGGAGAAACGGTCCCTTAAGGCCAATAATCTTAGGCGGCGATCTTCACGGTCTGTTGTTCTACGGCGGCGTCCAGTGCCCCTTGATCTTTGCGTACGGCCTTCTCGAAGCCATGCCTGACAACACCTAACCACAGTGTCTACACTTCTTTGCACTCTAACTGCAATTGCCCGAAAAGAAAGTCCAGCTTCCCGAAGTCCCACTACACGGCCCCTATCAAACTCACTAAGTTGACGAAATCGTACAGGTCTCCGTACTCTAGGCATCGTAACCGATCGTAAAGGATGTCAAGAACCAAAATCCGCCAACGTTGATTCTTTACTGCGGCTGAAATATTCATTTTTAGAGCGTTAGTGAATTAAAAAATAAAGCAGTATTAAAACCGGAATGTCCAACTGATAAGGCTGAAAATTTTTTCACTTGTTATTTACAGTAAGATAAATACATTCACCAACTTTTATTAAAACCATTTAAACTGGGTATTCGGATTTATATGTCACTTAGTATAGATAAAATAGCTTTTATTATTTTATTCTGTAATACTGTGATTCAAGGTGAACACATAGCCTCAAAACGGTCCTACAGCAATACATTAAATTTCGAGTGATTAAACTCTCTAAAAATTGTGGAAACTTACGAATGTACAGGGAAACATAACAAGTGTTATATAGGGTGAATTTTCGATATATATAAAAAAAGTGTTAGTTACATGTGCAAAAGACTTTCTAATCAATTGAACAAAAAGTTAAGAGGAAACTGGTATTTAGTTTTAAATACTACTAATAAACGGAATGGAATGAAATGGATATCCCTTTTTTACATAAATTCGGCACAGCAAATAGTACTGAGTTGTATGGAAGAAAAAATCCAGACCAATGGCGTACCAAGGAGGGAACTAAAACCAAGATAAATAACTAAAATGGAGGATAAATGCAGCAAGTGTAAGAATCCTACAAGCTCAGAAAGTAAAAAACTGATACGCTGCGATGCCTGCAATATTATCTTATGTATAAAATGATATTCTGGTGTCAGGATTGTAGCACTTCAAAAAGGACACCTGAAGCTAATGTAATGAACAAGCTTGAACAAGAAATAAATAATCTCAAGAAAAATGAGAATATGATGTTGGAGACGATTGACACATTTCAACATTATCTGGAAAAAAATATGAGGAAACTTAAAAATTTGTGGAGGACAGGACAAATTTTATTCAACAATCCTTGAAGCAAGATATTGGCGATATTACGTTAATTGATACCTTTTGCGCTTCATATAAATGTACGAGTACGCCATTATTTATACATATTTGCCATGTATCTAAACATTTTAATGTATATTATCTGTATCCTTAAATGTTCAACATCCAACAACAATATGCGATTTTTGGAGATGGAGGAGAAAATTACTCGATTTTACGTGAAACTGAGTTAGAGGTGTCTCCAATCGTTTACAAAGTCTAGAAATCGCTTGTACGCACTTACTTTTTATGTAAAAATAACCACAGCATAACTCGAACATGCAATGACCGTGCTGGAGTCTACAAAGCAAATAACGCTTGGTATACGGCCGGCTTGTGGTACAATTAACCGCTCCAGCCTCGTCTCGTGATATAAACCATAAATTATACGTTTTATCGGGCATCTAGCGTCGTATATAGAACAATGCCGAAGGATCTCCTTACAATGGTCTATATATTGCACTACTCTTTGACCAGGACAACCCCGCGCGATGCCATACAATGCGCCCACAATATCCAGTGTCCCCTTGCGCGGAGGACGTATTTTTCGGTCTCATACAAGGAATAGTGGTGTAGGAGCTGGGGAAATAAAGGTATTATTGGAGAAATACTTAATGGCAAAATAAAAGAAAAACTAACAGTTAAATATACTAAGTGACATATAAATCCGAAAACCCAGTTTAAATGGTTTTTTTTAATAAAAGTTGGTGAATGTATTTATCTTACTGTAAATAACAAGTGAAAAAATTTTCAGCCTTATCAGTTGGACATTCCGGTTTTTATACTGCTTTTTTTTAATTCACTAACGCTCTAAAAAAGAATATTTCAGCCGCAGTAAAGAATCAACGTTGGCGGATTTTGGTTCTTGACATCCTTTACGATCGGTTACGATGCCTAGAGTACGGAGACCTGTACGATTTCGTCAACTTAGTGAGTTTGATAGGGGCCGTACAGTGGGACTTCGGGAAGCTGGACTTTCTTTTCGGGCCATTGCAGTTAGAGTGCAAAGAAGTGTAGACACTGTGGTTAGGTGTTGTCAGGCATGGCTTCGAGAAGGCCGTACGCAAAGAGCAAGGGGCACTGGACGCCGCCGTAGAACAACAGACCGTGAAGATCGCCGCCTAAGATTATCGGCCTTAAGGGACCGTTTCTCCACTACCAGGTCCATTGCAAATGAATGGTTTGCAGAACACGGAAGACCTATTGGCATGCGAAGTGTTTACCGACGAATGAGAAGTTTTGGCTTGTTTTCATACCGGCCACACTGGGTCCTCCCTTTAACTCGAGAACACCGACGTAATCGCCTTGAGTGGCGCAGACAACGGTCACTCTGGGATCAGGAATGGAACAGTATTGTCTTTAGTGACGAGCCTCGATTTTGTTTAGGCATGCACGATGGTCGTGCCAGGATTAGAAGGCGACGTGGTGAAAGGAGGAATCCATAGTTTTTTGTTGAAAGACATGTTCATCACACTGTTGGAGTTATGGTTTGGGGTGCTATAGCTTATGGTTCCAGGTCACCTTTAATCTTCATCAGAGGTTCGCGCTATCTCATGCTTCTTCCTATCACTTTAGAAACCTGAAAACACACACTAACCCTGACACTTATGTTTCTATATTTTTTCTCTGCTTTAAGTAGAATTTACAGCCATCCATCCCTACATCACAATATCTTAGGAACCAATCGGTCTCTAATAATAATAATAATTAACGTCTCTTTATCTGTAATACAATTACAGGAGGTGGGATCTACATAGCTCCTTTGGGATATCAATACTAAATACTCGTACATATTTCTGAGTTGCTACAACCTACTTTCGATTTCCTCGGTTTGTTAAAAATTTACATTCATATCCGAAGGGGCAGGTAAAGATTATTACTTACAGACTTCTCCATTTTCAAGGGATATATTCCAGAGAACAAAGAGTTTCAAATGGAAATGGTGGTTTCTTTAATCACTTTTAAACACTACACCCATATTCCACAATTACTCATTTAACTTTAGGGTTCGAGAAGGCATTAGCGTACCCTATCAGGCAAAAGCTTCTGGGCGGTATAAAACAACAGTTAGGACGGGAGCTTGCGACGATCAGTTCTTAGAACAACTCAAAATACTTTTTTCCAGACCAAACTAACAATTTTTTATTGAAAAGAATTACAAACTTGATTGTAGCAAAAGCAAATTGAATCGGAATAACAAAGCAAGTGTGTGAGTATGATAAGAAAAAAAGCTGATGCAGCGTCAGCGTCATTCTTCCTATGCATCTCCAGTGGCGTTACTCACGTTCCTTCTACAGTCTGAGTACGAAATTCTTGAAAGTGACTCATCGCTGTTACCTATGGCAGTCGCGGTGGAGGGGGATTGTTCCATGTACGTGCGAAGTAATTTTCATAAAAGGTGTCAATATGTGATAGTAAAGTATTATATTCATTTATGTAACCAGACATTTTAAATGTAGGAGTATATAACAATGTAACTATGAAGATAGTTTAATAAATTTGGGTAACTTGTATCATTTGGCATATTTGTTTGGATGATGATTTGAAGAAAGATTATTTTACATGTTTCTATCAAAATGCACAGCAAAAAATGTATGTAAACTCTGAGCGTTTACAAAAAGAATTAGATTTTCATTGATAATCATATGATTTGTTTAGTGAACAGAGACCATATGTGTGACAACACGTGAACATCACAAATTAACTTAAGCTATCAGGATAAATGAAAAATGTTCAGTTACAATTTTTGGAGCAGCGTGGATGAGTTACTGCCAAGCATGTCGTACTCAGACTGTAATTCAGTCTGATACGCGGCGTAAAGTACCTGGTCACACTGCAGAGGGTGTGAAACCTTTTTCGAAACATTGACTTTACGTAAGAAATATTTGTCTGATTGAGAGTTGTTGATTTTTTGCGTGCAGAAGTTGATGTATGTCGTACCACTGAAACAACTATAAATTAATTTTAGATACCTTTCCCGTGATACGTCTGCACCTGCAAAAAAAAAACACGGGAAATATGATAGGATGATTACTTTTAAACAAAAAAGTACTTGCAGTCAAATGGCTGGCTCAAAAACAGTCAATTGGTAAACGTTTGAAGTGCTTAATCCGCGCAACAAACAATTTCTATTAACGCTGATAAATTCATATAAAGTAGCAACGAGGACAAGCGGTATCGCGCTGCTCACATGTTATAGAATTTAATGTACGAGGAACTTCAGAATTAGTTGCACGGTCAAAAAAATTATTCAGTTAGCAGCTAGAAAGAAATCATCTTGCAGGGTAGAAGAGTGTATCCCTTGATATTTTGATGCAGAGAACTGATTATTAACAACAGATATTTACGAGAAATGAACAGAGCAAACAAAGGGACTTTGCGGTACTTGCCGCGACATTTCTGAAGAAAAAAGGTTCTGCGCTGCGTTCTAATAATTAGCACCTGCATGATACGATCGGTTTAAGTCTTGCCTTGAGGCCTTAACACTGTTTGCACTACTGGAAAAGAATATGTATATGCAAGCTTCATACTTCGTAATGTTTCTTCATATTGCTATGTGGTGTGCAAGCATCGACAATGATTGGTGATGATGGATTTAAGAATTTTATTTAGCAATATGCAAACTAATAAAACGTACAGAGTGGCGCATCGAAAACGCAACAGAAGCATTTACTGGTAACTCAGTTTTTTTTTGAAAAACGCTCAGACCCGTCGATTTTGTTTTCGAGGGGGACACAAGTTTTTCAAAAAATCACGTTAACACGTGCAGCACCCTAAGCGGGGGTGACACCACCCCCAAAATCTTAAATGGAAAGGGGGGTCGAGTGATACCTTATTTTAAAGGTCTTTCAATTCCCTTTATAATAATATAAAATTAATGTACTTCTACTATCCTCATATTAGAAGGTAGAATGCATACATAGTAAAGCAATAAATTGCACATGGGTAACAAATTCTTTTCTAACAGATATTATAGTTTAGAGCACACATACTCGCCAAGAAATTAAATAAGTAGGTACGAATTTTGTACTTTCTGGGTCTCTTTTATGTCGATCACTTATTGGAGTTATTATACGTAACAAGCTTCAAAGTAATGCATAGTTGAAGTCATTAATAATGGCATCGATTTATTGACTTTTTTGAGGACATCATGGACACATTTCAGAACACTAACATTTTTATAGTATATTTATACTATCTTTACAGGTCTTCGAAATTCGGATTAGGTACATTAAGCATAGTTCGAATCAAATATTAATAAATACATCCACCTAAGTTCTGGACATATAGTAGCCGCTACCTGCCATCTGAGGGTCGTGAAACCGGTCGTATAATTATTGGTGATGCCTTAGAAGCAGACTTTTACGACCCACGAAAGGTCTTTCCTTTACGACTGCTTGAAATTTTAATCAAGGGCTGGGGATAGGTGTCTTTGAGATGTCATGAAGGTATGAATGTACGTGTGATGGATACGATTATTTGCCATCCTAATAATAGTTACTGCCTATTTGTATACCTTATTGCTTATGTTGCAATATCGGTGGCGGTTTTTGGCCACAGGTGATAAAGTTCAATTCAGTTCAAGTTTTTATTTGTGCTAAATAGACCAATGTGCTTACACAAGTGAGAAAAACTAGGGAAAGTATAATGCTTAATGACTAGTTATAAATATGCACAGAATACATTTTAACGAATGATACCATACATCATCATTCAATAGAAACGCAGGCAGTCTTAAAAATATAAAAACAAAATACATATAATTAGGTGAGAAACTCAAAACTTTATTGGGAACTTCAACAAAGCATTGCAAAGTGTGCTATTGAAGCTTTATTTTCAAGTTTTCGATAAACTATGTTACTATCATCAGGAGAACAGTAAATGAGATTGTTGCTACACGCTCTTCACTAAGTGGATGAGAATATAAAATACTCATAGCTTTCTTCAAGATGTAAAAGTCAATTTGATTATTAAGAACTTTTAGTCCGTTGTGTTGTTCTTGACACATAGCTACGAGTATTTTAGAAATTTTTAACAAATATTATCATGGTTGCAGCTCTTATCACTTTTCTGATTGTTCTCATCCATTTAGTTAAGAGCATTTACCTACTCTTGAATATGATAACACAGTCAATCGAAAGCCCGAGAATAAAGTCCCAAGAGCACACTTTGCAATACTTTGTCGAGGTTAGCGGCAGCTGCTGGTAAAAACGTGGGTTATTTGTTTGTGGCTAGGAGGTACCTTTCTCCACATGACCTCCTAACTCTGTACAAAGCCCAGATAAGACTTAGCTTCGATCCTAACCGTGTCGAACTTATTATATCCAGAACTGACCGATACGACCGCTCCTTTATCCCTAGGGTATCGAGATTGTGCAACAATCTATATGAGGATGCTTTTTCCAGTTCTATTAACTTTAGGCAGTTCAAGAATCGGATTAACAAAGTTTCTTTAACCTTCTCATAGCAGCCGTAGTGCCTTGGCATTTAGGCTTCTGCCTGCGCGGCTGATTCGGTGTAAAAAAGTCTGATTTAATCATTGCAGTGTATGATAGAAAGATGATTTATACTTTCTTAAGAAGTGCTCGCTTATAAAGAAAGTTGTGTATTTATTCCTTCCACTGAGTGATTTGATGATTCCTGACTAATTACGAGTCAGTTGAATATTCACGTGATAGACTACTACTTAAACTTTTTTACTATTTCAACTAATGCTGGTTCAGATATTGAATTATGACGTTGTTTCTTTTCAGTTATCTATGATTTACGCTTGATGTTGGAAATGTTAGTTTATACAGTGTTCCAAGGAATTACATTAGTTTAGAGTGTTATTGTCTTTTTTGATCCCGGAACGATGTTGTCATAGAAGAGACTTAAAGAACAGTAACTACCAATCGATCGGCATTAGTATTGATCATACTTCTAAGAGGATGGTAGACCGGCGACATAAAAAACTGGGATTGATTACTGGATCGATGTGTAAGAGGCAATGTAATCCTTTGTTCAAAGGAGGGAGTTACTAATATCATCAGAGTAAATGATGAAAATTACAAAATTGGTCTCCCCTAGAGATATTGTGTTACCAGATATATTTTTCGTGATATCTACAAACTTTAGATGTGGATAAACGTATGGTTTCATGGCAAATTTTGTTATGTCGATGTATATTTTTAAAAATTTTCTGAAGTTTTGTGGATACTCATCATAATAATGAGGATGTTCCGACAGTTGTCGTTACGTTGCGGTGGTCCACTTGATGGTGCTATGTTAATTATGAGTGCGTTTTCGAGTTCTATGAGATTTTGTCTTGTAGCTTCTGTCACTACGTTTCCGTCTAGCTCGATTGTAGAAGACGCAATAGACGTGCGTTTAGCAAAGGTCGTCCCTGCTTGGTGTTCGGCGGATACATTTTCTATTACTGAAGATAAATTAGAAATTTGTTGCTACAAATCTCGTATTTGACGCTTGTGGGACTGGAACATTTTTCAGTTCCAATCACGTCATTTTGAATATATTCGTGTTTATCTATAACCTCTTGTTGCAATTTCCTTATTCATTTGATAGTACTATCCTCCTCAATTTCTTCTCCACCTTTCTCTTGGCACGTCCTACTACGATATATCAAGCGAAAGCCTGGGCAAACACTCCTGACGCTGGAGAGAGCAGCAGATACCACCATGCCAGATCAAATAAATCATAGCATTGTTTGAGCACGTATTGTAACATTTCGTTCAGAAATAAACCTTCGTAAAACAAAGCCAGTCTAGTTACTTTTATCGGCAGACCCTCTTTGTGAGTGCTCTACAGCAGTTGCTACCTCGTACCACGTAAGCAAACCACTAAACGAAGCCAAAAAAACACGCCCGCAGAGTCCAAAGCATAAAAACTAGAAGATTGGGGTAGAAATACCTACTAGGAGTCTGTTTCTCGTATCGAATTCTCCGTGACGTTGTGCCACAGTTCAGTCAATTTAGTAGCACAGACAGCTTAGTCATCTCGTCCAGTGGCATATCAAGGTAGCTGCAGCCCGACCGGAGTGGCACCCGATGACTCAACATCAAGAACAGCAAAATGAAAAATTAAGACGAAAAGTTAATCGGTTCCATCTTGTGCGTGAAGTCCCGCACAAACACTACCTCAACTCCATTTTAGTTCGAGAATTCCCCCAAAAGCGCAAGACGCTGTCGTATGGTAATTCCCCATAGCCGAAACACGAAAAGTGCTCCACGAAACCTCATGCCTGTTGTGTGCAATTACGCTTTCACTTCTCACGTCTACTGGCGGAGAAGTATTGTTTTTGCAATGTCTTTACATACCTCATGTGCACAATGCACATTGTCCGACTATTTTCTCAGCTTTTCCTTCCTTTCATATGCCTTGTTCGAATTGCCACGGAATATTAACAGTAAAGCAAACAACCGCATCAGCCTTGGTATATTTGAAATCGCTCGCATATATTTGTACAGGCTCTGGGCACACAATCAAATTTACCACTTGTATTGGCATAGGTACCGAAATAGAGGCCAGAATGGTGGCCTGCAGTTCAGGTGCCTCGAAATATGTTCAGGCACAGTGGAATGACATATTAAAAACGAAAAGATAAATAAGTTCCTATAGAAAAAGAGGGACCTGTATGGTAAAGCATGAGAATATGACATCTTTTGGTCAATGAAGCTGAGAAAATCCCATGTTAGATAGCAGTCAAGCTTATCTTCTTTCAACTTGTTTGGAGGCTATAATGCTGACACTACAAATTTACTTGCTGCAAATAATTTATCGTACTTACAAGCCATCACTGCCACTTCAACATGGAACAGCACAGGTCCGACTACTGTAGTAACACACTGTATTGGAATGTGAAAATGAAATAAAAAAGAAACGAAATGTGACCTGGACGACAGATAAATGACATATTGTCTCATCAGAATTATCAATTAAAAAAGGTCACTGTAGTCACCGAAACTTTGCAGTCAGTAAATAGTACTCCCAGCATAGGTGGTTTCATTTAGTGGCCAGGCAAGCATGGAAGATTATCAACATGAAAATTACACGATAGGTTTCATTACAATTCTTGATTAACTCGGTAACGCAACGCAAAAAGCTACGTTGTAAGGATAAGAAAATAACGGGAATTTTACAATTGTAGCTACATATGTAGCCCGCCCGAGTATAAAATCACCAATGCAAGGTCACAGCACACTTTGAATATACTTTGTAATTTAGGATCATATCCTTCCACATCATTGATATATGCATCATGACTGTATAATATATTTGGATATACAGTAAAATGGCATCAAAACAGAATATTTTTGAATGCAATTTTAACTCCCATGACTACTGACGAAGTATTGAAATCGCGAAGAATGAAATATTATGTTTCTTGAATGGTATATGACACGCACATCACGAAAAACCAGGCAACTCATTTCCGTCGCATGTCTGTCGGTCGGTGTAACTGTTCATCTGTCTATTGGTCTGTCTGTCGGTATGTTTGTCGGTACTTATGTCGGTATGCCTATAGGTATGTCTGTCGGTATCTATGTCCGTATGTCTATCGATCTGTCTGTTAGGCGGTCTGACGCTCGGATATTACACCTCAGACAGAGGATTGTTGTGCGATTAATAATAATAATAATAATAACAATGATAATAATAATTAAATTATCCATTCAATTTAGTCAAGAAGACCTGCCTGTCTCTTGCCAAAGCATAATATTCCTCAAAACTGTAAATACAGGTACTAGTTAACAGAGATTTTAATTTACATGTAAATCTGCTCATCTGAAGCGATCTCATCTCATCCCGCAGCGCATTATACAATTTGATTTCTTCACTGTTGGTTCTAGCCAATCTGTATTTTGGAAGTACCAGATTATTGCAATCTCTTGTGTTGTATGAGTAAAAATCTGCACATTTAAAAAGGGTCATTAACAAAATTTTACATTACAAAACTTCCTCGCGACTATACGTGAGAAGTAAAATCTCCTGGTGTTTGCACAGTCGACCACGTACACCATAAACTCACCACGGCTCTCGAATAAAAGTTCATCGAGAAAAGAACTCGTTCGGTCATCACAAATATAACCCGGCTAATTGAACGAAGAGCCAAACAAACATGAAATCACATTAGGACTGTTGAAGCTCGACACAAAGACCGGGGATAATCACATCTGTCTCCTTAAAGTGATCAGGCGGAGGTAGGTAGCTCGGTAGCTATGAGTGTCATCCGGTGTCCGTAGATGCATTTACAGAGAAATCCTCACAATATGTACAGTTACGGACAAGATTATTCAAAATGTTCGTGAAATGTAAAAACGCAATAATCTCGAAACCGAAGAAAGCTAAATATACTTTTGAGATTTTAGTAGAATTTGTTAAAGATGCGCTTTAAAACATGCGACAAAAATGCATGGGAAGACTCCTTGAACTATTCCAAGACTCTAAGCAACTACATAGTTCAGGTGTCACATGAAAAACAAATAATTTAGATCGCCAGTGATGCACTTAGCCAGTAGCAGTGTCATAAAGCGATCCTAGATTGAACTGCTGGAAGAAATGATACTGAGCCAATTTTTGGAAATCGTACTTTTTCTGGGTCCTCAACTGAAAATTGGATAATCGAATTGTGATGGACACGATTGTATCACACATTGTATCTTCAACAACATGCACTAGTGACTAAATAAATTCTATAAATCAACTACTTCATGTCATAATTTTTGAGCCATACGTTTCCATTACATTTTGTTGAAAATTATCGTAGAGACATGATTTTTCATAAAAAAAAAGATTGTTTGCATTTATGATGGCTAAACCAGTAGTTGGGATATTTTCACAGTGAAGTGGATGCTCTGTGTTTTTTAAGAAATTCAAATCACTTATCTCCATTAAGTCGTTATCATTCGCATGTCAACGTTTTGTTTATATTTCAAACAACAATTACGATGAAAATACGGATACATGTTTACATAGAAGTAGATCTGGATCATAGATATTTAATATGAAAAATGAATAAATTTTTATAATGAATCGATCACCTTATTTCCTTCAGGATAAATCTGCACCACAGCATCATTACATTTGGTCATTCAGAGTGCCAGACCAATCTTTGCGGTTAACCTAGAGGGTATCACCCAATTACACATTTGATTTGGGTACCCTGAGGACATGACTCGGCTCGTTCATTTCGCTATCTACCGGAAAGGTGATAGCTTATTTTACACATGGTCCAATTAAATCTGGTCTGGAAAGGTACTATACGGTTTCTATGTCTTCGCCTCTACTTAAGTATAAATCATGTGCTTCAATTTTGACCGATAGTGTACATGCAACGGACTTACCTGGACCGAAACGACAAAGGACAAAGTTTCTTTGATGTCACATCCCGAAAGAACACAAAAGGGCCATGAGGTTGGATTTTAAATTTGTATGAAAAACCGAAGCAATGCATTTCATGACAATGAGGAGTTCGTACGACCGACGATACAGCCATTCATCGGGAATAAAATAGATCTAAAACCACACCGACTGTACACAACGCAAATCTAGACATAAAGGTTGCCAGATGTGTCGACAATGGTGCAATTAATCTCAGTAACCTGTCACAAGGACTGTGAATTTTGTCGTGTCCGCATCACAAAAGTCTCTGTATAGCCCACGAAGATACAAATTTACGATGCTTCAAGATGATAATTACACCTAGTGAAACCCTTGCATCTGTGTTTGAAGCCCCTATAAGCTCCCACAATCAGTCAAAAATAGTGACCAGGATTATTCAGCTGTTCTGATTCGTCCACTTGGACCTATACCTACAAATATAGTTTCAGCACATTAGAAAACAGGTTTTTGTGTACACAAATGTTAAAATATCGTTGTTAATGATACAGTTATAAGTCGGAAGCCCTTTGTGAAATAATTATCTTCGTAAGCAACCCTGAGTTGTACATTCATGAAGAGGTACTAAGTATTATTTTAAACGGCACCAGTAAAAGCAAATATTATTGTATCTTTTAAGAAACAACAGATATAAGACATTCACAAATGTCGCTGGTGGCAAGAGTTGATTCAAACGGTGAACCACAGCAAAGGTTTTATCAGTCATAGATTGCTCTGAAAATAAAAATGTATTATCAGAACCAACACCGACAGGAGTTACTTTAGCAAAAACCGTGACCAATTTTATGAGAAAAGTGTTAATAGCAAAAGTACGGGGAAACCTATGATATCATGCCCTTGTTCAACCATTACTAACTCATGGAACCTTAGCATGGGGGAGTCATGAATAATTATTATAAAAAGATTGAAATTACGCAGATGTGGATTTTGAAAGATATGTCGAACAAAAAGAAATGTCATCCCACAGAAAATCTTTACAATGAATGACAGCTGTTCGACTGCCGTCAAATTTATTTTCATCATACAATAATATATTTAAATAAAAATCCGAAACTGATACATTCTACCAGCCACAGCCATCAAACTCGATTCAAGAAAACCTCTGCATTAATGCTTAGACTAAATAAAACTATCAGCCAAAGATCATTCTATTTTCTATGCTCAAAATCTTATAATGTTATTTCTGCAAACTTTAAATATATAAAATGTAAAAACGTTTAAAAATTGAATTAAAAGTATGGCTCCTAAATCAACCAAGGCTACAAATCCATAAGTTTGTTGACACTTAAAAGCTATATGTTATTTGATAATAAAATGATGCAAACTTATGCAGAAAAAAACATGCCTTGAATGTTCGAGATATACTCCGTATTAAACTTGTGAGTACTTTGAAGATATACTAAATCAATGAAGTTATTACAAAATGTGTCCAATATACTAGAGGAGTAATTTCAATATTCGTGCTGTTTCTTTATTGAGTCTCACTAGTGGCAACATCCTGAGCCTTGATAAAGAGACTGCGTTTTTTAATCTCCCAATATATATATATACAGAGTGTCTACAAAGTTGGGGTTTCCCTTTTCAGAAACAACTACCCTTGAAATAACAAAGGTAACGTGTAGTGAAACGAGAGCGACCAAGTAAAAAAAAATAAAGGAAAAAGTACTCACTCTCCAGTTGACGAGCTAAGTACGTCTCTGCCCGAAATCATACCGCTCCAACAGAAAATGAAATCAGCTGATGCGCTACCGAGCAGACGCCGGCGGTGGTGCAGACCATGAACAGAGGTAACAAATATGACGGCGTCGCCGCGTTTTCAGTTTTTAGGTAAACGTACTTTATAGGTATTATTCGCAGTTATCGCCGTTTGATTCAAACACACAGGTGCGTGCACGACGTAGCCAAGCATCGGTGCAGGCTTTGAGAATGGAGTCCCTCCCTCGAATGAAAGCACCAGCTTGTTCAATTCTGAGACGAAGTTCGTCAACCGTATGCACTTCAGTTTTGTACACTAAGCGTTTCATTTCTCCCCAAAGAAAAAATCACAAGCTGTTAAGTCAGGAGATCGCGGACGCCACGCTACGGGTCCATTACGTCCGATACCTATTCGGAAATAATTCATTCAAAAACTCACGCACTTCGCGTCTAAAATGGGGCGGTCCACCATCGTGCAGAAACCACATTGATTGTCTTACACTTAATGGCACATCCTCTAACAAGGAAGGCAAAATGTTGCGTAAAAAGTCTAGGTATTGCATCCCGTCCAATCGATTTGGGAGAATAAATGCCCGACGGACAGCGTGCGGATTTTCTACTGACCAAACATGAGTGTTGCGAAAGTTATTCACCCCATTACGCGTGAACGTAGATTCGTCTGTCACCAATATGCACTTCAAAAAGTCCGGATTATTGTCATGTTGATGCAACAACCACTCACAAAACCGCACTCTTCCTGGAAAATCGTCAGGTTGAAGGGCTTGTATACGTTGGACGTGAAACGGATACAGCCCCTCTTCACGCAGCGTTTGCCACACTTAGTTTTTGATACTTGCACTTCTCTAGCCACGTCTCTAGTGCTTGTTGTTTTTTGAAACGCAATTGATTATACGGGTTCGTTTACCTCTACACGCGTGACCGTAACCGTCGGTTGAAGGTTGCATACTGACCTGACACACTGACCCCGACCCAGTTCTGTCGTTGGGTTGAGCCAGTGACCTTGTACCAGTCGGTGATGTCGCGGGTCGCGGCTACAGGACGGTATTCAGATATTTTTGATGTTGCAGAGCCCTTTATCTCGGTTCCCTTAAGATATTGGTGTATATGGTACTAAGAAAAATTGCTTATGTTTTCAAGATCTACACGTCGTGTAAAGGAAAACCCCAACTTTGCGGACACCCTGTATATATAATTATTTTTAATTATGTGTACTATGTACCTCCCTCTTAGGACAAGTCTTATGTCATTTTTTATGATCTACAAGACAATAAATGTATCTATAGCACTGTTTTATTGCAGGTTTTTATTATGTCATGATATCCCATCTCCATGAAATAAAAATATCTAGTGAATTGCTCTAGAAGTAGTAAATCCACCGAACAAAGATCTTCGGCAATCGCCAGATCGACGACAGGAGTTTCAGTTTCATTCGAAAAGATTAAATTCCTGTCCTGAGATAATTGAGTTCCAACGATGGAACTTTTAAAAACTTTTTAATTAATACTTTCTTAACCGCATCAAAACGTACTTAATTTTTTCGGACATTTCGCAGCCGATTAAATTAACAATTTTCCTTTGTTGACCAAGAGAAAGGCTCTTAATGCGAAAGAGAAGCTCCATCGGAATAGACTTTTTTTCTAGATCTAAAACTCGGAGAAACTTCGCGAAAGATGGAGAATAGCTATTAATGGAGACTTCATTCCCGACTGTCCATTATCTCTGAATACAGATGGCGTTAGTAAATTAGCTGCACCGTAGGCAAATCAAGATGGAATGGAAATCAGACAAGATAGAGAGGTAGACTTAATTCCCATTTTACATTTTTCTTCTGACTGACAAAGCTCGTCATTTGCAATCTTTCGCGGCATAGACTAGAATTAACTGTGCTCGTCGTGCCGACTTTTATCAACATAGTACCGAACTTTCTAGTTGAATTCGATAATAACAAAAAAATGTTCTTAGTTATAGTAAATGTTCATGGTTGGCTGGCTGTGTTTGGTCCGCCGGACAAAAAGCCGAGCACGTTTATTTTATTTTGTCCAGTGATAAGTAGATCACATCGACTACACAGCTAGAATCATCGCTATCTGGTGGTCACGGGGTAACTGGGCCTCCTTCGCGGATTGAGATCAATACAATCTCAACCGGCAGGCTGCAATCCGCTGTTTCGTAGTGATCGATTCTAGTTGTAGATCTCATTTCGATAGGTCTCACACTCTGCTGTATAGATGCTACAGTTTCGTTCGTTCTCCGAGAAACCCTAAGCCTAGAACATGCTGAGAAGTAACCCAAAAGCACGAAACAGCTGTCCATGGTTAACTGTCTTTGGTGGGACGGACGAAAGTAGAACATGCTTATTTTATTCTGCTGAACAATAAGTAGACCACATCTACTTCCCAGCTATCCAGCGATCACGTGGTGACTGAGCCTCCTTCGCGAATTGAAATTTATATAATGCCAACTTGTACTCGTAGGTTGCAAATCACTGCCATGTCACAGTTTCCAACAATTCGGAGCAATTCTGACCTTATGCTTTGACCGCCTTCACAATCCTGCGAATAGCTGTGTGCTCTCACTTTGTATGAGATAAACAAGCCCACCTGGCGCGGGATGTAAACGTCAAAACAAAAAAACGGCCTAAATACACTCACGATCAGCATCAGCAGCATTCCGAAGACACTCACCGGAAAGTAGCATCATATCGACAAGTCGGTATTTTTATAGAAACACATATCATTATTGTTTTAACAGCTCGGTTCACCTGTACGGCATGCAGCGCCTGGATTGGATACTATGCAAGTTGCATCTTTCCACCCACTCCCTTACTAAATGCAGGGCTAGATTTAATACCGCTGATTCTCTCCGAAGACAGTGTTTTTTTGTGTGTCGTTAGGACAATTTTACATATATTCATAAAATCTGTAGGAAAGTTGCAACTTTCAAGAACACCCCGTACATAAGCGAAATACTAGGAATGGCGTAATCATATCCCCCGTTACGTATATGCGAGCTCGCGTCCGTCTGACAGAAACTCGCGCACTGAAAAAGTTTTTTTGACCGGAAAACAGCGACCGTGGGCAATTTCCGAATCGGTAAGGAAATAACGTCGAACGCGCTGATTGAATTTGGATCGCAGACGACGTTGAATGAACGAGACAAAGGAGAAACGGAAAATGAACACGTAATACTAATTGTCTTGGTATTGGCTACTTGGCAAAGAAGGGATATCTTCTGTTGCACCTTAATCGAAATCTTTATTCTAGATGTTGTGTGCAGAAGGTGCTGCTTTGGAGCAGGATATGAAGACGCAGCCAAGTTGTCAGAAAACCATATAATAATGTGTATACAAAGGCTGCAGTCAGTATTATAATTATTATAGCATAGAAAAAGGTAAATTGTATGAAGAACCTTATGCGCAATTCCAGGGCAATCTAAATGCATGCATCACTATTTGTGTTTAGATATTTTCTAAAAGTGTTCGACATTTTATTACTTGCAGTTACACTCTCAAAGCTAATCTATTACGAACGGTAAGAGTTGCATACTGGACGGCTACCGAGGACAACCTGCTGGTTCGTGAGTTTCTTGAGAGCAATGGAAACATCTCACAAATACTCATCAATTTATAAACTCTATTTTATTTAAACTTTAAACTAAACAAAGATGGAACTTTAGAACTAATGTCGCAGCGTCATGGTTTTGATTATGAAAAACGTGGACAGCATTTAGGCAACTGCCTGCGCGGCTGCTTCGGTGTAAAAAAACGTATTCCAAAGCTAACAAAACACCTACCTGTATGTGCACGTAACGGATGCTTGGGTATACTCGTTACACACAGCGTTGTCTTATTCTTGATGTTTTAATATACAGAACTCATGATATTTGTACACTATATCTACCTTAGAATTTTAAAAGGTAGTAAATATACAGGGTGTCCTCAAAGTTATGACTTTCCTTTACAGAGCGTATAGGTAGGCAATAATAAGCATGTTTTTTCGCAAAGAGCTGGCCGATACGACCGGTCCTTTGTGTATAGAGATTCTGGAAAAAAAGGAAAAAGTCATTAACTCAGCATCCGATGAGAACAGCTCCAGCCGGCCGACCGACCAACCTATATCTTTTCGATAAGCAGGCCCACTGGTAAATTAAATCAACTACCTTTTTAAACTACTATCTCTGCGCTACTTATGAGGATTCTGAGCTTAATACTGCCCGGCTATCGTCCTACATCATAGGTTTATAATATATATTTAGTGGATCCTAGCAATCATCTATCACTTTCTGCGTCCACGATTAATGAGATCAAGCGACACAGAGAGACCGGAGGGCATACACATCTCGATCTATCCCTACAACGATCTATTCGTTAGTGTAGACCAGCGGCGGATCCTCACTGGAAGCTCTTGCAGGATCAAGAGAGAAAAGTCTGGTCGAGACTGTGATTTTCAAAAACCTATAGAGAGACCACAAGGAGAATAGATGCTAAGGATCCAATTTCGCGCGAGCAACGTAGACAGCACAGTACTATTCACATACTTCCTCGCGTTTTTGTGATCCTGATAGCAAGTCACCGTCCATCATGTTTACAAGAAAAGTCTGATCGTCAGTGCGATATTCCGAAACTTATAGATCTGTATCAGGATTGCAGAAACAAATAGGGACATAGATGCCAAAAATCAAAATTTTGCTCCAGCATCATAACGTAGGCAGGTCACAATTCACACAAGTTCTCGCGTTTCTGTGATCTTAATAGCAACTTGTCCGCCAATTTCACGAGAAAAGTCTGGTCGACAGTGGCAACGTCAAAAACATATTAATCTGTATCGGGATTGCAGAAACTGCCAGAGGTATCGATGCTATGGATTTCAATTTCGTACTTATCCCGTACCAGGAACAGAGTACCATTTGCATACCTCCTCGCGTTTCTGTGAATCTGATAACAGGTATCCAATCTGTATAGATCTGTATCAGGATTGCAGAAACGGCTAGGACCATAGACGTCAAAGATCATAGCATAAGGAGAGTACATACTTCCTCGCGTTTATGTAATCCTGATAGCAGCTTGTCGTCCACTAATTTTGCGCGAAAAGCCTGGACGACAGTGCGAATCTCAGAAACCTGTCGATCTGTATTAGGATCGCAGAAACGGCAAGACGTATCGATGCCATGGATGGGAATTTCGTGTTTGTTTCATACCAGGAGCAGAGTACCCTTTGTGTACCTTCTCGCGTTTCTGTGAATCTGATAACAGGTTTCCAGCCTACCAATTTCACGAATACAGCCTGGTCGACAGTGCGACTTTGAAAAACTTATGGATATGCATAAGGTTCGCAGAAACTATGAGGAGCATAGATGCCAATTATCCAAGTTTGACGCGATGTCATAGATACAGCACGGTACAATTCACATACCTCATCGCGTGCCTGTGATCCTGATAGCAACTCTTTGTCCACCAATTTTACGAGAAGTCAGATGTGTGTCAGTGCGATTTTTAGGAACCTATAGATCTGTATCAGGGTTGTAGAAACGACCAGGAGTATAGATAGAGAAATTGGCACGAGTATCATAGATAGAGCACGGTATTACTCATATACCTCCTTGCGTTTCTGAGATCATGATAGCAACTCGTCGTGCACCAATTTTACGAGAAAAGTCTGGTCGGCAGTGCAATCTTCAGAAACCTATATATCTTTATCAGGAATGATTGCGTGACGTAAGCAAGGGGGTCCCCTGTACATCGCTGGTGCCGAAAAACATACTGCCTGCCGCTAATTAAGCCGTGACGTTCGAGGTAGTTCAGGGGCGATACGTCTAAGGTGGAGTTGACAGTAAAGATCTTGGAAAGTCCGTCTTAGCCTTTGAGTCGGTTACAATCGTTCCATCCTGATACGTAAGTACTGGAAGGCTACTATGTGAGAAGTTCCTTTCAATCTGCTTGACCAGCATCCAGAAAACCGTACTGCCATTGCCCTGCGACATTACCCTGTGGACTCTTATATCGTGCTTGTCTTTGGCATTGCGAACCACTTCGTTATATTTGTTTTTGGACTTGACGTCAGCTTGTCCGTTCTCTATAGTGGGGTTTTGTAAGAAGGTGCTTTGTGCCTTGATCTTCTGCTGACGAGGAGTGTCGCACGATTTGTTGCACCAACCGTTGGACCCTGGTTTAGTTACTTTCACTGTATGAGGGATGTATTTCTCCATCGCAATGTGAATAATTTCGGTTATCGATGAACAAACAGCCGATGAGAATGACTTTCCGGTTTGATTACAAAAAAACATCTGTGGAGCAGGAAAGATTGCTGCGGACAATCGCAACAACTCCCCCGTTCTTTCTCAGATTGAAGTGCACCTCGTAATTTGGGAAGCTGGTAAGATTAATCGCTCTAAATCTAGATTTTGTCTTTTTCAAGAAAAACATGGCGGGATGATTAGATTGAAGGTAGTGATGAACAGCATCGAGGTTGCTGTTAATCCAGTAGATCTTCGAGAATTTTATAATCGATGTTGTTCCCTCGAGTTCACCCTCCACCCTGACATTCCCAGAATGGGATGAGTTTATGTCCGAAATTCTTAGTACTCGACGGATCCATTATCATTAATTTCTTTGTTGAGGAAGATAGCCGACTGTGTAGCTCAGGTGTGGAAGCATGCGGACATTCTTAAGACACCTTGGAAAAAACTACCTCGCTCGATGTATACTGAATACAATTTCCGAAACAAGGATTTGTCACGGCCCCGCTCAGTAGTGTTTATGTAATCATATACCTAAAATAGATTCTGCATAATGTGGACAAAATACAGCAGGTACTCTATTTGAAAATTCTCATTTTATGAACTTGTCCTTTAACTACCACTATCTACCTTCTAGATTCCGGATAATTATAAGACGATCAAGGAACAGTGAATCATCAAACTCAAATCAATTCCAGGTCTAATGGGTGTAAAAGATGGTAGACTTGACATAATTTTCGATGATAACAGGGTTACGGAAGGTGCGGCGCCTTACTTAATCGGATAACGAGCTTCTGTAATACAGATGGGACAATAATATGCGCATAGGGTGACAAACTGTCGTCGGTACTATAAAAGGGTTGCAGAGACATGGCCATACTTTTGACGTTGTAGCAGACCGCAGGTCACGCACAACACATGGCCTACCGAGACGCTGATGAGTCGGGCCACGCGGAGGTTAGGGTTTAGTGGGTATTAGGCGGTATCCTCAAGACAACCTGGAGTCCCACACACGCCGTAGCTCGGGCTATGATATGGTGCGTAAACGCATTCCCCCCTCACCAAAAAAAAAAAGCCATATTAATATTGCTTCCATCACAATAATGTGGAAAAATTTTCTTCATTTATGGTTTGTTCAATGGAAATGTCCGATTTCGAAAACCAATATCTCAGTAGAGAAAATTACAGTACAAATAAATGCTTGAGAGATTAGAAAAATAGTAAGGCGAGGATCGACGTAGATGCTGAAGACGGAGAGTTAATTCAAGCTGAGGCTTCTACTAGAGTGCGTCGTATTTCAGAGAATGCTGGAATAGCTAGGTCGACATTACATCGGATACTGCGTAGAAATCTGCTGCACCCCTTCCATATTCAACGTGTGCGACAATTCTTCCAGAAGACTAAATGAGGGACCAATTTTGCAGAAGGTTGCTCCAACAGTTCAGAAATGTAGCTTTACAAAAACGCGTTATAAAACTACGTATATATCGAGTCCACGAATCATGAACACAGCTGCCCATAAGGGCATGGTCAAAGAATAGTAGATTCTTACTTGAACGGATTTTTTTTTAATTCCGCTCAGCCTGTGGAGTAAATTGGTGTATAACATTATTGTTGATCAGAAAGAAAAAGGTATAATACATTGAGGCTTCTATCCTTTTGAATACGCTAATACTATACAGTGAAATCCATACAGCACCGACGTCGTAATGAGTATGACAGAAGCGCGAGAAGCGTGCAATACGTGTGTTAGAAAGAGATAGAAGCAGCTCGTCGCCTAGGAACCCGAGTAACGAGGCCACAAACGCAGCTACGGCCGGTCTTCGGTAAAGCTAAATTTTGCGAGCCCGACTGCAAGAAATAAATTACAATTTCCAAGGAAATAAAATTACTGACCGTTCTTTCTGTTCCGAATGGGAAGTTTTATCCAATGGGCATTAACGTTTACCGTTCCACTGTTACACGCCCCGCAGGCTTCCGAAGACTTTTATAACCGGTTTTCCAATTTGGATTTGATAATTTCTTGTCGTAAGTCTGCCTCTATCTGAAGGAATAATCGATAGGAATGAATAGTTTTTTCGAATTAGCTCCTTAGGTAGTTTCCGTTAATGACGATTTGATACGACTGATATTAATTGAGCTTGATTTAAATTTCAACAGAGTTCCGTTCCTTTGGAAAGTGCTGGATTATACTGAGACTTCTTAATATTCCGGACGTCGCCAACGAATATAATAATACTAAGGAAGAATGCTAAGGAAGAGTATACGTACGTGCATGCAAGCAGGCACGTTTGAAGGGAATGTTCATGATTTTTATCTAAACAAAGGATATACATATATATTGTATGATGCGTAGTTGTGTGATATGATCATATATTTAATAATAATTAAGAATATATCAAAATATATAAAAAAGGATTACCATTACAAGAGAAATTCACATAAATATATCCGGTTGAATATATTTTCCAAAACTCTCGAAGAGCTATTGCGGGAATTTTATTTTTTCAGATGTAACGTTCATGTAAATCAACACAAATATGCATCAAATGTCAAAATGAGATCCGACAAATTTAACATGCATAGCCTCTTAGAGTAACTACTGTAAAAATGGCTACAAGAACAGCGTCAATACTGATAATAAATACAGAACTTGATTTTTACTGCTCAGCTATTAAATGCAGAGGGATAGAAGAAAGAGCAGCATTTTGCAGTTAAATTAGGAATTGTTATTTCGCGGTAAGTATTTAAGAAATATGTGTAACGATGTAGCAATTTATGATAGTATTTAACCGAAAAGTTAGTCATAAAATTGTTTTCACAAAGTTCGTCTGTAGTCTTATCTTACCTTTTGTATATAGTTATATTTTCAAGTTTATTGTTCCGCTATCCTATTTTTTATTCTTATTACTACTTATATGTTTTCACCGATCTGTGGGAATTGGGTGTCGAATTAAATTTTTTGCTCCAGTCTTCTGTTTTTTCCGTTTGGTCTCATATGATTTTTATTCACATGAAATGTTATTAATGGATTCGGACGATATTTGTCTTTCACTTAATCTTCTGTATATCCTTTCAGCGTTTCGTTTGGAAAACCTAAAGACGGATCTTTCCGTTCACGGGAAAGCTCTTCAACGATTATGGTAGTCGCAAATCCACCACAGTCAATGCATTTAAACCGCTCCCTTGAAGGCGAATTGCGGAACTTCCTCAGAGGAATAAAGCCGATCGTAACAAAAAAGGAAACTGTCTGGGAAGTAAAGAAAGTTAATGAAATAATGAGAATATTGGACGACTAAGGGGGAAATCTCAATCGAGTTCGATTCTTATGGCCGAAATAAACGTACCCGTTCAATAGAAACTGACAGGGTTAGCGTCCCAAACCCAATTTACAAATCCCATGCCCTGACCGATAACAATAACGATTCTAGAAACCATTGGCGTACTACGAAGCTAACGTCAATAGCGTATTGTCTTTGATATACATATTGTCTAGCAAATCGACTCTGCCTCCTGGTACCTCTCACGGTAAATATCGCCCGTGCGACAGGTTTTGCTTTTATTGTAGAATTTGGTGTTACCTTAAGTGTACATACTCGTATATATATTGCGATCATAACTCAAATATCTGGTATTGCATTGTAATCTTCTGATTTCATGAAGTAGGGCGATATTAGGACAATTAATTTGATAGCCAGAAATTATTGATAGTTAACATCGGACTGTGCTATCTCCAATGAGACAGAGACGAGACGACTGAAATGGAAGAATAATCTATTTTTTTTTTTTTTTTTTTTATATCGAAACAGCCGCGCAGGCAGAAGCCTAAATGTCGGAACACTGCGGCTGCTATGATGATCCCAAAGAAATTTTGTTAATACGATTTTTGAACTGCCTAAGGTTAGTAGAACTGGGAAAAGCTTCCCCCCGTAGATTGTTCCACAATCTAGACACCCTCGGGACAAAGGAGCGGTCGTATCGGCCAGTTCTGGATGTACGAAGTTTGACACGGTTAGGATGGGACGCCGAAGTCAGGCGGGTCTGTCTGGCAGGCACATCGCGCGGCGGCATCATGGAAGAGAGCTCTGAGGAGCAGAGCCCGTTGGTGTAGCGATAGAAAAGAGCTAGATCGCCGACGGCCCGCCGGTGCGAAAGAGTCCCGAGACTGTCTGTTAGAGAAGAGTCATCGATCAGTTGGACCGCCCTCCTCTGGACAGCATCGAGCATGGACAATGTAGTCGGGGCGGCAGCACCCCAAATGTGTGAGCAATACTCGAGGCTAGGCCTTATCTGGGCCTTGTATAGAGTGAGAAGGTCATGCGGAGAAAAGTACTTCTTAGCCCTAAACAAATAGCCTAGCTTTTTCCCAGCAGCTGCAGTTATTGAAGAGATGTGTTCGTGCCAGATCAGGTCCTCGGTGATCTGGACTCCGACCAGCCGAAATGAATGGCTCTTTGGTAGAACTCGACCGTCCATCGAAACTGTATGAGCGCTAGGACTCTTTTTGTTCGTCAAAGTATAGTACTGTGTTTTGGAAGCATTGAACTGTACAAGATTGTTGCGTACCCAAGCAGTGATAGCCTCCAGGTCTCTTGTCAGAGAAGAAGTCGTCGCTAGTCTTCTTTTTTCCAGCTCAGCGGCAGAGATCGGCTTGTCACTCTGAATTCCTGCATGTAGAGTGCTGTCATCAGCGAAGCTGTGGATTGGGTTGATCGTGCAGGAAAGGAGGTCGTTGATATGTAAGAGAAACAGTGTTGGAGCCAAGACCGATCCCTGGGGAACACCCGCGTTGACGTTGTGGGATGAAGAGGAGAATCCGTCAATTACGACGGATATTTTGCGGCCAGAGATAAAGTCAGCCACCCATCTGCAAAGCTTTTCTGGGAGGCCGTAGGATGGAAGTTTGCTTAAGAGGGCAGCGTGCCACAGCTGATCGAACGCTTTCGTGATGTCAAGAGCAACGACATGAGCCTCACCATGAGACTGGATGAGTTTACTCCACAGTTGCGTGAGGTATGCTAGGAGGTCCCCTGTGGATCGTTGGTGCCGGAAACCGTACTGCCTGTCGCTAATCAAGCTGTGACGTTCGAGGTAGTCCAGAAGCTCGCGATTTATGCACCTCTCCATCACTTTACTTATAACAGAAAGCAGAGCTATAGGCCTGTAGTTGTAAGGGTCGGTTTTAGATCTTTTTTTTGGGATGGGCTGTACATGAGCAAATTTCCAGTTTTCTGGGAAGGTGCCGGATTCATAAGATATCTGGAAGAGACGCGAAAGAACTGGAGCAAGCTCCGCTGCACATCTCTTCAGTACAATGGCAGGAATCAAGTCTGGACCAGAAGCTTTGTTGATGTCGAGCGACAAGAGCACTCGTCTTACGGTGTTATGCCTGAATGTTACCTCCCGCATACTGTGGGGAACCCTTTGAATTGACGGCACTTGGGCGTTGGTGGGGACGTCCATGGTGGAGTTTGCAGCAAAGATCTTGGCTAGCACTTCCGCCTTGATCTATGTAAAAATCGAATAAATGTGGTGATTAATAACATGCAAAATGCCTGAAAATTAGCCCCAAGAAGTACAACGTAGCCAAGAATGTAGAAGAAGTAAGATGGTTTTGCCTTTCCTGTATTCCCTTTTTGGAATTTGTCTCCAGTTTTAAGAAAGGGTTCGAAAAGTTCAAAGTGCTGTGTGCAAAGAATTTAAGGAAGTGAAGAAACGTTCAGATTTGCTGCCAGTGACGGAGCTCTTCAAGTGCCGTGGCTGGCGATGCAGTTATTATAAAACCTAAAAACAAACAATACTGCAGCAAAGCTAGAGAAGTTACCTACTAAGCCTCAGCTTTCTGGAAAGAATCCATCTCTCAAGATCGTAGATGTGCCCTCGAGAAGAGCCGCTGCGGAGCCTGAAAAAACAAAGTCCCCAAGGATAATGAGGCATTCATTAAGGTGATAGTTGTAAATAAGATGAAGATAAGGTCATGGCAATTGTCGGCATACACAAAATTTGTAGTCGAATTTTGGTAGAAGATGTAGATTATATTGCTTATCCACTCACTTATCTTTGGTAGAGGGTGCCTTTTCTAGTATTTCCAAGACAGGCAGGGTAGTACCGATACATAAAAAAGGCAAAGCCTCTGACTTCGTATACTCTCTGCTATAGGACATACTATACAGGTATCGTTTACGTGGTTAGATGCTTCACAGGCTAATGTATCTATCGTTTTCTACAAGGGACGATTTTAGGACACTTGCTCTTTTTGCTTTTTATCGATGACTTGCCAAATGTGCATAGTTTTGATTTTAGTAATTCATTGATTATTCATGCAGATTATAACAGGTTTTTATGATTATTCCACTTACATCTCTATAGAAAAGATCAAAGTTATGTTGAACAAATTTTGTATTTGGTTCAACTCAAAATGGCTGTCTTAATATTGGACAGCAGTGTATATGAACTTTACACCGAGACCATCTGTGACAACTGAGAGCCATTATGTAACAGATAATGATAAAAATATAAAACAGGCTGAACTTACTAACTTTCTAGGAGTGCAGGTAGGTGATTCATTGCGTTGGAAGGAACATATCAGTAATTTATGCAGTAAGCTCTTATCATTATGTTTTGTTCTATCACGTGGTTTCATGATTAAAGAAGGGGAGGGGTTCCTTCTTGGTTTCATCCTCTCCTGTGGTAAGGGTGACTGTTCTGGTCTATTGGAATAAAAGTTTAACTCAAATGCTTTACTGTTCCGATATGGTCGTTTGAATGCACGGATCAGCTTTCACTAATAAGCCAGTTGCTATTCCCCTTAGTCAAGCTGTTCTATAAGGTCTTGAATATTCACTTTATAATAATAATAATAATAATAATAATAATAATAATAATAATAATAATAATATATATTTATTTCCAACAGGTATACACCCAATCACAGGAAATCAAAACAAAATGGTACCATATATACACATATATACATACACACGTATACACACATACACATATACACATATATATATAGACAATGAATCAGAAAATAATAACAAAAAAAGAAAATAGAAAAACATTAGTGATCTGAATGAACACATAATACATAGGTGAATAATTAAACACTTCACAAAAAAAGAGAAGAAAAAAAAAACATAAAAGTGCTCAAATTGAAGAATGACAATAACTGACACCATCAACAAAACGATTTTATCTCAATTGCTCCCTGTAAATGTTTAATATTTTATTAAGACTGTCATGACATACATCAGCTCTGTTACAGATTGAATTGAATAAGGTACACATTACCATTACTGGGGATCTGCATAAAATATTCGTCCGTGGTGTATCACAGTAAAATATGTTATTATGCCGACCAACTAATCTGGGAGCATGAAAATTAATCTTACTCAGTAGGAACCCACAATCAATATGATTATTCACTAACTTATAAAGGAAAGTGAGAGCTTGAGCGTCACGACGATTCCTTAGTGATTCAATGCCAAAAAACTCCAACAAAACGTCATGATCAAATCCTCTTTCTGGGTATCTACCACTGCACTTAAAATACCAATACTTTAGAGCTTTACGTTGTACAGCCTCCAGTTTACCAATTGCATTCTGATATAGGGGGGACCATACTAAGGACGCATACTCAAACTTAGTCCTGATAAATGAAAAATACAGTATTCTTAAACAGTCCACATTAGAGAAACCGGACCAGTTACGTACACAATAACCCATCAATCGTGATGCAGATGATACAATATCTGATATGTGATCGTTAAAAGTGAGTTTGTTATCGAACACTACTCCCAAGTCTTTAAAACTTGAATCTCTTCCTAAAACGCTTTCATTAAGGTTATAGTTGTATATGATGGGGTCCTGCTTCCGACTATACGACACCACTTTGCATTTTTTGACATTTAACGTTAGCAGATTTCTGTTGCACCATTCATATATGAAGTCAAGCTTGCTTTGCATCTCCACACAGTCACTCGAAGAGTGAATTGGCGAAAATATCTTCAAGTCGTCAGCAAAAAGCAAGTGCATACAGGTTAGCTTCAAAGACAGATCGTTAATGAAAATAAGAAATAACAAGGGTCCTAGGTTCGAACCTTGTGGAACTCCAGATGTTGCTGTATAAATTTTGGACTTACTTCCACCAAATTCAACATATAATGACCTATCAGCAAGGTATGATTGCAAGAGGGTCAACATAGAGGCTGATAAACCTAACGCTTCAAGCTTTGCCAACAATATATAATGATCAACCCGATCAAAGGCCTTCGCAATATCTGTGTATATCACATCTACTTGACCCTGACAATCAAGTGCACTAGCGGCAAACTGAGTGAAACAAGCTAAATTTGTGACCGTAGATCTGCCAACCATAAAACCATGTTGATTTTCAGAGATGAGAGATCTTACGGAGCTGAATATTGTGTTATAAATTATTATCTCAAACAATTTACTAAAATTACATAAAATAGCTATTTGACGATAATTACTTTTCATCAAAGTAGTTGTAGAACTGTAATGGTGATCTTTGTAAAAGTACATACCCTGATTGTTATGGATACCAGGGCATACTGGCTAGAAGGAAAAAGAAAAAACTGCAGAGTGACGAGCCTTAATGCGATGAGGAATGCCACTAACCTTGGGACCGAGAGTCAGGATCATTATATCAATCTCAGACTTGTTCGTAAGATGGAGTATCCTGTAGACATACACACTAAAGAATGTTCCTTGTTTAGGCCCATCTGTGAGGTAGTTTGGAAGATTTAAGTGTTATTCATTTTATGCTGATTCCTTGCAGTTGATACGTACGGTTATAATACGATAACGCTCTAAGCGCAATAGTTACTACTACCAGTAAATTATTATTTTTTCTGAAATGCGCTGCTGACAAATGTATAAACAGATATTGGGCAACAGCGTGCTGGTGACTATGTAATTCATTCGGTCATTGCAAATTTTCGTTCTGTACGGAAGCATTCCGCTGCTTTGGGAATCCCTAGGTCAACACTGCATGGCATAATGGAGAAAAAAAGGGTTTTCATCCTTATAAAATCCAATCAGTCCCTGCTTTGAGGACAGTGATTACGTATTCCGGAAAACTTGTGCTAAACGGATGTTGAATCTTTTTCCCACGCAGCGCAGACTCCAGAACGTTTTTTTTTTTTTTATTTAATAAACCGCATCGACCTATTGGCCATTAGCGGTATCGGATACAGTACGTTATATTTTATATAGTACATTACAAAGCTGTAAGAAGTGTATCAGGTTGCGTATGTTACAATTGGGTGCTAAAATGTCACTCAAAGCCATCGATGTAAGGTTGCATTCCACTCTATGGTGTTCTAGTAATGGGCACTGCACTAATAAGTGTTTCACGGTTAGGTTAGTTTCACATATTTCACACATAGGTTCTGGCTCCTGGGTGATGAGGTGTTCATGAGTGATCCGGGTGTGACCCAAGCGGAGTCGGGTGATTAGGGTTTGGTATCTTCTGCTAGTAGAATTTGGAGTCCAAGGTCCGAATTTAGGTTTTAATTCGAGAAGCTTCGATGGAATATTCTGCCAGTTATTATTCCAAGTTTCAATCACTCGGTTTCTGAGGAGAGCTTTGATGTCTGAAGCTGGGATGTTCACAGAAGATATTCTTGCGAGATTTGCCGCCAATTGAGCCTGAAGGTCTGCTTTTTCGTTGCCCCTGATACCGACGTGAGAGGGAGCCCATACGAGAACAACATTGTGGTTTTCTGATTGTATCGCGTGAAGGATCTGTTTAATTTGGAGAACTATGTGATTATTTGTGTAGATCTTCTGGATGAGCTGGAGAGAGCTCAAAGAATCTGTTATGATGAGGCTCCGTTGGATCGCTTGATTGTGTATGTGTTTCATAGCTTCCAATATTCCATATAATTCTCCTGTTAGAATTGTAGCTTCATCTGGCAATCGCATTGTAAGGGTGTTGGAGGATGTCACAACAGCTGTTCCTATTCTCTTGTTAAGTCTTGATGCGTCTGTGTATATTTTTTCATAGTTCTGATATTTGTTCATTATTTGCTGGAAGTGTTGTATTATTATTGTCGCTGGTGTGTCTATCTTATTCATTTTTGTGAGATCTTGGTTGATGGTTGGTTTATGTATGGTCCAGGGTGCGGTGTCTGTACTACATTTATTGGTGTCCATGGGTATCTGGGAGATGTCGATCTTCCTCAAGTAACTATAGATTCTTCGGTAGAATGGCTTTTTGTTAGTTGTATCAGGTTGATCCATCTGCAACTCCCTATTAATCTGTTCTATGTTCTTGTGGCCAGGGATATTTGGGTTTGATGCAAGCTTAGTAGCGTATGCTAGGCTCAGAAGCTCCCTTCTGTCATTCAGCGATAGTTCACCGGCTTCACAATATAAGCTTTGGATTGGTGTTGTTCTAAATGCTCCGAGTATTAAGCGCAGTGCTCTATGGTGTATACTGTCTAATGGCTTGACAGTGGAACTACTGGCTGAGGCGTAAATTATGCTTCCATAGTCAATTTTAGCTCTTATCAGTGATCGGTAGATGCTGAGAAGGGTTTTACCCTCTGCTCCCCAGTGTCTGTTGGCTATATATTTTAGTACGGTCATCCTTTTTTCACATGATTTAACTAGATATTCTATGTGCTTTTTCCATATCAATCGGTGATCGAATATAAGTCCAAGAAATTTGATTTCTTGTGTTCGTTCCAAGGATACATTATTTAGTTTTAACGGTTCTCTGGAATGGGTTGTCTGTCTTCTCGAGAATATAATATATTTGGTCTTGTCAGGCGAAAATGATAATCCGGTACGTTTGGTCCATTGTTCTAACTTGTGTATTGTTTTTTGTATAAGTTCAGTGTTGGTTGTAAGGTTTTTGCCTCTCACATATATTATCATATCGTCTGCATAAAGGCGTATTTGAACTGGCTTTTCTACATAGTTTATGATATCGTTGACAGCAATCAGGAATAATGTCGGGCTGATGATTGATCCTTGGGGGATACCATTTTCCAAGATTCTAGTTTTTGATAAAACTCCATTTGAGCGGACTTGGAAGCTTCTGTAGCTCAAAAAATTAGTGATAAAAGCAATAATATTTCCATTATATCCCCATGCTTGTAGTTTTGAGATGATGTCATACTTCCAAGTAGTGTCAAATGCTTTTGTCATATCAAAGTAAACTGCTAGGCAATGCTGCTTGTTATCAAAAGCTTCATGAATGTATGTTTCCAAGTCAATTGCGTTGTCTATTGTGGATCTGTTTTGTCTAAACCCAGATTGTTCATTTTTTAGACGATTGGTATTTTCTAGGCTCCATAGCAGCCTCTTATTGACGATTTTCTCTAGAAGTTTACACATAGCACATGTTAGAGTTATTGGCCTGTAAGATTCTGGTGCAAGAGGTGATTTGGTGGGTTTCAGTATAGGTATCGTAATTGCTTGGTGCCATATGTCAGGAAATACATGTTCTGTCCAGATTTTGTTGAAGATTGTCAGTAAATATTGCTTAGCTACTTGGGGTAAGTTTTTTAGAAATATTATAGGTATATCGTCAGGGCCTGCCGAAGTTTCCTTTAAGACGTTGAGTGCTTCTTCCATTTCGAGTTCTGAAATTGGTGTATTCACAGGGTTTTGGTTGTTTTGTATTGTTATTGGTACTGCTTCTACTTCTGCCTTGTATTTGAGGAAATCATCGCTGTAATTTTGATTGCTGGAGTTTTTCTGATAAGTTTGACTAAGTACTTCAACTATTGCATCATTTTTTGTATGTGTTGTATTTCCATCTTTCAAGCATTTTATTGATGAATAGGACTTGGCCCCAACTATGCTTTTGATCTTCTTCCAGACTGTTGATAGTGGTGTCGAACTATTGATACTGCTAACAAACTTTTTCCAGGAATCTTTCTTATTTTTCTTTGTAATTAGCTTTGCATGTGCCCGTTTTCGTTTCAAATCTACCAAGTTTGCAGTAGTTCTGTGTCGTTTGAAAGTATTTACAGCTTTCTTGGTTGCTCTTATTGCTGTGGAGCACTCTTCGTTCCACCATGGGACGGGATTTTTGTTCATCATTGTCTTGGTTTTTCCTACCCAATTTTGAGCTGCATCCAAGATGATGCTGTTGAAGTTGGATATGGTTTGGTTGATGTCATTTTGCATTTGAACGTCTTGAATGTTTTGTTCTATGTGATCCGAAAACTGCAACCAATTTGCTTTATTCAAATTCCATTTTTCAAGTGGTGTGGTATTATTTTGGTTCTCTGAGTTGGATATTATAATAGGGAAGTGATCACTCCCAAATAGATCATCCAGAACTTGCCACTGTAGTGAAGTTATCAGGTTTGTTGTGCATAAGCTAAGGTCTATTGAAGACATTGTTCCGGTTCCCAGATCCAGTCTTGTTTCTGTACCGTCATTCAGTATGCTAAGATCGGTTGTATCTAGTGTGTTTTTCACTATTAAACCACGCGCGTTGTGTTTTTTGGAACCCCAAATATGATGATGAGCGTTGAAGTCTCCCATGATGATTCGAGGAGATGGTATTTGTTGTAGTAGCATCTCTAGCTCGTTAGTATCTAAGTGATAGTTGGGCGGTATATATATGCTACAGATGCTGAGTTTCTGGGGAGCTTCTATTGCAATAGCAACTGTCTCAAGTTGCGTTATTAAGTTTATGGGGCTAGCTACTATATTATTCTTAACATATATAGCAGTACCACCACTAGCTATGCGGTTTGATGTGTAACTGCGGTTCTTGAAGAATCCCATGTAATGTTTTGGTGTATGAATGTTAGTATCAACAAAGTGGGTTTCTTGTAAGCAGATTATGTCTGGATTTTGATCTGATATAAGTTTCTGTAACATATTCAAGTGGCTGTAATACCCATTCAGATTCCACTGCAACAGCGATGTGATTCCTATATTCATTATAATTTTTCGAGTATATATTAGAACGTTGATGAATCCAACGAGGAGGTGTCACTAAGGCATTCGTTAGTATTGATGTCTATGTAACGTTCCAGTTTTTTACGGAGTCTTGTACATCTGTTTTTGACTGTTCTATCAGTAATGTGAGGATATACTAATAGTATCATTTCTACAAGGCCTTTAAAATCAGTTGTATAGTCCTGGACGATATTTGTAATATCTTGGGTTCCATGAGTATTTTCAAGGAGACTTTTAAATTGATCACTATTCAAAGGAAGAGGGGGCATGTGATTGTCAATGAATGTTTTAACACTTGTTATCGCGTCTTGTGAGATGTAGGATGGCTGTATATCTGTTTTATGTTTCTTTACTTTCATGCTTGCGGGAGCTGCGAATATAGGAGGATTTGTGGGGTCTGTATCATGTGCGGATGTGGTTGGTGAAATAGTTTCTGAAAAATATCGTTTCGAAGATGAGCTGCTTTGCGTAGTCATCTCTTCGCTGTATGCTGCGTTCTGCTCCTCCGGTTGGTTTTGCCGTGTATTAAATTGGAAGTTTGATGCTGGCTCTTGGCATAGCGTTACATGCGTTAGAGTTGTGTCAGTTGACACTTGACTTTTAGACGGTTCAGCTTCAGGTTTTTGTAAATTAAGTAAGTGTTGAGGTGTTGTTTCTCGGACTTGAGCTGTGCTTATGGATTGTGGATTGTTTCTATGGGTGGTACTTGTTGATTCCTGTTGGTTAGGCGATTGGATTTCTGGCGTTGTTGTGTGTTGTTGATGAGATGATGATGGACATTGGGAAGCTACATGACCTTGTTTGCTACATTTGAAGCACTTTTGGCTATCTAGTGATAGAAAGATGCGGTAACTTAGGTTTTCGTGAACTATCTCAACGGATTCTGGAATGTTTAGGGATTGCTGATTGGGCTCAATGTATACTTGTCTTCTGAAACTCAGGATATGGCTATACTCTGGGAGTGGAGCGCCTATTCTTAGAAAGGAGACGGGCGACACTAGTTTTAGTCCTAGTTGTAATAGTTTTTCGTTTAAAACTGAGTGAGGAACTGTAGGGCTTACGTTTGATATTACTAAGCGGTCGGAGGGTGATATTAGTCGTCGTGCTTTTATGGTCTCACCGTTTACTTCTATTTCTCCATGATTCTCAAGAAATGTGTCTACTAGATGTTTATTTGCTAAATAAATACATATTCTGTTGTTAGAAATTCTGGAGCAGAACAATATATTTTTCGGATTGACTATCGGGCCGATTTTCAGCAGATAGTCCTGCAGTTTCACTCCATTTGCGGAATTGAGTATGATTGCTTGATCCTTGCTCGGGTATCTAATTGTATTCTGTGATAATACGTTTGAGTAGGATTGAGCTGTTGTGACATTGTAAGATGAAGCTTGGTTATTAGATGGCATCATGATTTTGTGAGATTTTTCCCAGGCGGATGCCGTATCATTTCTAGATACGGATCTGTCTATCCGAAAATGTTTGTTTAGGAATTTTTCGTGCTAGCACACTAAGGTAGCTATGCGATGGAAATACTTCGAATTCTGTTCCTATTTATTATGTAATCGAGATGCAATTACTCACAATGTTTCGGTATGGGCTTGAATTGTTGCACTGATGATCTTGCAGAAATTTTTGGTTGTTTTTCACTACTTAAATTGATCGAAAATGTAGAGTTACGCTCGATATCAACCAAGGCAATTTTGGTCAGGGTCGAACTCCACTCCAGAACGTTGTTTTCAGTGGCGAGGCCCATTTTCACTTTGACGGTTATGTGAACAAGCGAAGTTGTAGATACTGGGCACCAACGAACCCAAAAGAGAAACATCAACAACAACTACATAGTCCAAATGTGACTGTCTGGTGCGCCATAACTTCTAGCGGTATTATTGGCCCGTATTTCTTTGGAGATGCATTGTTGGTCAAATCCGAGCGATACAAGGACATGATTGACACTTTTTGCTCCTATTGTAAGAACAGAACGTTGATCTAACAGAAACACATGGTTTCAACAGGATGGGGCCACTGTCCATACTTCTAGAGAATCGATGGATACGGTAAAAGTACTTTTTCCTCAAAAGGTTGTATTGAAGTTTGGAGACATTCACTGTTCTTCTAGGTCATCCAGCCTCATGCCATGCGATTATTTTATGTCGGGTTATCAAAAGTCAAAAGTGTATTCCAATAATCCACGAACATTGTGCGAGTTTAAAGACAAAATTCGACGAGAAATAAACAGAATTTGCGCGCGCGATTAGAAGACTGTGTCCAAAGAGATAGCAAACATTTGGACGAAATGATATTTAAGAAATAAAGCCCGCCAATTTTACGAATACATATGTTGATAGAAATAAAATCAAAAAGTGAACTTTCTTACTGGACACCCTATACAATTACTACTAGTGTCTTTCAGGAAACTTGTAGAGATTTATTCAACATTCTTGTGTGTACAGTTACTGAAACGTCACCGACATAAGTTTCGGTTTCGGTAAAAACATCAGTAAAACATAATTATCTCAATTCCGTATCTAACAGAAAATATTTGGTGGAATCAGATGTTTTATGTATATGTAAAACTCTGCATGCTGCAATTGTTGTGCCAAGAGTACACAAGTGTTTGAAAAGCTTTTTAGAGGCTTTTTTAGCCATTGTTGCTCGACCATTAACAATGCCTTTTATATGAGAAGACTATTACATTGTAAATGCGTGGAAATACTGTTTCAGACACCAATTCATTCCACGTAGAGGAGTGACAGTGAAACTTACCAAACAAAAGGCAGCATTATAATATTTCAAATCCTTAGCATGCAGTTACGTAGTATAACGTAACAGACACAGCGTAACTAACAGAAGGAGCACCTGTAGATGGGACGGTCGACATAGTTGTGAAACCACGACGTTGGTTCTCAGCGACTCGATGTGATACGGCTACTACGTTTGATGTAACTATATTGAACTGTTTACGACGAGTTTGGCACGAACGGTCTCATCACAAGCCCTCATTTTCCAGTAAAATATATATAAGTAAAGTGCTTAATCAGACTTTTGCATCATTCGCCAGATTTTATCTGTATCGAAATTCCATTTAGTATGATTGTACTATGGGTGCCAAGTGTGTGAGAAAAGCAGTTTATTTCTTTTTAGAAACACTATACCTAAAGAGTAGCTTCGTGTGGTCGCTGGTTATTCAGGGCATACCTATATAGTTAGTGTAAAAAGGCTACCTATTTGACAGATTAGAATAATATGGCGTCAAGTAGGTGGGTTGTCCACTTTCTACGAAACGCTGTTATCTAGAAATCTCTCCCCAGCCCTACTGACAGTGCCAACCATCTGGCAGCGGTGCTAAACCAGGGAAGTGAGTGAGAGGAGAATATATGTGATCTTCGAAGTTCCCTAGTGGCGTGGGAAGTCATACAGGTAGGTATGGTCTCAATCGGCAACTATTATAGAATTGGATCAGTGCAACTTAAAAAAATGAGTTCTTCACTAGAAGCAAATTAGTAACCTACATTGGTAGAATTTGACATATTATGTCTAATGCAGACAGAAATAATGTGAAATGAGGTATCGTGTCATTTTCCATGTTTAGTGTGTAGAGAAGGTAGACCCGGAATATCGAGCGTAAAATGCCGACGGTATGTTAACGGGTGCAAATTCCGCATTCCGTACATACTTTGTACATTTGAGCATTCCAGTCCAATGAAAAATACGTACGTATGTTGCTTGTTGGTCGTCAACCCATGTCTGTTGCTAAAAGTATTGCACTTTAAACAATATTCATAATCATGGAATACCTAGATTTATGAGACAATTAGCTATTGTCAATTTACATCCTTAAGCAGACTGGGGATTGGGTCAGATCGATATCGCGGCATTGTTGTATGAGCTTGCATTGCCAGGCACTTTTTTGTGCATTTGCTATGCTCGTACATCGTCCCGTCGAATTATCTTTAAACTCGGATAGTCAATTAGGTATAAAGCTCGAATTTTCAGTTCAGTAACTATAACTTGTATAATTGACCGTAAATTCGTTTTTTAAATTGCGGTTAATTAATCAGTAACTGACGATGCGCCAGCGCTGCTTTGTGTCGGAACTGTTGTGATCTGTGCGTTTTGTGACGCTCTATGTTTGCGACTCGTGTCATTCGTGAAAAGTCATGTCAATGTCAAGCAAAAAAGATTAGGCATTGCGGCTTCCAATTACTAGTCAACCTATATATGATTCTATTGTTTTAGTATAAACATGATATTGAACAAGACGTTATTAGAATTAAGTTCGTATTATTAGTACAAATACAGCAAACCTACGATTGAATAAATAATAGTTAAAAAAATAAAAATCAGGCTTTTATAGCTAACCGAACTGAAAAGTAGAAAATAATTTTCAATTACAAAGAGTTTGAATATACCTCTGTTAAAAACGAAGGAAGCAATGATTTTGCACGCCACTGGCAAACAAGCAGGCAAAAATGGGATCGGTTCGATTCGCCATTCGACCATCTCCCAAAGTTTTTCTTATTCCATCTCTGCAGTTGACGGCTAGGCGACGTGGCACTGCAAAATCTATTTTCTATCGGGAGTGGCTACTGACCGAGGAGATAGTGAAATGATCGTCTTCGGTTAACGATCTTTATTGTAATGTTCCGTTCGATCGCGATTCTTTCGAGGAACTCGCATCCAGTGTTTCCGGGCTATTTCATGGATATGCTAGAGGAGAGAGGGCAAATAATAGTGGGTCGCTGAGCTTAGTTATCCCTCCAGTACTGGCTTTCTAGGGCAGTCTGCGAATTTGTGGAAAGTTTCTTCAAAAAGCCTACTATACAAGATGACTAAAAAAATAGTGGCAATATTTTCAGGTCAAAAAGTTCACGTAAAGCTTCCCAGAAATACAAATGAAATCAAATCGAAGTTTTCCTAAGAATTATAAATAAGACTAAATAGGATACTTCGGTTTTTCCTGTAGAGGTCATAACTAGCAACCCGTTTCTTACAAACAGAAATTGTCGTCAACAACTTTCAACTTCTTTGCGCCAAAAAAATAGGATAACCTGTGAAATTTTTTATCGAACTGCGTGGAAGCATCCAAGAGAGATTTTATAGGAATTTCCGCTGGAAGGAACGACCATCAAGATATGATGTGGCTCTCAAAACTGCACACAGTTTCTCCGATATTTTGATTAACACTACGGACACTAGCGCTGACAGCTTCATGCACTGTGGCATGTACCTCGTTGAAGGCAACGCAAACCTTGTAATATCATCAAGCATGCTTGTGAACAGGCCAGTCCGTCACGGGTATCATGTGAAAAACCTGTAAAACGTCAAAATAAACTATAAGATGTCAACTTGCAGACTAGGTAGTTTTTAGGGCGTAAACAGTCATTCCACGTTTGCTCACTAGTATCGTTGTGAACGTCCATCTATGGAGGAATCACTCAACTAAACTACGCATTATTGGTTGCATAGTTTTGTGAGGCTGAGTCATCCGGGTCTGTAGGTTTGATCTCTGAGAAGAAAGTTGGTTGAATAGCAAGATCGCATCTGGATTGTTATGTGTATTGGCCTGCATGTGTATCAAATCAGTGATATTTACTGTGTGAGAAAATCATTACTGAATATGCCGAATATTTATTATATTTATTAGAGACCAATGTAATTATCATCAACACATACAGCTTACAGCTTAGACCTCCAGTAATGCCATCTCAGAAGCAGATTTTACATCACATCAGAGCCAAAGATTGATAACAAGCCTCATGAAGTTTAGGCAACACGTACAACTAAGTGCTAAGTTAACATCTTGTAGAATAACCTACACCTACATAATGTAAAAAACCAGCATAATGTCAAAAAAGATCGGCACAATGTCACTTTTCACGATACGTGATACCCGTTCGGAACCACGAAGCATGTAACAGTTTCAAAGTGTCTAATTTTAGACATAAAAGCGGCCGTAGAAATTAGTCATTCGGCTCATCAGCAATAACCGCTACAGAGTGTTTAAATGGTTGGGCGCAATAAAAAACTCACGGCCGAATTACATAAACTGAAGATTACTCGGTGCCAACTAATTTGATCGCACAACGTTTTTCACTTCATTTACTTGGATTGTTTGTGTTATAAGAGTCTTGTTAGGGCAGAGCAGGACTGAGATCATTTAACTCTTTTCACGACTACGCTACGTTTTAATGGGCTTAAATAACCATTTTTTTTTGAAAGAAAACATAACTAATCGCTCACATTTCGGCCTGTGGTGGGCAGATATCAACGTCACAGATATGTTGGAATCAAAACACTTCGTTCGACGGACATTCAGGAAATGAAAGCGCTTAAAGCGGTGATCACAATAGGGCTTAATAAATTCAAATGCAAGTTGACTGCAACTCAAAATTTTTTGCACTGCATGTTTCCTTTATTATGGATCCTAATTCTACAAGAAAAACTCCTGTTAACTTGCATTTGAATTCATTACCGCCACCGTAAAAATAGACAATTTAAAGTAATCGATTATAGCTCGACTATAGCTCACTACAAGGCGGTAGACTGTATCTTATAAATATTATACTATAACTTTGTTGCCCGCTATAGACATATATATGGATGGAACGCAGGATAAATACCTGGCCATCGCGGACGAGAGCTGTCCCTAGTTATTATATGCTAGACGACGTCTGGAATTACCGATTCTAAACTTACATTAAACTACGCTTTACCCATTTCTTCATTGGTACAACTAAAATCTACGCGTAAACGCCCACCAATATTCATTGAATACTAAATTTAATTTGATATAAAATTGACACTGACATTGAGTGCTGCATCGCTGTAGCTTCCTGAATGTTTCCTATCTCCATCAAGGCCAGCACTAACAAATGATAGAAAATATCACATGTTCATCAGCGGAAGGACCAATGAACATTTGATTAGATAATACGTCGAAAACATCCTGAATACGTACGTTACGCGTCTACCCATCATCGAAACAAGGTTAAAAGCTATAACCGTTTGCTGAGAAAATATTATTGTGAGTTGTAACATAACTGCTCGACGAAACGTTTTTGACTGCTGTGGTATCTTTGTAGAACCCAATGCTTCTAGAGCTCTTGTGTAGCGAAATAAGCTTACATTCTAAAACTTTACACCTAGATGACAGATGCCCAGACTGGGGATTCCAGTTGCATCAAAATTGGTCAACCGTCTTCAAAAATAATAGATCATACCCATCAGAGCTCGAGCGGGAGATTATACAGGGTGTTCCTTAATGATATGCGAATATTTAAGGGTTTGAATCTACATGAAAAATTAATGTTAGTTTGCTTTATAAACTATAGTTCAAAAATGTTTCCTTACAAAAACTCGGGCTGTTGAAGTTTTAGGAAAAAAATATGGAAATATAATTTTTTTTAAAAATGGCGCATCGAAGGAAAACCATTTGAGAGATCATTTGTTTTGAATTGAACGGGGAATTCAAAAATAATAATAATTTTTATTTGACAGAAAACCATTGGCGTACCATTTTTTTCTTAAAAAATATTGAAGTCAATACCCGTACGCACGCCACTGTTAATGCTAAAAATTATTTTTGTATTGAAAAATACGCAACTTTATTAACTTTCACTACGTACTAAATATCAGTGAAATATCTGAAGCGGTTCTGAAAATATTAATTTCCATTTTTTTTCCTAAAACTTCAACACCCCGAGTTTTTGTAAGGAAACATTTTTGGACCATAGTTTATAAAGCAAACTAACATTAATTCTTCATGTATATTCAGACCCTTAAATATTCGCATATCATTAAGGAATACCCTGTATATAGTTATTACCGAAACAACCCTGCTTTTCTGTTGTCGTATATCAAATCCCTAACACCCCGTCATATAACCTTCAAATATCCAAACAAATATGATAGCAAAGTTAAGGGTGTAGGAATATTCGAATATCTTGGAAAGCGTTGAATTGATATCAATCAAATCTTAACCAGAACAGTAGTCAATTGTTTCCGATCACATGATAATAACTGAGTTGAAACGTTGTCTTTTAACCAGAATATTTAATCCTCGAGTACTCCTTGGTATATCTCATAAGCAGCAAGGCATTAGCCAATATGCCCAAGAAGATCTGTTAGTATAGTTAGACGTAGCATTACTTCTGAATAAATACCTAATCCGGCAACAATTTGCAATTATACCACCGCTCTATAAGGGGTAGTTTCCCAGAGATTCCATATACTTCCTAACTTTTGCTTATGTTACAAGGTCTTCGTAAGTGGACTGGATTAAGTTCTACCATTGGAAAGTTACACTAAGAGATGGAGAAGTTGTAGGGTGTTTAATGTTCGATAATAAACAGGGTACTATTGAATCCAAAGTTATAAAGTAGTAATGCTTCTGAGTAATAAATAAGTTTCGTAATAACGTGGTTCCAACTGATTCTAAACAATTGATTATCCTCCAGTACAGAATCTGGTGGAAACAGTAATAATAACATCAACAAATAATAAGCTTGCATTTATATTAATAAATAATAGTTTGAAAAAATAAAAAACACGCTTTTATAGCTAACCGCACTAAAAAGTAGAAAATAATTTTTAATTACACAGAGTTTATATTACAGTAGTAGATGGTCGAACAGTCAATCATAATGACCTCAAAATAAAATTATGATAAAATTTAAGTTATTAAGAGAATAACTAAATTCAGAGTAAAAAGCGTGGGGTGCTTCATATATATTCAATTTTACAATCCTTCTATCGGCAACTCCCCAGTGACAACTCCATTCTAATCTCTAGCCTGGCATTTTATGGATAGACCCGTATTCAAGTTTCGCTTTTAAGGATTGGTGATGACCTCCAACGAAACTGAAAACCTAGTAACCCTGCACGTATATAAGTATGCTCCGACTACTCCTTGGACTTACTGAAGTGATTTCGAGATTTTGCAACCTACATCACTCTACTGGATGTACCATTGCATCATTTGAAACTTTTCTTCTTGCGACTATATTTTTTGACAAATTTGGAAGCAATTAATAACACATATTTACTCTTCAAAGCCCTAAAACAGAATGGATCTGTGAGTATGGGCGACGACGTACGAGTCAAGAATGAAGCAGCCGACTCTGCGCTGTTGTCAGGTTTATTTCCATCAATTACTCAGGCTATCTTTCTTACAAAAAACAATCCATGAAAAAATAATATTAGACCTTAAAACCTAAGCGGTTACAGAAAACATGAATTTCTTTCGCCACTACTGGCACTCGTTTCGCGAGGATTCCATCTTCCAGCAGGAATGAATGTATGGAATGTAATTGATTCCTAACCTGTAGTGTGACGCTTGACTGGACATCTTTATTGTGGGTGACACCTCCAAGGTGACATAATATACTCATAAAGCTTGGAAGGTGTAATGTTGTCAAGTACTTAAATACCTACTTACGAAGTTGTCAATCCGGTACTGTCTGTTATGCCGACAGACACAAGCTCGTAAGCTTTATTGAATGCTAATGTAACCGATCTGTAATTAGTTTACAGTTTGGAATGTTGTGTTTACTCAACTATGCAATGGATCCATGGGAACGATAAAAATCCTATTTTAGGCTCTCCGACGAAATGTATGCGAGCCATAGGCGTACTAGTGAAGGCCAGCCTCTTGATCAAATTAGACCGGGTTGATTTATTTGATAAATTGTCGATCGTGTTAAGGACACGTTCGACTATGATAAGGTAATGGTCAAGCTATTTGGATGCATCGAAGGCATCTGCTTTATTTATATTGTCAAGTAGTTAGAGATACGCAGATACTGATATTCCCTGGCAGACGTGGGATAATAGGTTCTGCGTCCTAACACTGAAAAGTCCGCATCTATGTATTGGTATTTACAATAACTTGAATCAGTAACTTATTTCTTGGTCTATATCAGCCGATATATTTGACGATTTGTCGGTCTAGCATTCCTCCCTGATCTAACTTTCGACACGTTATGAATATACACGTATATGTATAAATACCTCAGAATTTAGAACTGATACTGCAGATTGGGCTTTTCTCGAACCTACAGCGAGCCCTAATGCCCGAAATCAGTAATTAGACGAGACCAAAATCCGTGGGGGAAATTTTCCTTTTCGGTTGACACATTTTCTAAACAAATTACAAATACTGGTTTTTCGCTCCGGACAAAGTTTTTGTTAGATAAACACTCTGAATAAAAAATATTTGTAGACATTTAGGTATGTTTAAAGTTGACAGTTCAATCCTAAAAAGCCTTAAAAAGTGCTTAAAACCTCGGTTGCAAATTATTATTTTTGGGTTGCCAATTGACTAAATTAAAGCTAATATCTTTACCTATAAGTCTCCAAAGAGCATCTTGAGCTTACATCATTGTTGATTCAGCATTTAGAATGGAGTTTGCCAGGCTTTAAGTCAACTATAACTCGAAAGCGATCAACCTTGAAACACATTTTAATAACTTTTCATTCAGAATGATCCAAGGTACCTGGAAAACTTTGTTCGGAGAGAATTCAAAGATTATAATTTGTCCAAAAAACTGTTCTTTCTTGGTAACCTTTTAAATTCATGTTAAGGAACATGCAACAAACGTAATTATGAGAAAAATTTAGGAGGAAAACTTCTGTAAGGAATGCGAGGTTTTTTCCTCGTCTGTATAGAGTATTTGCAAGATTTTTTTTCATTTGTCATTTTATGCGTAACCAGCTAACAGCTGGCAAACCGACAAATGGTGTACAAAGTTCATAAATATATTTACTGAAAGGTTATTCTGCTCCTTCATCACTAACATTTTACTGGCATCTGAAAAACCAAGTGCTGACGCCATATCAGTGTTCTCCTATATAATCGTGATAAAATATGTGCAGAAATAACTTTCTAGTATTTTTTTTTGTATTTGGGCTTTCCTCTTCTTTTGTTTTACGCCATAATAAAATTTGAGAAGCGTACCTCCAGATGGTCCAAAGCCAAGATTGCTTTTTATCATCTAATAAAGGTTGATGATGTATCTATCAAGTCATCTAATATCTAGCAAATAAGTCGATATTAAACCATTTTTAGGTAAGTAAAGTGAGCGGAAACAACACGATCCGGAACAGCAACTGAGGAGTACTACTCTAATTTTTGGTTGAGTATCGCCAATGTCAGTTTGAGACACAAATGATCTCTTAACTTCTGGAGGTAGGTTTATCAAATATTAAAATTTTGGAAGGTAAAACTAAAATAACAATCACAGGAAATTATTGGAAAATATATATTAAAAATATAAAAATCAACTGTACAAAAATAGACAAACATATGAATAAATATATTAAATATACACTTTATACAAATATATAAACAAAAATGTACAGCAAAAAATAATTACAATAGCTATACAGAACTATATACAACAGAATTGAAAATTAGCGTATACAGAAAAGTTACTTGAACGAGGGAACTGTTCTATAGAGTAATTCTATTTCACTAAATTTAAATCACATGATCTAGGGTGCGCTACCCCGTTTATTCTCTTAGATCCCTCTGACCCGTTTTGGACGAACGCTCGAGCATCAATCTGGTGTTTCAGGAAATCCTGCATACAGAAAACGTTTCTATTAGAAATCGGAATAATTTTCGACTACAATCAGATTCACAAGTTTTCATATAAGCTATATCATTCTTTCATAATATAATGTGATGCTGAAGTCTTATGATGTATATAAAGATTTTGCCGAGGTAGATGAAAATAATTTCACAACAAGTTGCCTACTCATATGTTTTATATTAAAAAAGAAGTAGTAATGGATGTTCGAATTACTTGTATTCATATATGTCGTCTAATTTAAAAACTGGACAGTAATACTTAAAGAGCGTGAACAACCCAAAAATGGCTAGCAAACTTTACACTTTTAAATTTGCAATCTCAATTATACAAAGTATACAATAGAACTACAAAAACTGCGACCAGCAGAAAATTTACCACATTATTTTTATCAACTATGAGCAAGCTATCAGCGCAAAAACTATTCTCGTAAACATTATAATTAAGAAGTGGGTTCCCTTTCAATACCACGTTAGCTTACGAAGCTGATAGGAGGCCAGTTCCATTGAAAATTTTCATTTAATGTTGTAATATTTTTGTGTGAGTTAATAACTATCAAGAACCAATTTCACTATTGTAGCGTAACAAGCACTTTAAATATCATGAAGAATAGTTTGCATTAACTGTATAAAGCCAACGGGATGTTTTCTACCGAGGTGTCGTAACATTTTTTAAGTTTCAACAAATTACAAATTCATCTACGACTCGAACCCTCTGTTTCTTTCTGACAAATGCGTTTAGCTTTTTACTTCGAAGTCATATAAGCATAGGGATCGCCAGATGCAGTCATAAAGTAGGCATGTAGATAAAAGCATCCTACCGAGCTCAGTGATCACCCCGATGATCACCTGGGGTGAAAAAGGTTTGGTTTAGGAGGCACCGGTTGCTTTTATTGCCTTACGCAATTTACTTTCGGCGATGTTATATATTTTTGAAGTATTTAGGTTTTAATCAAAATACTGTAAGTGGTCTTTGGAAAGAAGGTAATTATCAGTCCGCGGGATAGGGTTTAGCTGTGTTAGCAGACGGATTCGTAAAGATTGTATCGAGATTCAAATGTCTGCTCAAATAGAAACTAAAATATGTATCAGCAAAAATGCGTTATTCCGATGGGAAATAGTTCGGAGAACAAGTAACCTCCGTACAACTTAATAGATAATAATCAAGGTATTTCGCATGACGATATCACCGAAAATCGATGAAATTGCAAGATTTGGGGCGATAAATAGCGCATAAGTAGGTACATAATCTCTAATGAAAAAAATCAGTGCATAAATCAAGGTAATCTATTCAAAAACTAAGTATATTATGTTTAGACATGGAGAAACCTTGATGAAAACATTGAAAAAATTTCAGATCCCAGGTTTGCTTCAAGGAGAAGATTTCCAGACAAAAGCGCAGGCTACCTGCCTTTTCAAAACTTTCAGAGGCAGCAGGTGCATCATTCAAGGTGTTATTTTACGAAATGTTATAAGGACGGGATTAATATTTGATTTGTGATGTGAATGATAAGAAAGTGGATTTAAGGAGATCGACGCAGTACTTTCCACGCGTTGGTATAAATTCTGACTACAACTGCGTTATCAATAATAAGAAAACAAGGTTTTTTGACCACGTCTAGGATAAACCAGAGAATTGAAACAATTAAAAAACCAAATTTTCATTATTTAAGGCCTTCAAAACAATCTTTAGACTAAAAACGATCAAAGATTTCAAAATATGTAGTGGTTTGGGAATGTTCGTGATTTTTCGTTTTTTTTATTCATATACAGTCATTTATTCATATCAGTCGCCAATATTTTCAGCATAGTAGTAGAAATAATTAAAATCCGAGTAGTACTTGTCGAGTTACAAGATGCGTATTTATCCATCGGACAGATGAAACAGGCAGACCGACGAAAGTAAATGATATGTTTTTTTGTCATGTCTTGGGGTGTTTATACAACCTTGTAACATAGTCATAAGCATATACATGAGCATAATCATCGTCACAAGCTGGAAGTGTATTTATAGAACTGTGCTAACCGTACTCATAAGTAGTTGTCAATTTGTGATTTTAACAGACGACAGCCTTCTGGCCTCTCATTGTTAGTCTAACAAAGATTGAAATAAAAAAATCAAATACAGTTGAGCAAATGGCAAACACGACGAAAATCAAAAGCAAAATTGGACAGCGATAACAACAGTAAACCACAAAACTTCGTAAACCGACAACACTTTGACACTTCGCAGAATACCTTTGACAGTTTTGACACGTAGACTTGGTATATGACGTTTCAGTCATAACAATAAGAATACTGCTCAAAAGTTACGAACTTCAAGGTCATCCCACTATTATAATTATGCTTATGAATATGACAAGTTGTATAAACGCGTTCATAGGAAATACGTACAGGTATTTCAACTCTTAATAGTATGACTATCAAAAAGCTGTATAAGCCCTCCATTAGTCATTCATAAAATATACAAAGTGACATATAAATCCGAACACCCAGTTTAAATGGTTTTATTTTAATAAAATTTTGTATAAGTACTTAATGAAGCACAATAAGTAAATGATAAAAATTTCAAAATGATTGCACTGCTTTAAAGCCCTTTGACCTTTAATAATGTGTGGATGCACCCTGATGTGCTACGCATTCTCCAACGCGCCTAGGCATGCTTTTGATCAGGTGGTCAATGATATCTCATTACAGGCAACCACCAACTCCTCTCGAATTGCTTCTAGAGTCTGAGGAGGACGTTGCAAATTGAGCAATCTCCTACCCATCATATCCCACACGTGCTCAATTGGGGATAAGTCGGGAGATCTTGGTGGCCATGGTAACAATGTACATCATTATGTTGAAAGAAGTCTATTGTGATTCTTGCAACATGTGATCGGGCATTGTCTTGTTGGAAAGTTGGATCTACCAGGGTGTCAAGGTAGGGTAAAAGATGGGATTCTAGAACATCGTGGATATAACGCTGCGCGTTCATGTTACCTCTGATGAAGATTAAAGGTGGCCTGGAACCATAAGCTATAGCACCCCAAACCATAACTCCAACAGTGTGATGAACATGTCTTTCAACAAAAAACTGTGGATTCCTCCTTTCACCACGTCGCCTTCTAACCCTGGCACGACCATCGTGCATGCCTAAGCAAAATCGAGACTCGTCACTAACTGTTCCATTCCTGATCCCAGAGTGACCGTTGTCTGCACCACTCAAGGCGATTACGTCGGTGTAAGGGTTAGAAGGCGACGTGGTGAAAGGAGGAATCCACAATTTTTTGTTGAAAGACATGTTCATCGCACTGTTGGAGTTATGGTTTGGGGTGCTATAGCTTATGGCTCCAGGCCATCTTTAATCTTCATCGGAGGTAACATGAACGCGCAGCGTTATATCCACGAAGTTCTAGAACCCCATCTTTTACCCTATCTTGACACCCTGGTAGATCCAACTTTCCAACAAGACAATGCCCGATCACATGTTGCAAGAGTCACAATAGACTTCTTTCAACATAATGATGTACATTGTTACCATGGCCACCAAGATCTCCCGACTTATCCCCAATTGAGCACGTGTGGGATATGATGGGTAGGAGATTGCTCAATTTGCAACGTCCTACTCAGACTCTAGAAGCACTTCGAGAGGAGTTGGTGGTTGCCTGGAATGAGATACCACAGGAGGACATTGACCACCTGATCAGAAGCATGCCTAGGCGCGTTGGAGAATGCGTAGCACATCAGGGTGCATCCACACATTATTAAAGGTCAAAGGGCTTTAAAGCAGTGCAATCATTTTGAAATTTTTATCATTTACTTATTATGCTTCATTAAGTACTTATACATAAAACCATTTAAACTGGGTGTTCGGATTTATATGTCACTTAGTATATAATGCATCAGTTTCAAAATCTTCTTCAATTGCAATGCTTCCTCGCCAACTGGACTGTGAAGTAAAATACTGTACGAACGTACTCGAAGAAAGAACCTTCAAAATACGTGAGTTTACATGTAATGTAGAATTTATAAGGGCAACTTTTTAACAAACAAAAACTGATTCCAGTTTCTGTCGGTCGGTGCGGTAACAAAGGGATGCCAATTAGTTTTTTACCTTTCCAGCCGACTAATTAATTTTCAACCTTTCTTTATCCTACCATCTCAGTACCATATGGCTCTATGGGGACATTAGGGGCAACTATAAACTTGCCGAATAGATAACAACGCCCTGCTGTGCCCATCCGAATAATCACGTGGCGTAGTGCAGATGGTTTTCTTTCACCGTTATCCATCGTTTTAATTACTGCAGGCATAATCAATCTTAATAGGCACAGTGGCGCCTCATCGCTTCATCGCTTCAAAAATGGTGATTTGATCTTTGGTGTCAACTCGCCAAATCTTACTGCTTTATTCGTAAGATCAACTATACAGGGTGACGACGTTGAGTCATTTATTTTAACAGTGAGTAGATCTGATCAAAAGAAATGTTTTTTTCCTTTACCATTTTTCTGGTAAAATTAAAGTAACAAAGTTATAGCCCTTTGGAAGTTTGAGTACCGCCCTGTCTCAATAATAATATTATGTGCTCGTGTTTAGTAACAACGGATATAATCCGCCTTATCGGTTCATCGCATCGGAAACAAAAAAGCGAAAGAATTTGGAACGATGTTTTTACAATTATTTTATTCAGTTGTATACAGTCAGTGTCAGTCGGTAACGCGTGAGTGAATAGTGGTGTCTGTTGCGTGGCTCAAACGAAATCAAAAATGGCACATGTTTACGAAAATGTTAAATTTGTGGACATGATTATTATTTACGCGGCATCACGGATTTATGCGGATCGGTTTCCCAATCGAGTGAAACCAACCCCTCGTGCCTTGTAGTGTAGTACAAAGGACTCGTGAATCATTTGACTTAAGACCTCACAGGGGAGGGCATGCCGGTGCTCCAAGACCGCACGATCAAATACAGGTCCGCACTGAAATACTTGTCGGGAGGATACTTTATAAAACAAGGTAACATTTTTTTTTAATTTTTTTTTATTTTTACACACATATTTTGGTTTATCTTCCTTCTACAATCATTATCTGAAAATTAATGACTCAACTTCAAAGTTACCCTGTATATTCTTATAACATAAAGTATGCAACTGTAAATATTCAAAGTAATAAGAAATTCGGAAGTAAATTGCCCAAAGAATTTTTCAACTGTTTTTTTCTGTGTTTATTATACGATTCGTTGAAAAAACAGAACAGTGCCAAAAAGCGTAAGTTTAATTTCATGCTATAGGCGTATTACCACAATTTTACCTTTTTTATATTTTTAACTAGCTCCGGTAAGTGTTTTAAGTTCCTTTCTCTATAAGGCCATTTTCAATTTTTTTCGTTTATGTTGTTACTAGACCTAGTTAACTAGCAAAAAATCATCCCTGCTTTAGACAGAAATTGTAATGAACATGAAAAGGCCTCATCGGAGGATACAAAAAATGTTGCTGGTTAGCTTTTTGATTAAACGTAAAAGCTGAAAAAATCGCTGTCTCCTGGCGTGTATTAAATAGTTAAGAATTATTGTTGTAGTGGTGCAAAAAAGTTGTAGGGGATGGAAATACCTTTAAAATGAGACCTTATACGGCCATTTTGACGTAAACGGTAAATTTGTAATTACAAAAATCGTCCAAAATCGTCGATTCCTACATTTATCTTTTACTGAAAGACTTATAAGGGTGAATCTGGAATGAAAGTCAAAGGTTTAAACCTTTGTGAACCGTTTCTGAAAATTTATAACCGTTGCTATTTTTTAAACTGGCGAGAGGTTTAGCGACTTTGGATCAATCAAGTGGCCTAATATTTAGCTCACTCTGCTGTTGAAGACCTCATTTGGCATTGAAATGAAGGACATACCAGATTTTCATATACTAACCATGTGAACACGCGTCGGTAAGGGTGCATATTTTTACCTGATAAGCAGTTAGAGCAAGCCCGTTGTTTTTTCACAGTCGTAATTATGCTCGCCACTAAAGAGCTACTGAAAAGTACACACTCGGACGAATGATATTCGGGGCCCGTGAGAACAATCAAAAAAGGTAATACCTACAGAAAGCGCGAAGCGGTGTTTCCACGTATCCATTACCGGGTACCAACTAATAGTGAAGCGCCTTAACAAACGTGGCTATCGTGCATTTTAGTACCAGATGCTTATTAGCTAATATATGTATACATTGAACTCAGAATTGGAACTTTGTTTCTCTGAATCAACCACGTTTGTAATACCAAAGCTAATTTGCGACAAAACATCACCGAAAACGTAAAAAAGAAAGTTAAGAAAAATACTCGCTATTCATTTGGAAAGGAAATTCAAGTACTGCCTTGTCACTTGTTTCGTTTGTAAACACTGCTTGAAGTTGTCGCTGCTCGATTCAAAAGCACGAGTTCGTTTACCTGTTCCTGAATTTGCAACATTTGGGGCGATCTAGATCTTCAATTATGTTATCGCTATGTAAATAAACATATTATGCAGGATGGAAAGAAACATCGAGGATGATGGCGACGTTTTGAGTTCACTTGCGGAGTATCAATATGATCTTGAAGATAGTCACATCAAATCGATAACTAGAGTTGTACTAATTGAAAAACCAGAAAAGTTGCATCCGCGAAGATATACAGGGTGTTCAAAAAGTATGGATAGATGAAAATATCTTGAGAAATGTGTTTCCTAGAGACAAATGTTGCAGAACAAAAATATTCATCTAGTGGTGATCTTGAACGTAATATCCAAGGTCATTTGATGCCGGAAATATGGAGCGGGGAATTTTAGGTCACCCTGAAAATGATCTTCATGGGTGTTTGAGTGTGTATAGTAAGTAGGGAAAAGATAAAGTATCTCAAAAAATACATTTCATAAAGAAGAATGTGTAATAAAGATGTAAGCTATGAAAAATCATCTAATGGTGGTCTTGTTCTTCAAGCTCGCTTGAAGGTCAAGACAGTTTTCTCAAAAAGAAACCCCCATTTTTGACACCGCAAATAAAAAGAGCAAGAAGCTTTATGTTCAAGTACGTCCATCAACCTTACTATCACCATCAAGGTCATTTGAAGATCAAACGAATTTTTAATGGACAGCAAATATTGAAGTAATCTCCTCATTTTGTCGCGGATATAGAAAAACGAATCATTTTCAATTTAATTTATGTTGGATTAAAACGTTGGATAAAAAATGTTGCCAAAGCAACTGTTGCATTACATTGAACCTTTAACTCTACTTGCACGCGAGCGGGTCGCTGGGTTAGTCTAGTACTGCTATACAGGGTATTTCAAATTCGACCCTCTAAATCCGCCCTTGATGGTTAGCATAAGAAAATTTCCGCCGGTCTGTTTGTCTGTCGCATTGCCCGCTAATACTTGGCCCGTCTATAACTTGGAAGGTACTAGTCGGATTTGGATGTAATAAGGACGAAAAAGCGTTTGAAAATCGGTAGAGTGGCGGCGGTGGAAAAGATCAAAGATGAAAAAATAAGAATCGCCCAAACTTCGCTTTTTCACTTTTTAGGCTTGATCGCCTTTGTAAAAACTTTCAGGGATACAAAAATGATGATGGGGGTTGTAGGGGAGATGAGGCAGGTTATATATTTTTTTTATTTTACTATATATACATGCTCTCAATTTCGGTAATTCTACGCACCTATTAGATATATTCCACAAGTCATATATTACCTCGTACATTCGCTACTAAAACTTGATGAGAATGATAGAGAAATGCGTTCCTGCTTCTGCTTTCTGCGCTCACCGGCGAGCGCGCTGGCTTTGGTAAGTGCACTAGCATTACTACCACTGTGCTTCTCTCTGAGCGCGTTGTGCGGTCAGGCCTCGGTGAGATGCGACGTTGCCAGATGGACGGTACCTGTTTGACTGACATGATCTGTTTAATGTCTTTGTAGTACATATTCGTAAATCACTTTTTTCTCAGAGAGTCTAACTTGTGTTGAACATAGTCCTTTATGAACTGATAACGGATTTGCGGGGAAAGTGCAGAGTCAACCTAATTGACACCATTTTTTTGTCTTAACAAATGAACTGTTGTTCATTCATTTTGAAGGTATTTTCATCCTCTTCAACTTTGAGTCACTTACATCAATAATTCATGAATATTTTAGTAATTTTTGCAAATTTGACGTTTTGTAACGCTCGATGAGTGGCTTTTTCATATACCTTCAAGAATACAGGGATAATTCCGTTCTAGAGCAGCTCATACAATTTTTTTTCGTTATATTCTAGATATCCTGGACTATACAATGAATTTCAGCTGTCTAATTTGACCCTTTCATAAAATAGGTTGGAGGAGGGGGCGCGCTGAAAAGCACTGACTAGTCCATATACATTAATGTCGACTTTTATAAATATACAGGTACAGTGAAGAAGATCTTCCCACTTCATTTTTCAAAAGGGTCAACTGCTGAAATTTGAGATGATGAAATGTTATATTTTAGCGTATAAATGGTACTTGAACATTTTAAGATGGTGGCTCTGAGCCATCGTGGCAAATTTCTCTAAATTGAATGGGGATCACGTGGTACCTCATTTTGAAGGTCCTTATGAGTGCTCAACTGTTAAATTGATGGACTGGTGGGCTGCTAAAGCTGAGCGTTTTTGTAGATTGAATCTCTTATAATGCAACTTATCATAACAACGCTATAGTATGTTATACCAAACTTCTCTCTTGAGAATCCACATCTGAATGTTCAGTAAAATATGGGTCGTTCGTTTAAAAAATTGACAAATTTTGATAATATTTAAAAAAATAGTAATAGATGTTAGAAATATTTTAGACTAAGGTAAAAACGCGAGTAAAACCACTCCGCACTGGTACATTGAATGAACCAGTGGTGGCTTTGCATCTATTCCAAAATCATGGTACTCTACTGAAAAAGGATATCGCTTGCGTAGTTGCGATACCGCCGTATTTTGCACTTAATTAACGTTCTTTTTTATGCTAGACTATTATCAAGAGACCTTTTCCATAATAAATGATTATTTTAGTTAAAATAGTCAGTCAATTAGAGGGTCATAACCGTTTAAACCTACTCGTCGTATAAATTTGAGGAAGACTATACATTATAATAAGATGAAACGTAGCGAATTAACTAGGATGCAATATGTTGGGTTTGGAAGCACTAGGAGCAGATGCAGTATTGAAGAAGAAACATAATATAATAAATAATGACGAGGATGCCACAGTTTTACTTGCATCAGCTGCTTTATACGAGTATATTGTTATGGACAAACATATGGAGATTTTCTATCCCACTCTAACCAGCACATGGTGTTATAATTTGTTCTTTAGAAAAGTCTATGTTCCTTTGTTAATATTCAGATACAAAATTTAAAAGTCATCTGCTTAAATATGTGCTAAAATTTTGGATAAACAAACATTTTTTGATGTATCTCATGTGTGGAATATGAGTTTTTAGAGGCTTTATGTATTGTATACAGACGTATAAATATTAGTAAGGAAATGTATATTCTGGATCAAATTGTTTTATCTAAAATCGAGTCTGACATTGAGCTAATTCTGAATAAAATATATTCAGTAATGCAAAATATATGTAATAACATTAGATACTGATGAGATGAGTTCTACTTAACTAATGTCATGGCACAACATTACCAAAACATTGACCACACATACCTATTGTTCCGGTAATACTATTAAACGGTGGCTATAGATTTGTCATTCTAATAATTTGTTTTTTAGTTACATATTTATTTCAGTAACAAGGAATCGCTCAAGTGGTTCGAACAGATAACTAAAGATGAATTCATAAGTAAAAAATGGATACAAATTGTAAAGTGTAATGACAACGTTTATACAAATACAAATCTACTTGACACCTATTTTTTTTTATGTTATGTCATACTACCTCAACAAAACAAATTATCGACCAGGTCTAACGTAGTTCTGGAAATTGATATGGAATTTCGATTTGCCACCTAATGGGAGCCATCGGTACTGAACTATGGTTTTACTTTATGTTCTTTACGCATACTGGTTAATCTCATTTTCTCCTCAGTTTTGAGCAAGTGGTGTCCAGATTTTAAATCGGGTTTTCAAAGTCTCATAAATTATCTACTACGTTCAAAAAATAACCTGAAATGGAACTGACCTGCTAAAAGATAATCGCTACGCCCACAGCGGATGCGGCATGGTCCGGCTGTCTCTGGGCAAACTAGACGTGTGCTGCAGGAAAGGCGGCAGCTTTCCAGGAGGCGGTGGAGGTGGCAACCCAGGACTCTGCGCTCGATGTGAAGTAGCAGTCGCATAGATGTTCAGAGAAGACCCCTGGTGCATGCACGGCCTTCTCACGTCAGGCATTGCGAACTGCAGCTTCTGCCAGAACTGTCTGTCTCCCCACTCTATCACTGTGTTGGTCTTCAGGTACAGTCGCAGATCGGGATCCAAATCCCGCTGAGGTATCTCCCCGAACACTATGAAGATCAGCTTACGCCGCCTGTCTTTCATTACCTCGTGTAGTGCTGATTTGAACTCGAACCTGCACCACTCGTTATATAGAAAGTTCGTTGATATCACTACAATTGTTCTTCGAGAAGATTCCACTGCTTCTATGATAGTGTCAGCCACGTAAGCCGACACGTTGAAGTCTCTATAGTGGAGACACAGTCTATAGCTAGGATCTCCCGATTCTAAACCGGAAGTGATCACTTGCGTGACAAAAGCCTCATCTTTCACACTGTAACAAACGTACGCGTCAAACAGTCTGTCCTTGTCTTGCTGCTCCTCAAACGCGGTGGTTTTGTAGCACATACGCAAGCCGCATCGCGAGTATATCCACACCCTTAGCTCCCTACGGTAGTAGAACGCCCCACAAACTATCACAACACTAGAAATGAACACGCACATGGTCACCAACAGCAATGGCAGATAATCGTTCATGGTCTGAGTTTCCATAATGGCTCGATTACTGCCCGAGTAAACGTTCACACACGAAGAACTATTGAAATCCGACACGTGAGGGCCGATGAATTTTGTTATGTTGTTATACATACACGCTATTTTGCCCGCATCAAGAACTTTGGCGTAGTTAATTTCCAGCCAAGTTTTGAATTTCGTCACGTATTGGCAGTCGCAAGACCAGTGATTGTATGCTAGTCCTATCTCCACGAGATAAGGATTCAGTCCCAGTTGCCATATTTCAAATGAATATAACCTGTTCCCATCCAGTCGTATTACTTCTAGGTGTTTAAGTTCTAGAAACGTTCTATTGTCTATGAAATGGATCATATTTTCCTGCAGGTAAAGTTCTCTCAAAGACTCCAAACTAGCAAGTTCGAACCCAAGCAGTTCCTTTATCTTGTTATCTTCAAGATGTAGAATAATTAATCGTTTCAGGCCGCTAAACGTGTGATTGTATATTGCAGCAATATGAGAGTTATTAGCGTAAAGAACTTTCAAATTTTTTCTACCAATGAAGGAGTGACTGGATAGTCCTCCAAAGTTATTACCGTCCAAGTAAACTTCTGTAGCATCCATAGGAATGTTACTAGGCATCTCGGTATAACCTACTCCGGAGCACTCAACAACATTTGCAGCCCAAGATTGGTCATGGTAGCACGTACAGTTCGTCGGACAGGTCATTTCACAATCACATGCATCAAAGTCACAACAATGGCACAAGGCGAAGCAATGAGTTTTGTAGGTGCACAGGAATTGCGAGGAATCTGCTTCCATCAGTGGCAAGTAATTGCTATCACGATTATAAAGCAACTTACAGTAGATGCTTTCCAAGTCCATGACTCTCGGATGTTGTCTGTGATGATCCAGCGCGTTGATTCTTTGCAGCCACTCCATAGTACAATCGCACTGGTACGGGTTACCTCCTATGTAGAACTCTGGTAGAGGCCTTGCCGGGTCAACTGGAGTCAATTGCAGGGCAGTCAGGTCCATACTAACAATTTGATTCGCGTATAAATCCACTCTCGTGAGATTCACTTTCTTCAAGAATGTGTGTGATTCGACCTTTGTGATGAGATTATCATTCAAGAACAACAACTGTATGCTGCTTGGAACCGACGCGGCATTGATCTTCGTCAATCTATTAAAACTGGCATCCAGCGTCTGCAACTGTAATTCGAAGTCAAGGTTGTAGTGGTTCCCAAGTTCGACGACGTTGTTTTTATGCATATCAAGCCAATGCAAACCGCGCGGGATCAACGCATAATCGAACCATTCTAATTGGTTATCCGATACGTTCAGCCACAACAGAGTCGATACTTCTGAGAACAGACCGTTAATGTCAGTCAATTGGTTTGCATCCACTCTGATCGCTTGCAGATTGTTACTAAATACAAACGCACCTTGTTCCACATTCTTTATCCTATTTCTGGCTAAGTTCAAAATTTGCAACGTATGTAGATCAGTGAAGGCGCGTTTGCTCACATTCTGAATTCTGTTTCCGATTAGTCGTAAGCCGTATAGGTTGTGCAGCCCCCGGAATCCCGGATCTTCTATCACTGAGATGAGATTTTCGCCGAGATCCAAAGTTCCCAAAAGCCGCATATCTTTCAAAGCTAACGGGACGGATTTTAGCAAGTTTCCGTTTAAATTCAACTCCTGTAAACTGGAACAGTTCCTGAATGCCTCTGGGTGAATTCCTTCCAGCACGTTATTATCCATAGCTAATAGGGACAACACGTAGAGACCATTCAACGAGTAGGCGTCTAGGTACGTGATTTTGTTGAACGAGAGAATCAACGTATGTAGATTGTTCATAGGTGCAAAAGTATCGGCAGGGATGGTTTCCAGAGAGTTGTGTTGCAAGTTTAGAATCTGAAGTGTATATAGATCCTTGAAGAACGATGGCTCCAGCTTTGTAATTCGGTTAAAGGAGAGGTTCAGTAGCACCAAGCGTATCAATCCTGAGAAGGTTTCCGCGTTGATCCAAGAGCTAGTCAGCAGATTCCTCGATAAATCTAATGCGAGAAGTTGTTCTAGATTTGTAAACAAACCAGGTGCAAGTACACTAATCGAATTGTTTTGCAAGTAAATCTCTCTAATTGAACTACCACAGTCTTTGAACAACTCCGAGGGCAATGCAACCACCTTGTTGTTGGACAAATCAAAAACTTGCAGGGACTTTAATCCTGATAGTGCCTTGTCTGCAACCATGGAGATTTCATTGTTATGGATATACAGTTCTCGAAGTCTTCGCAAAACACTGAAGCCGTTCGCTGGGATCAGCACAAAGTGGTTAAATGACGTATCCAGTACCTGGATGTCCAAACTACATGGATTCGCTAAAGTCCTAGCAGCCTCAGAGTGATGCTCTGGGTCATCTTCAGATACACTTATCAATGGTTGAGGAGGTTCTGGAGCTTTTTCTCGAAATCCTAAGTCGTTGACGTCTTGCAGACGATTCTCACTCACGTTTAGGAACACTAAGTTGATGAGTGGACAGAAAAGATTCTCAGGGAAGGACCAAATATTATTACAGCTGAGATCAAGTCGTTCCAGCTGTCGGACTGACATGAAACTATCACGTGCGAAGTCCAGGTTCATTGCTGGCCAGTCAGTGTTATGTGTCTTGATGGATAGGTTTCTGAGGTCTCTCAAGCCCAGTAAGGTTTCAGCAGGCCATCGCCCTAATTTGCAATTCTCCAGTTCCAACGCTCTGAGCTTACTCAAATGGACGAAGCTTCTATCATTCAAACTGCTCCTTGAAAGGATTTCGGGATTGCATGCTATACGTAGCGCAGTCGTGTGTTCCGATGGTATCACGCTAAAGTTCGTATTGTCAAACTCGCTGTTGATCGTCCTAAGATTGCAGGTAAGCGCCACTTCCTCAGGGGCTGCAGGATATAACCACCATTTGCAGTCCTCAGGAGCATCGTATCTAATTGGAATTGATGGTGATGAGGTCGTAGTGTTTCTTGAGTAATCAGCAACCACTGTCACACCAAACACAAACACTAACAGCAAACGTTGAGCCATTTTGAGCTGTCACGATACGGGCATATCGACGATGAATGGCACAAAGCTTGTTTACGTTCTGTACATTCCGATAGCAAGCTTCAAACACGACCGATCTCCGCGACGGTCGGCATAGGACTGAAGTGGATGCTGCCGGTCGGAAGGTCCGCCAGCGTTAGCGAGGATCCCGGCTTTGACGGCGCCGAAGATTGACGGATGGCGCCGGAAACGGACGAAACATAAGGGCGACCCGCCTCGCGCAACAAACTTCGCCGATGTGGAGGGGTGCAGTTTGGAAAAAAAACCCGACTTGTTAAGGATAAAATTTAGCGGACAATTGCTGCGGTATAATGGAGGGTGTTTTGATACTTGGGAGTTTTTGAAGATTATGTTCAAAAGAACCTACACAGTTTTTAGAAAAAAATGGACGCCAGCGAGAAAAACGTATCTCTGAGGTGTCCTAAGCGTATGTAGTATTTTGTATTATACTTTGTAATTCAGGAAAGAAAACGATCTCCATTTAGTCCACCGCTCAGAGCTTCAAAAAATGGTTATTTCAAAAAAATAGGGGCAGGACAAAAATCATCGTGCACGTGCAGTCTAGGTATTTATGAGACAAAATCGTTCTCAACAAAAGGGTAATAAATCAACGACAATGGTGAAACTTGTTGAACAAATAAACCAGTTTAGCTTCTTGTAGCAGCAAATTCTGAAACAACTTTAAGCAAAAAATAATGAATGGTTCAAATTTATACTCGTATTAATTTTTGTCATTGGAATAGAAAACACCCAAGTGTGATACTACAAAAGTGTGGCAATCAGGGATTAAAATTGGAGCACTCATCACGCGTTTCGCTGAGACTTTCTAGATCAAACGCTTCTTCTAGAGTTTTTGGAGGGTTACCGATTTGCGAGTAGCTGCTGCTTCTCTTGAAATTTACTCGTACATTTCTTTACCTTCCGTTTGTAATTGTTATCCTCTTTATATAATACTGAGACTTCCTCTCATTTTATCCTATGTCTTGTTTCACATATGCATGTTCGCTTAGTGCGGATTCTGAGGTTTCTTTCATTGTTGAATAGCCTTTATGTTCTTTTATTCTATATTTGAACAGTCTTGATGTTTCACCGATGTAGTATTTAAAGGCTATTTTATATATTGATTTTTTTTTGCTTATAACTGTAACACTAATAGGATTATTCGGCTGCGGTAAACGAGGGTGACGTATCTGGTGTATTAAAAGAACCACAGATAGTCTCATGCTCGCTTGTCATTTTGGAGGGCTGGACGTTCTTTTTTGGAAAAGGGAATGCCTACCCAGGCGCTCCTGTGCTATAATGATTTGGTGTGGTGCCACCTTATCATTCGGAATAATGTAGACTTTTGTAGTAACAGGCTGTATATGAATGCAGTAATGAAAATAAAAAGCAAACGAACTGTCTCACCTGCAAGACAGACAAATAAAATACCTATCTTATTATACTGAAGAAGATCACATTTGTGATTGAAATGTTTACAGTAAAGAAGATTCTGTCAATACATGTGGTTTTATTGGTTAGACAAGCCTGGCCTGGGTGATTATAGACATGTAAATCACATAATATGTTTCAGATATTACATAGGTGTTCCAGTAATCGTTGCAGGATATTTTGTAGTTTCTCTATTCAAAAGTTATAGAAGGGCTGCCAAAGACTGTTGCACAATGGAGCTTCGATCGAACAACTGAGCTATATAAAAGCTTAATTCTATCATTGGCCAGTAATTCGCGACCACAAAGCCCAACTTTTCATTACTTTCTGTAATAATTATTTCCGTGTCACCACTGTTGAAAATGACACCTAAATCATTATTAATCAATTAATAAGCATGCCACCAATACCACAGCCGAACATCATTGAGTTTTGTTGGTATAATCCACATCCACATCATACTCCTCAGCGTTTAAGGGCATGCCATTTTTTCGACACCAGCAGTTAAGAATGCTCATGCTGCGAGTCTCTTATGACAAAGAAGTTTGAGATCATCAGCATATAAAAGAAAGGGAACATCTAATATACATAATGAAACATAAGGACACTTGGATAGATCCTTGACGGGAAGGCTTAACCGTACAACTGGTAGATCTGAAGCCGTTGCGCCAGATTTAATAAGCGAAAAGATATAACCAGTCACACCAAAGTTAGATAACTTCTCAAGGAGAACTCAAAATAAATGATATCCATATGTAGCTATTGATCGCTTTTACATGGAAACATGCTGTCGGGTTATTAAAATATTATGAACGTACCACTAAGCTACATCATAAATGAGAAACTCAAACGCTTTTGAAAAGTTGTTAGTAATCGTGATATGCCTTTAATTTTCTATATCGGACTTGTTACCTTTATTCTTAAATACGGAACAGACCTTTCAAACCTCCACGAGGACAGATAGACACCAGTTTTTTGCGCCAGGTGATGTACTGTTGTTAGGCTTTGCAAGCACAAATTGATGAATAGTCTTTCAATATAAACACAGGAATGCCATCTGGTTCGTAAGTTAATTTAAGTTTTAGTTTTCTCAAGGCATTATACACTTTATTGACATAAAATTTAGTCAGGACACAAAGATTGTCAGCGAAACTCAATGCTTTATAATCATTCAAGACCATTTCATAAGAATGTCGCGTTAGCGTTCTAAACACTGTCATTAAATTAACGCGAGAATCGTCTATGACATTTGGTATTACATTCTGCATCCCATAAGATTAACTATACGCTTGTTCATCATGTAGGCTATCAAGAAAGTACCATTCAGTGCAGAAGAGTTAATCGTACAATAAAGAAATATTGGATTTTCTGAAATTAAAAGAAACTAGGCGTTGCAATAAACATGCTCTGCTTTCATCCGTCTAACAAACGACAGCCAACCGTGGACAGCTGTTTCGTACTTTTTCGCTATTCCTCAGCATAGTTTATTTAGGGTTGGGTCTCTCGGAAAATGGAACAAAGCATAACTGTTAGAAATGGGAGATCTATCGAAATTAAACAATGCGACCAATGCGAACAGTGAATCACAGCCTACTGATTGAGACTGTATTGATCTTAGTCCGAGACTTGAAAGCCCAGTCACCACGTGATGACTCAAGCTTCGTTTTTTAATGTTTTAGATGATACTGATCACTTTTGAAAAAAATTAGAGCTGAAAAATTGTTGGTGAGGGGTTGTAGGCGGGTTGGGGAGGGTTTATCTTTTGATGTCAGTATATTAATATACTTCCAACCCTGGCAGTTCTACGTAGCTTTTAAGCATATTTCACACATTATAGATTTCCCTGCACATTAAATTTGTCCTCTTAACTTTTGTGGTTCCCGACACATTGCTATTGCGTGGATATCCAGTATACGAGAGGACATTTGTACATATAGCAGGGGTAATCTAGTAGTAGTTGCTTCAAGTTTATGATCCAGATTAGAGTTCTTGCGTCCTACTGGGTGAATACTGTAGTTTCTTTAGACGTATGGTTCCAGTTCTTAAGCTCCCACAGCTCAGAAATTCAAATCCCAGAACATCCACGATTCTCTGGTACAAACAAGTTCATAAAACTTCAAAATTGGATTCATTTTTCCATAGCTAATCTCTCGCACTTCTTGTTGTTCAATTGAATACTTTTGTAGCAAATGTGGTATGCTTGCGATGCGGTGCAGAGGTTAAGCATTGAGTGCAACGCTTAGCTTATGCAGATGATGATGATGACGGTAAATTACTCACTGATGGCCCCCAGACTCATTATGGTGGTTTGTCATTTCTAACAGCAATACCCCGAAAGAAATCAGCCCGGTTGACCAACATTGGCAGTTCACTACCATCCACGGGCCACAAGAGAAATCATAGACGATGTTCCCAGCCCTTCCCCCTTCCCAAACATCCACAGGAGGCTCGGGTATGAAGGATTGGCATAAGCTTTTGTGACAGGAAATTTCAAAGCAGGAAAGCCTATCAGCCGCACTATGGAGTTGGCAGAAAGTGCATAGGAAATGCAGAGTTAGCCTATTTCTCAAAGGTAGATAACCACCGACATATCTTGAGTTTTGTTAGGTGCTAAGATAACTGGCATGACCTTTTATACTATGACAGATTGCTATCATAGTAGGCATTAATTTGAAGAATATCAAACTTTAATCTATCAATACTTTATTGGTTCTGAAGGGAAAGTGATCAAATCAACTTTTTCTCGATGCCAGTGTATGGATCAAATTGCACTACATAGAAAATTGTACTAGAAGCCGTTCCGAAGCGGTGGGAAATATAGAGGTAATCTACTCGATGCCTTTTTTTCATTGATGAATCAGTATGTTTCCTACCCTGACCACGTCTCCCGGATACAACACTGGGTATCTTGAGTCATATCTTTCGCACCCGAGAACAACGCACATGTAGATACCCTACGAAGTGCCAGATGCTTAATGACCTAAAGAAACGATTCACGCAATCGTACCTTTTCTTCAAAAGAAGAATCGATTGTTGCAGCTGTATCGAAATGTCCTTTTCTGACCTGCTACCTATATTTTTACGCACAAAGCCAACTCAAAGTGTCGTTTGGAATGCTGATATATGTCCGCCGATACAATTAGTCCTTAGGTAAGCGGACGCCAGGTACTTTATTTCTTTTGAATAAGTGACAATTTAAAAACGCTTTGAAGTGGTTTCCATTTCGTTAACAAAGCGACAGCCCGTCGATGCTTACAATGGAACAAAATGAATACCTTTTAAGTGGATTTTGAATTTGTTGTAAAGGACGTTCTTTTTCTTTGGGATGTTTAAGATCTAATTTGTTGCGTTACAGCAGAACCGACTTCGCTTGTTTGGTGATGCCATTTTTTGTTAGTGGCACGAGGTAGGCAGATGCACTGTGTTCGCTTTACAATAGGGCAAAATGTTCTCTTGATGTACTAGAGCTTAGTTAATGTACTGGCAAGTTAGAGTATGTCCCACTAAAATGCTTCCATAAAAATTTGATCCCATTGTCCAATGACCATCTTTACTCAGTGGTGGTCAGCCAGATTATGTAGCGAATAACACTCGTTGTAAACAGGCACAAAGCAGCATGTAAATTTCGCCTTTGTTGTCGACTTCTGCTGAGCTTCAAATATTTGTCTAACAATGATTTCAGATCATTTGTAACCGAGCATGCGATCCACTAAATTACAAGTTTAATGTGTAACGAAAGTTTCCCACCTTACAAGCTGATGATTGATATTGCGCGCCTCACGATACTCCTGTGACCAATCTGCAATGACGACGTGCAATTCTGATGGGCAATAATTACGACTTGCATTTCTGACGGGCAATCATGACGTGTATTCCTGACGGGCAAACACGAGGTGCATATTCCACATGCAATCAGGTCTTGCATTTTCCACGTGCAATTCCTGACGAACAGTCACAACATGCATTCTTGATATGCATTCCTGGCAGGTAAACAAATATTCCAGATGTAATCAAGCCGTGCATTTTCCACGTGCGTTTTTGATTGGTAGTCAGGATGTGCATTCCTGACGAGCAATAGTGACTTGCATTTTCGATGGGCTGATCGCGGCGTGGATTATTGAAAGACAATCACGACGTGCATTCCTGACGGGCAATAACAACGAGTATTCCTGACGGGCAATCGCGACCTACATTAGGGACACTCTGTATAATTGTGAATATTTTATAAGCGTGCACGCAGATACCATAAATGTAATAACTCATCAATAGTTTAGAAGCAAAATTCCGTCCTCACATTGATGGGCCACTATGCATGTAAACCCTATTTCACAAGCATCCGTTACGTTTTGACGTCTACTGAGCTCAACAGCATTTTTGTATTAGTCTGTAACTTTGGCAATAATTCATCGCGTGTAGTAAAACTTGCTTGTAGCGTGTTTTTTTTGTAAGCAAATTAACCTTTCTAAATAAAAGAGTTGTCAGCAAAAATAGAGTAAAAAAAAATGAAACAAAATACGGCTCTGTCTATCTGGCGTTGATTGATCCGCCAGAATTATGTGTCATTTGTTGATATGGAGAATTTTGAAACATTACTATTACCGTGAAAAAGCAATATATGGAAATAAGACCATCCATCATTCTCTAAGAAAAATAACCCCAAAAGTTCAAGTTGCACATTCTGGAGTCCAAATTTGTGACAATCAATGATAGAAATCCTCTAAGGGCAACATGGCCGAAATTTAAATTATGTAGGTTTGCACTGTGTACGCTATGCGCCGTTTACCTACTGCAGGACCTACTGGGATTGGAATTATGAACAGGCTCAGTCGGCAACACTGGTTGTATGTGATCCATTTCCACTATGCCCTTTGTGGTGAATAAATCATGGCCGACAGCCAGACACGTTAATTTTTAACCGGTCATCATTTTTGGGCGGCCCTAATTTTTCGAATTACGCGAAATCGTGATTAACGTTTTCCAACGTATCAGTGGAATGAGAAAATGTGGACGGGTGATAAAACGTTCATGCGGTTGTATAAAAACGGGCTTTTTGTTTTAAATATATCAATTTACAACAATGCTATACCAGACTTACCATTGTGCAGATTTTATTGCCAGATCGGTAACTCATGCATGAACATTATTTTGAATGTACGTATCTGAACTTTTATGATTCCGCTATTATGCCTGGACGTCATTTGTGGATCAAATCAGTATATATTTAGCTTTTATAGTTCGTTCGGCAAAGGGGGTACCCATTTGCAACAGATGGCCAAAGCAGTATATGTTACAGTTTGTAACAAGCTTAGTTCAGCTCTGAATAAATAGATATGGCCTTCTGGAAGAACACTTCAAGTTTTGACATGCGCATCATTTAGACAGCAGCGGTGGCATTGTGGGCGACGTTATGGGTCTACTAATCAGCCGCCGTGCTGATTTTCGAACGTGGCGGTACCACCCGACGGATCTCTAAGGCCGCGTACAGACCGAGACTCCAACGCAAGCCAAGGCGCATGTAGTTACAGTGCATTTGGAGGTGTTCGAATCGGTGTGAACGGCGCGAGCCAACACAAGTCAACGGTTTCCAAGGTCGGCGTTGGCGTTTGATTGTGTTCGCTCCTTGATCGGTACATCAAAGGATGGTTTGATTTGGTTTGGACAGGATTTTTTGCGCTTCTAGTATTTAGTCGTTTGTCTGCATTCAATGAGAAGAGAGTCGTCGCTTGATATTAGCACCGAACTCGAAAATAAATTTAGGTGTAGACGAGCGCATTCTTATACCTTCTAACAACAAACGCCAACATCACATGTGCTGGCTTTCGTTTTCTTGACGATGGATCTTCGGTCTGTACGCGGTTTAAGGCGGGGCTAGGATGTCCCTACCCTTTCCCAAGTATCCCCCTATAGCCCCACGGTACACATGCGTGTTTAGGCCTCAGGCCTTCATTATGGTTTAAGTATAAAGAAGATTATCATTCCTCCGATAAAATTGACAAAAACCCACAAATGTTTTGGTTTTTGGCATGTTAGGTCTTTTTATACAGGATCAAGATATTTGATTTTCGCTCGCGCCGTGAGGATCATCCCTTTCACTTCCTACGCCAACTGACGAAAAATATTCTACAATCTGCATTGCTTTTTTGATGTTACATGATATGTACAATACGAAAAAACATGTCCCTCTTTTCTATCGGTCTGTCTATCTATCGATTGCTGTGTCCGCGAATTTTACAGCTCGGAACGATGAAATTTGGACACAAAGATATTACTTTGCCAAGGAGGGAAAAATTTTATGCTTTGATTATTATTGTTTACGTTTCAGAAACTCCTGGTCATCTTTAGAAAATATTTGTAAGGATTGAAAAAGTCGGGGGCTTAGGGGGTGGAGGCTTTTAATGTTGCATTCATTGAAATCAGTCCATTATAAGAAGCTTCTGATCCCGGTAATACTACGGATTTCTGGATATAATCGTCAAATGTTCCAAGTTTCCGGTGAGAACAAAGGCGTGCGGGGTATATTTTACTACGTGCTGGCGGAAATTCCAGCCGCCGCATTAGGAATATTTAGGAAATTTGTTTTGCTTTGTTTTATCATAACTAAATTGACGGTGGATTTTAACAAAACAGCACGTTAAATTTAGCCAATAGGCCTTAAGATCTCTTCGTCAGTTTTTTAGGAATAAATAGTATTGAAGTATGGAAAACAAAACACTCAAAAAATATGAACTGATAACTTAAAAAAATGCCTAATTTATGAGTAAAATTCAGTTTTTTCAGTTTTGCTGAAGGTTTATCCACGTTTGTATTCCATATGTGATTATACTAAATTAATATTACCTTCTGTGTGTTTATAGTTTATCCTAAAAAAGATTCGCAAACTCCACTACCAAACCCTTACATGAAAAAGCCTTTCCACCCAAATTTCTGTTAGATTTTCCGTTTCAACAAATTAAATGTATAAAAAGCTACAACAAAATTCGGCTCTGTCGTTGACAGATTCGTCAGAGTTGTGTGTCACTTGTCGATATGGGAAATTTTGAAATATTACTAGATAATCAGCTGTTGTTCTACCGTAATGAATACTCCTAAAGAAGGCTCGAGACGTTTGATGATTTAAAATAACTTCTATACTTTTGTGTAAAACGAGTGTTTTTGTGGTTTAACCATGACGTTATTAAGAAATTAATGAAGGTACTTAAGCAACAAATACTGCCAGTTACGAATGCTAAAAACAAATTAGCTACCTTTGACCCATTGAGGCTACTGAAGAAATTAACCCAATACCAAAATGAAAATGCAAATTAACTTCATAACCACTTTCATCTAGTGCTACAATCTCTGCGCAACTGGATTTTGAACTCCGGAATACCATTTAACACAAGGTGAAAATGGGACCTGATTCTGAATGAGCTTCGACCATCGAAATTGATTTCGATGACGCCTTTTTGAAATATGCTTGATTTGCTGTGATAATTTTGACACTTCCATGACAATTTGAAAATAAATAAGATCGATATTATCACATGTCAAAATTATCGTTGCGATTCAAGCATATCGTCACAAGGCGCTATCGAAATTAATGTGAACTATATACAGGGTGGCGCATCGAAAACGAAACAGACGCATTTACTGGCAGCTCGATTACAATTTTGTGAAGATATGAGTGAACGAATTATAAAAGATGAACATTTTCTATTCAACACTTGCTTTTCCGACGAATGTTCCTTTTTCTTAAATGGCGTAGTAAATCGTCATAACTGCCGATATTGGTCCGATTCTAATCCCGGAATTTATCATGAGGTTCATACACAGTAGCCACAAAAATTAAATGTTTGGGCTGGTATTTTTGGCGATCAATTAGTTGGTTATTTTTTCTTGCCTGGAAATTTGACCGGTGAAATGTATTTTTAATTACTGGAAGACACCATAGATCCTGCAATAACAGCCATAATTAAAAATCAGAATGGTAGGCGGTACATTGCGAATAGGTTGATGTGCCAACAGGATGCCCCACCACATTACGCATTACGTGTTCGACAATATTTAGATCAGACGTTTCCAGATTGGCCCCCAAGATCGCCAGATTTATCACCTTTGGATTTCTTTATCTCGGGTCATTTAAAAAGCAAAATCTATGCTACTCAGCCAACATCATTAGAAGGCCTGCGACAAAGAATTGTGAATGAGTGCCTTCAAATTACTCCTCAAATATTGCAAAATGTGCGACAACGTTTTGGCCACAACCTTTATTATTGCATGGAGAGTCATGGTGGCCATTTTCAACGTTTATTTGCCTAACGGGTCAGTTTAATCTTCATTTTTAAATTACTTTGCTCCCAAATGTATTGATCTCCACTAATGATGATGTATTAGTTTTATTTAAGCTTTAAATCAATGAATCTTCAAAACTACTGAACTGAAGTACATTAATTTTATATCATTATAAAGGGAATTGAAAGACCTTTAAAATAAGGTATCACTCGACCCCCCTTTCCATTTAAGATTTTGGGGGTGATATCACCCCCTCGAAAACAAAATCGAAGGGTCTGAGCGTTTTTCAAAAAAAACTGAGCTGCCAGTAAATGCGTCTGTTTCGTTTTCGATGCGCCACTCTGTATAATAATAATAAAGATTGTTCTCTCGAAAGAAGGGCATCTGGCAATGGTAATCAAAGGTACCTATTATTTATTAAAAATCTTCCGTACGAGAGAGAACAAAAAACAAGTCTCTCACACTTATGAAGCTTGTTAGAAATCGTGTTTATTAAATAACTTCGGTTACTGCGAATTATCCTAGAACATTAATCGCAGTATAATAAGAATGTCTATGCAGAATTAATTAAAGATGTTATTACTTGATACGGGGTGATAAGAGTACTTTACGGATACTGAATTAGACTTCCCTGCACTTTTCGGGTTTCATTTTTTTAGTTATACTCCCAAATATCCCAGTATTACCTTGAAATGATCTGAAGTTCCTTATTTGATAATGACTAAATGAGAAAGATGCGTCAAATTTATAACCGGTATTGAAAAAATATTCAAAAAATATCGTGTGAAACCGAGTCCACGACACGTTAAATTGCTCAAAATCGCCATTTCTAGCAGCCTGGTTGCAACATTCCACCAGAAACTGAACCTTCGGCTCGGGATAGTCCATTCTAGTATGGGTATGTCATGACTTCGGTGATTCATAAAATTCGAGAGAGATGTCATTCCTTCCAAATGCAATTTTTGGTTTATTCCTCTTAATACATATACACGAAATCGTTCGAAATGGAGGCAAACAAAAATATTGCGCCTTCCTCATTTTGATTACTTAATTTACGTTGTAAAAGTATCCAGAAAGTTCCACAAACCTTTAAGTGTTTTATTTAAGATTAAAGTGCAGATCGAACTTTAGTCTAGGAATCATTCAAAACGAAAGCAAACAAAAATACCGCGTCTCTACCGGTCCACTATCTTGTTGACCTTGCAGCTCCATTTCCCGCTGTCCCATCAGCTGTCGCGACCATCCCCGCAGACCGCTGATTCAGGGGTGACAATGACAAAACGTCCGGATGAATATGGGACAGGGCAGCCCCTTCGCGCGGAGTCCCATCGCCCAGCGTTGCCGCAAACCGATAGTCCGGTTTAAATTCCGGTCGAGTTTCCGGAGGAAAATCAGTCGCCGTTAAGTGGAAGGGTCCGGCGGCTATCTGTTTTGCGGGTTTGGTACTTTGAGCGATCGTACGGCGAAATGTCAAGGACGACTTCGGCCAGTTCAGTCGGATGGGCCGCGACAAGCAGGACGTCACACATGATAATTATATGGAATCAACAGGCACGTAAGAGAATTCCAAAATTGGCCAGTCGGTAGCCAGTAAGTTACTTATTCTTTTGGACAGCGAGAAAGTGCCAGAATGTGTGTCAACCTTAACCGTGGAGGACTTATTGTAATAACCTCAATTGTACTAGAATTGTATTTGACATACTTCGGATGCTACTATTTGTACACTTTTTACTTACGAGGCAAGCGGTATTAAAATTTCATCATCTGAATAATTAAGAAACAAAGACGAATAGATGTGAAAAATAGAGAATTGAATTTGATCATAGGACGAATATATTCTGGTTGATAATAAAACCATATTGTACTATAGAATATCCCTAAAGGAATACATCTGCCGTCCAACTTTGTATTCTGACAACTATTATGATCAAATGCATGTAACCGAAACTGTCAAATAACTGTTCCAGGAAGATAAAGTGTGGCAGGATTCGAAACTCATGCTACATCCGGTTAATACATACATAAGACACTTTTGCAATTTTAGGCAGAAACTTTGCACCCCTGCTACAAAATTGACACAACTCAAAAAACCAAGTTTTTGGCAAAGTGCAGAAAACACTCACAATTTTTTTTCCAAATATATTTATTCGAATACTTAAAAGGTATCATATTCTCCATTCTAGGCTAGTATGCTTTAAACAAAAGCTATTTGCGAGTTGAGTCACTTTTTCTATTAAATTTGAACAAAAGTCCTAAAATTATTTCCTAAAGCGACAGTTTAGTTGAGTACCAAAAGATTTGCGGCACCTTTGTTGTTCACTCTAATGGTGAACAATTGAAAAGAAAGTTGAGTTGTTACAGTTTTTGCTTGAGAATAAATCGCTACCGATATACTCTAAAAATAATAAATAAAATTTTCCTATGCAGAACTTATAAAAAATGCGTTAAGTTGGAATTAAATACTGGTAAAGTATTCCTATTTTTTAAAGAAAAGCATGAAAATAAGGATAAGTAGTCAATGCATTACAAAAGAATCATAATAAATGAGGCTGAAATGCTTGCAAGTATATCTATTAACATAACTTTTAGTCTTTACTGGTAACTTCATCACGTCTAATTTTAAATAAGAGATGTTGTTATCAAAAGTACAATAAATCGAGCTTGCATACTGGATAGTGAATCCTAGTTTTTTTGGACGAAAATTATAAAACTGAACAAAAGTAACAGCACTGCATACAAAAAATTAGATCAAGGAAGACTACGAGGCTTGCAGTTAAATAAAAATAATTTTCAATATCCACTGGTAACTTGTAATTTCTTTATAAAATTGAACTGAACTAAATCCTAATTCTGTTTGCATATCATATTTTTTTTAATTTAACCTTTTCAGCTAGTTTTTGTAGATGTTATTTTTGTACACCACTAAATGGAAACTTATTCCAATAAGCTAAAGGGTGTCCCAAAATTAACGCAAGATTTGAATTTGCCGCCATTTGTGCAGTGAAGTGTTGGCAACCCTGAAAAAAAGCAATTTGACAGCTAACAGTATAGGGTTATGAAAAATGGAGCGTTACACGATAGAACAACGTGTCTTCATTATTAAAGAATATTTCAAAAATAGTGAAAGCTTGGCGGCTGCAGTTCGAAAATTTCATACAAAATATGGCCGGAATAGTGTTTTAACTTCGTCAACTGTGAAGAGATTAATTGAAAAATTCATGGAGACTGGATCCGTTGGAGACGCCAAACACACTGGTCGTCCAAAAACAAGCCGTTCAAATGTGAATATCGAAGCAGTGCGTGAGAGTGTTGCGGACAATCCAGGAACCTCAATTCGACGTCGTGGACAAGAATTGCAAATGTCAAGATCTGTGTCTTCATGCTTACAAACTTCAATTAACACAACAATTGAAGCTTAATGACCATGCAGAGAGAAGAGAATTTGTTGAATGGATTATTGAACATCAACAAATGGACCCTGATTTTTCAAGCAAAATCATCCTAAGCGATGAAGCACATTTTCATCTTGATGGCTTTGTCAATCGCCAAAATTGCCGCATTTGGGGTTCGGAGAACCCACGTGTGATTGTCGAAAAAGAAATGCACCCACAACGCGTGACTGTCTGGTGTGGATTTTGGGCTGGAGGCATAATTGGGCCATATTTTTTTGAAAATGATGCTGGTCAAGCAGTGACTGTTACTGGTGCTCGATATCGCGACATGATTACACAGTTCTTTCTGCCAAAATTGAATGATATTGATGTACCCAATATGTGGTTTCAACAAGATGGTGCCACATGTCATACAGCCCGTGAAACAATTCAATTACTGCATGAGACATTTCCCGGTCGTGTACTCTCTCGTTTCGGTGATCAAAATTGGCCTCCTAGATCGTGTGATTTAACACCATTAGACTTCTTTTTATGGGGTTATTTGAAATCACAAGTCTATGTCAACAAGCCCACAACCACCCGTGCATTAAAGGAGGAGATTCAACGCTGCATCAACGAAATTCAGCCACATTTATGCAGAAGGGTCATGGAAAATTTCGACAAAAGAGTGCGCATGTGCATGCAAAGCCGTGGAGGCCATTTGTCCGATGTGTTATTCCATACATAACCCTATCCTATGTACTTTATGAGTCAATAAAAATATAACTATTAAAAGACTAAAAATGGCATTTTCTATTTAATTCAAATCTTGCGTTAATTTTGGGACACCCTTTAGAACTAAGCTAACAAAGTCTGCATTATGACAGTCTTGAGACCTAGTGTTATATTATTCATGTCGACCTTTCTGAATTCGAAATGTCTATAGGAAGTTTTATAGAAAAATTAATCCGCGTATTCTTTGCATTGTTTAAGCATTTTGATGTCATTACAATTAAGTTTCCGTTTTTCAGTATCTGTCATAGTCTTTACACCACTGCGCTTGTAGGGCTTCTAAACCGTAGTAAATTTTCAAACTCTGCAAGTTGGACCACCTTTTTTTGCTTCTGCTCAGATTTAAGATACTTCATAAAATCTGCTTTTCAGTGATGCTATGTACTCGCTTCTCAAGTATTTCTGAACAATTTAGCTTCTTTAGGAGGCCATATACTAGAATTTTGTTTTCTTTTCTGCCTTCTGAAACTGCTGTCATTTTCCTCGTTCATTAGGATAATAGTCTTCGTTGAACTTTTGTCACTAGCGAGATGCTTGTTGAATAAATCTGGATCTGCATCTAAATCATCCACGTCGCTCCCATCTCCTTGTATGGGCGAGACGTAATAGTTTTTTAATTTCCTTCTTAAATGCATAACTGTAGGAAGATCTATATTACAAAACATTGCATAAAAATTGCAACATCTAGGCTAAGGGCTATTGCTTGTAGCTGGATTTTCATGGGCCACATTCTCCATGTGACAAACACAATTCTGCATATTTAGGCTGGTAATTGATGGTGCTACAGTTTTCACCATCTAAAATTGAATCATTTCTTCTATAATGGTTAAGATTGTCAGAATTAGACGGAATGTTCTCTGTTGGAGATGTTTTGGCTTCGATGATCGAATGTAAAAGCAACTCATTCAGTTGAAAATCTATTTCAACATCAAGATCTTCTAGGTGTTGATATTGTATTTTATTGATACATTTCACTGTTTCTGGCGGATATTAAATGCTCTTTTAAGAAACTAAATTGTTAGGAACTTGTGTTTCATCGTAAAAAACTAAAAGCATCAGTGAAAAGGTAATTCAAACATATTGAACCCCAACCATAGGTGAATACCAAGATTGAAAGGTATCGTGAGAAAAAATTTATAATTTCATACCCCAAAACGAATTGCACTGTCTGGGGGCTTAAACCATCACTTAATATGTTGATAGTAATGAAAACTTGACGGACCTTCATATAAATTATAGCGAAAAGGAGGGGAAAATCGCCTTCAATATGCCAATTGCTGTCTTTGTGAGCTATGCTCGATTTTCCCACTTAATAAGTCTGAATCACTCACCGGTACATGTTCCATGTAAGGATAAGAAGCTGCACATTTTCTGTAAAATAAATGTCAAGCTACTTTTCAAATATTTATACTTTTCAATAAGTTTGTGTAGTTAATCCGCTGTATATCGTCGTAAGTTGTTAAAACAAAAGTGACATAAATCAAAACGCATTACAACAAAACTAACCTAAATCAAATCATAATCTTAACATTGTATTATTTTTCGCAACTAAAGTGACACAACTTTAAATAAAACAAATTTTACCGCAGATTTATTCCACTAAGCTGACTTAATTCGAGATATTGTAAGAACTATAATCATCAAAAGCGACACAATTCAAAGTAAAGTGGTTTAAATGCATCAGTGTAGAACATTTACTGTACCTACTTAAGACAGGATATAACTTAAAGATACTAATACGCGCTGAATCTGCAAAAGTGGCGCATATGCCATCTGGCGGCCAATGGGCAAAGTTAATTAATTACGCTTTTGATGGGAGGTAAACCATAATTACCGCATGTAATTGCTAGTATTTACTGAAAATCCACACTTTTTGAGTTGTGTCATTTTTGTAGCGAGGGTGCAACATGTTTCTGGAATTATAAAAAACTGTACTGCCATACTGAATCATTGTTTAATAGTCATGAATGACATTATCAGATATTCGCCTGAACCAAACGTTAAGTTATCAGTATCAGTTATTATTTTGTCCAAACTGTGATAATCAACAAGGCATGCCTCTCCGAATAACGAGAGACGAGCTGAACTTCACTAAACACTACCCCAAAGCTTTCGTCCAACTTCAAACTTATTAGATTTTCGCCAATTCACTTATCAGGCGAATTTTATATCCTCTTCTTTGAGCGTATTTGTCAAGATTATCGTACTTATTTGTTGTATAATTGGTGGAATTAGGCGGTAACTAATTATTCCAGAGCTCATTTGATATCCTGGAGAGCCGATAAGACATAATGGAACCTCCGAGATAGAAGAAGTTCTAATTAGCCATCTTTTTTGGAAGTTCGCTTGTTCGTTCGTTCGTAGTTATTTTTGGTTCGCTTTTATGCTGTTTAAATATCCAGGCAAAAAGTTCAGCATACTTTTGGTGCACAAGGGTATTAGCGGAACAGGCTTTATCTACATATTTTTTATTCAGGAGAAACGCCTTTTACAGTTGTACAAATCTAATGCAATTAATCTGTTATTGTACGAATTGTGGGAAATACGATATCAAGAACAGATGCTATGGTATTATAGAGGATATTATTGGCCTTTTTGTTAATTTCCCGCTAACGTCTTTGAAAAATCTGTATGTGCCTATGGAGTTTCGACGTGTGATGGTCGCAGGTTAGATATATGGCTTCTTTCGATAGTTCTACTACTTACGATAGAAGGTGCCTCCACACATCTGAAAAATATCATGTGGCTTACATTTCGATAATCCACCATGCTTGTCCGGTCAATAAAAACCACATGTATTAAAATATCTTCTTTACTGTTTAACGTTTCAATCACTAAGACGATCTTCTTCAGTACAATGATACATGTTTTCCCTTTTATTATCACAAGCCAATAGAGTGTGTTACTACACGTAGATCCATCTTAAAATTCCCTTAATCTCATGTTAAGAGACTATTGTAGTAACATACTGTATAGGAATATGGCAATGAAAAAAAAAACAAGCAAACGAACTGTCACTACTACAGTGAAAATTTATTAGAACATGTAGTTTTTATTGGCCAGATAAGCATGGGGGATTAATGTCTTCACACCTTTCAAGAAAACGCTGACGATGCAGTGATACCTGCCAATCCTAATAAAGAAGGTGATAGAAGAGCCATAACTACAATTACTGCACCTCTAGAGATTCAACGTATTCGATTTAAACAGTGCTTTTCCAAAAGGTCTTTCTTGATATTTATTCTTTGAACGGGTTGAGTTAGCACTGTTAAAGTAGGATTTTTATTCAGTTCTTTAATTGAAGCAGCTTTTCAAAGATGCAGACCACGAGGAGTCAACTCATATGGGATAATGGGGAACAGCGCAGTGTTGTCGGACACAACCTCACAACACTGTTGGCATCCAGAAAAAAAATGGCGGCTTTGACAAGTATGACGGTTTATTGCTGGCATTTCTAGTTAACCTTTTTTTTATTTGTGTCTGGATGGCTGGGTGGTTTGAAGGTACGTTTTGCGTAACTAAAATTTTTATTAAAGTCGTCCTTACTTAAACTACATTTTTTATTGAGTTGATGAATTTTGGAATCTGGAGTATAACACCTAACATGTTGGTGAAATTGTATAACACATTTTCTTCTAGGTGATTGTAATCAACAAAGGGAGCATCCTGCTCCCTTGAAATAAAGCTTTGGTGATAAAGAGAATCTATATTAGAATTAAATTTCTAGTTGATTCAGCAGTCACATATATGTGGACGTGGAGCGCTAAGAAACATTCAAGAAGCAGAGCTGAAGGCACTTATTTCCACTGCCAACCCATATGGTGATCAGTGATAGATAGAATACAGACTACTTGCTACTGTTTCCTCTCCAGGGAATATATCTCGACAATCGAGTGCTTCAAGTCCTAGGTAATATGTTTCACAATCATGGCTATTATCTGTTAATATTGGTATTCTGTAGTTGATATGAGAAATACACGACAACTTCCGTAGACTTCAGGTTTGAATATGGTTTCGTTACTTCTTAAAGCGTAGCTGAAAGAATGAAACGAAAGTCAGACATCCTTATAATATATAGTCAACATGTTTGCATCATATAAAATCTCATACGCAGTATGATATATTTTAACATTCTTAAATGTATATAATCATATTTTTCATAAAACTTATTCTTATTATCAATGTTATGGAATTTTGATTAGATATTCCTGTATTATAATTCTTATGAAAAATCTGTTATCTCTACTAAATTTGCAGTCGTTAACAATAATTATTATTTCTTTTTAAAAAGAATTTGTTTTCATTACTAATTCTAATAATTTTCCCATACAGATGCTGCAGAAGACCATCCCCAGGAATCACCAAATAATATTTGGACGATAAATATTATTGATATGTTCATGCAATATAAAATTTAGATAAAAATATATTCTGAAGTATAGATTTCTTACTGCTCTCAAATTTTCAAATAACTAGGATATATGTATGGTTTCATAATGGCCTGTGTTGTTGACGCTGCTGGATTAACAAATGAGTGACTACTTATTTGTCAAGACAGCACAAATATGTTAATAACACATGGCGTTATAAAATCTGCCATATATCATTAGAAATCCTTACTATAAAATTATACAACAGTCACATATGTATGCAAGGAGCCGGGATCGTCGCACGCGGTGGTTGTGCACAATCTGGCAACCATGTGGCATCCAGAAAAAATGGCGATTGACACTGACATAGATGAACAGTGTTACCTGATGGATAGCACGTGACTAAACCTTCTTCAGTCTATATGTTTTGTGATGCAGACTACAAATCGGTCGTTGTGAATTTAATAAACAATAGATTATTAGTGCCCTTAGTGCAGATTGCGAATCTGATAATATAGCATATTGGTCGTAGGTAAGCTATTCTCAAAAGATATAATCGAGAACATGAAAATAAGAAGAAGAATAAAACCTATACACTGCATAAATGATCATCAGAAAAGAAGTTTGCTACATATTTGCGTTTTTTGAAGAGGATCGTTAGCTCATATCAGTATGCAGTTGGCAGTTATGACTCAACTTCATGACTTATGAGGTATCAGAAACATTTGGCCGTAGAGGTTTCGTAACTGAGTTCCGAAATATATTTCCGCATTCTAGTAATGGAGCTGGCAACTGCGGATTTCCCTCTAAGCGATGCGGCGTACGTACGTTATTTTGCAGCATTAATTATTGCTTGTTTATGGAAAACAAACATGAACATGGAGCGAGCCTGGAAATTTAAACTAATTAAGATGGCCAATATACGGGTATGTACAACATAAACTGGTGTTTTTACTTCCTACGTCACCGGGCGAGTAAGTTTTGTAATTGCGAATAATTTTGAAATGAGATATGTTTTTTAGATGTTATATTACATGTTTACCACGGAAAAACATGTCTGTCTGTCTATCGATCCGTCCAGTAATAATTGGCCCATCTATATATAACTTGATAAGTACCGCTTGGACTCTGAATAAGTTTTCCATGTACACCTAGTGGAGAGCTTGGAGCAGAGGTAGTCAATATGTGAGAGGACCAATTAAGTCTGGCGTCTAAAACCACCCTCAATAGCTTTACTGGTACTGACTTTGATAACCACGTGTCTGATGAAAAAGGAATATGATTGGTTTTGTTTTCATTGAGGGACAATTTATTAGCAAGAAACCAACGTTAGTTGTCTTTCTTTTAGCACACACACACTGTTCTAGGGATCCCGATTGAGCCTCCAATTATGTTTACCAGGGGCGAACAAGGGCTGTTTAAAAAAATCGCTGATTATCCACAGATGAATCTAACAACTAATGCAATAGTATGTGGCCCTATGATTACAGAAACCATATAATTGTTTTTATAAAATAATGAAATAGAAATATGCACACAAGCTTATTTCGAAGAAGCATGGAGGGCTTGTTAAGTTACATGTACGAGATAAATTCCAAGGTCTCTAACAGCGGCAGTAGAAGGATGTGAGATAACGCAAACATGATACAATATAATAATTATATTTTACAGAGCAAGCCAAGGCAGATAACTTGCGTAATAGTTTATATAATATTTTACCAGGACAGATATGACTTGCTGACACACACTTCAGATCTCTTGAGAGGCTTACTGCAAGACAGCCTGCAGACACTCTACGCACCTACTCGTATTAGGCCCCGGCTTTTCAATCCCAGGCTAGCTGCAATTTCACTGCTAAGCGGTACCTGACTTTAACCAGACCATCAAGTATTGGTCAAATAAAAAGATGTATTAACCTGTTTTGCTTGACAGGCAATCTTTAGTTCACTTTCAAGTCATCTTTGCCCAACTTGGAAGTTAACTATTTTACGCTTAGAGTTTGCACCTGGCTGTATGAAAGAAAAAAAAAAGGAGCCCGCCAAGAAGCATAGTCGTGGAGCAGTGTGGTCTGAAAGTTGTTCCTTGTGGTTTCTGCAATTCTGATGCCCTATTGTCACGTTAGCAGGAACGCATTGAGTTATTCAAATGGTACTCTGCTCATCCCATGAGATAATAATGAAATTCAAATCCATAGCATCGATGCCTCTTGCCGTTTCTGGGATCCTGATGCAGGTGTATAGGTTCCTGAAAATCGCACCGTTAAAATTGGTGGCCGACAAGTTGCTATCAGAATCACAGAAACGCGAAGAGGTATGCAAATGGTACTCTGAGACGAACTTTTGATCTTTGGCATCTATGCTCCTAGTTGCTTCTGCAATCCTGATACAGATCTGAATATCGCACTGTCGGCCACAGCTTCTTCGAAAAAATGGTAGGTAGGAGATTTGTCATCAGGTTTACAGACACGGGAGGAGGTATGCAAATGGTACTCTGCTCCTGATATTAGATAAACACGAAATTCCAATCCATGACCGACACATCTTGCCGTTTCTGCGATCCTGATATAGACCTAAAAATAGCACTGTCGACTAGACTTTTCCCGTAAAATTGTTGGGCGGCGACTTGGGATCAAGATCACACACAGAACCCAGAGGAGGTATATGAATAATAATGTGCTTTCGGTATGATATTAGCGCGAGTTTGGATCTTTGGCATCTATGCTCCCTATCGTTTCTGCAGTTCTGGTGCAGACCTATAAGTTTCTGAAAATCGGCATAGCTTCATCGTAAAATGGATAGACTGGAGACTTGTTATCTGGACCACAGAACCCCGATTAGGTATGTGAATAATACTTTGCATTAACTGTGGTACTTGCGTGAAACTTGGATCGTTGCTATCTATGCCCTTCACGGTTTCTGCGATCCTGATGCAGATCTACAGGTTTCTTAAAGTCGCACTGTCGATCAGGCTGTTTTTCGTAAAAGTCGTAGATTGGACACTTGTTATAATGTTCACAGAAACGTGAGGGGACATACAAATGGTACTCTGTTCCTGCTGTGACATAAGAACGAAATTCAAATGCATGGCATCGATGCCACTTGTGGTTCCTGCGATCCTTGTTCAGGTCTAAGGGTTTCTGAAAGTGGCACTGTCGACCAGGGTTTCTTCGTAAAATTGGTAGCTTAAAGACCTGCTATCTGGTTCTCTGAAATGCGAGGAGGTATGCAAATGATACTGTCTGTGAGATGAGCACAAAATTCTAACCCACGGCATCGATACCTCTTGCCCTTTCTGCCACCCTGATACAGATCTATAGGTTTCTGAAAATCGTGCTGTCGATCGGACTTTTTTCGTAAAATTGGTGGACGACAGGTTGCTATCGGGATCACAGAAACGCGAGGAGGTAGTATGCTGGAAGTAATAAGAGATATGGCCGATCTATCAATCGGCTTTGCAATGTCGGCACCGTAAGCTATTTTTGGGTGATAACTTTCAAATTGTAGGTTAATTCAATTCTGCATTAATTACTGGATCGTGTTCGATTTTTTAGTACAGGAGTCACATAGTAGTTTTATACAGGGATATGCTTATTTAGAAACAGACTCGATAGTATGTAATATTTTTTTGGTACTACTGCACTTGTTACGTAAGGTCAAGTGAAAATTTTCTTGGACACGTAGCTCATGATCAACACGTCAAAGAAGACGATCTGCATGCACTTAAGAAGTCACACCACTAAATTCTTAGGAAGATCCAGCGTAAACAATAACAACACATCGAAACATTTATTATTGCTACAGGAGTATGGCGATTTTAGCTTTTTGAAATAAGATTCATAAATCAGCAGCTTGAATTAGCTACACGACAGGATTCGTATTTTTTTGTCTTGAAACCTAGTATCTTAGTTATCTTAAAGCCTTGATGTATAATTTACTTACAAATCTTGCTTCTTTTTGCTATACGGAAACACTTAATTTTGGGGAAGGGAGGAACATGGGACAATGTTGGCAAAGACAAATCACAAGCTGGCGGTTAGCATTGTTGGCAAGGCAATGACGTGAATGATCATAGAACAGCTGAAATTGTTATAGTAGAACATGTTACACGCATTGTGTGATTATGTTTTTTGTACTGCTTACACAGCCTCAAGTGGTTCGGTTAACTTGAAGTCAACTTTTATAGTAAAACCGGTATTCTGATAAAATGTGTTGCCGATTTGTGGAAATCATGCATGCCATTATAGAAACTAAGCGCAAGTACAAATGCTTTTTGAAAGTTGAAGGAACCGTATTGCTGATACGATTTAAGCAAATACTCCAGAATTTAGTCTTATAACATTTATTTTTTCCTACTCTCTTTCCTTTAATGCAAGTATCGCTAATGTTTTCGCTTGTTTGTCCTTATATCAACCATTCTTGGTCATTAATGTAAATTCCAGACAAAGACATTAAAGATAAAAATTTAACGTCAATGGTATACTGCACTATCCGTAGCTTATGAAAAGAGGTGAGTGTGTCTGGTGCGGGATCTTACTTCATCATATCCGCTTGACCTGATGGTCTATCTTCCTTGACTATATGCTATATAGCGTCTAGACGCGTGAGATACAGCCGGAAGTAAAACGAAGGTAGCGAATGAATTATGTAGGATATCTAGGCGAAGTTCGTTCTTTCCATCTCCAACGACCCTGGCGGAAAATATAATTTGATTTAATACATTGTGTTTCGGGTTGTTTGGGAAGTTGTACCACAGTGAGTCGGTCGAAATTAGGTGAAAGCATCTACGGATAGCGGTAACTTGGATATATGTTCATAACCAAGCCTGAATGCGAATACCCACCACCAGCAGTCGTAAAGTGAGGAATTGTGATATGCAGCGGAAAAGTTAGACAGTTCGTTAGATTTACTGGAGCGGTCGCGTCGACCTGGAATACAGAACAGACTGATAGGATACGTTGCTTGAAAATTGTACCCAACACCTACTTTTGAGTTCGAAAGTTATATTGTGCTTTATGTATTACCCAAAATCCGAGGTTAAAAAAATCGAAATGTGCATGTACGGATTTTTTTATATCCTCTATTCATATAAAGATTTAATCGTCATTAATTACGGTGTGCTTTGACGAACGAATTTGTATAAGTTAGGTCCCTACATACCTACAATGCAGTGTTCGTCAACAAAATAACTAAGATTAGTGCATACCTTTCTGTAGTTTTGCCTACCAAAGTGACATCAGTATACGTTCTTTATTCTCGTACAGTAGGGCAGAAATCCTTTATCTGTTGGAATGCCAATTTTAGTCATTGCTGAAACAATGAAATGAATAAATTGTAGAGGTTATGAATAAACTGATGTTTATTTTTGTATGTTTTTTTGCCAGCCAGCTGGTCGACCTCGACTAGAAAGGAGAAATAAGTCAGTTACGATGTAAATGGTGTTTGGTTCACACCGCCAGTTATCACAGTTACTCTGTAGAGACACTTGCTATTGAGCTTTATAGTACATAAATATGAGCAAATGTTACATCGAGTCCAATTCAATGGAGTCACTGTTGATATTGGGGTTCCTTAGGGCTTACTTTGTTCATTCTCCATATCAACGAGATTGAGTCAATGTGTGAAGATGGGCTGTTCATACTATTTCCAGATGATGCAATATTAGTCTCGAGCAAATCGGAAAATGTCTTGAATGATAAATGCAAAGGTAATTTCAAAGACCAGTCTAAACATCAATTGATTTTGAACACAGACAAAGCCAAATGAATGGGGTTTCATAGCCCACAAAAGAAGATAAATATCCCTGATGTTGAACATCAGAATGTCTCATTGAATTTCACAATTGATGTTAATTTTCTGGGAATATTTCTCTTATTTGTTTAAAAACTTACGTTTGGTTTTCTGTGAAAGTCAGCTGGTCAGAATATACTACGGTCTTGTGGAGTCCAAACTGACATGTTTTTGTTGCTCAAAAGCGATTTGTTAGATCAATGACGCGGATAAGTTACACCCACAATTGTAAAGAAATTAAAAAAAAAATAAAATCTCAACGGTACTTAATCTGGTGACCCACGAGTCGGCGTCATACGTATTTAAAGTAGGAACTAAATCGCAAAACATGCATGGTATATCTTTGACATCCTTCCAAAGAATATACAAGGAATAACAAACCAAAATCACTATAAGTATTGTTTTCATCAGTGCGCAAATGTTGTTTACTATTTTGTTTTATTTATCGTCTTGTTGTGTCTCTGTATATGGCCGCTCTATTTACGATTTCTATACAAACTTTGCTTGTCTAAAGAAAAATCAATTATTATAAATTACAATACTGTCTAGCCAGTGGCATGGGAAATAAAACTGCTACAGCTGCACAAGTGAATTCGTAATACTAAGCAAGCTATTTTCCTCCTCTGAAATACCTACACCAATTTAGAAAATGGTATATAGACCGTAACAGTGATACGACCACAAATCACTTCTGCATACATGCACTGCACGGTTGTAAGGAAAAATCACCTACTTGAGCTCGGAGGTTGAAAGCAGTCGTTTCATAACACAGTGTTTTGTCCACCGAATTCTGAGGACTCAAGAGTTTGCTAAGATTAATATCAAGAAATGACCACATAACACTTAACGGAACTGGAGATTACAGCTCTTTGAGTACAAAGTTTCCTAAGGAATGAAACGAACAAAGTAAATGATCTTTCGGTTTGCACCTTTGTAGCGGATGACGGTATTACTGTTATCAACCGACAAAGTAGACCTTACAAAACGATACTACCTTGCGGTTTTCTGCCATAAAATGGCGGAAAAACCGCGCACCGGCCCGTTTGTAATCACAAGGCGGCTTTGAGATGCAGAGACCAATGAGAAAATAGCGAGCGTTAGCCCGGGAAAGATGGCGACGTTGATAAGACGGAAACAGAACGACTCGCTGTCTAGACAAGCACTAAAGGATATTCCTCCATGAAGTGGTTGAGTAAACAAGCTAGCGGATAGCATAGCACATAGTTTGTGAGTGCTGCAGCCAAAATTCTTAGCCTCATCTGAACTCGAAAGGTATTTAATGAGTCAAAAAATTTCAAAACGAAATATGCTCCAAATTTTAGACATACAGGATGAGTTTTTAATGTTTTGGTGACAGTCTTGTTACATTAAAAAAAAATTAGCGGAGATATTTATAAAAATTATTGGAAACATGCGGTCCTTGGAAAATAAGTCACTCTGTACAGGGTAGTTCATAATTATATCGCAACATAATCATTTTTACTTCCTGCGTCACTGGGCGAGAAAGTAACATATTGTAATCGCGAGAAATTTCGAAAATAGTATATTACGTTTTTTGGATATATGACAACTATATTACGAAAAACATGTCATTTCCGTCGGTCTGTATATCGGTCTGCTGATGGAAATTGTAATGGTTGAAAATTGGTGGTTGGGGGTTGTAAGGGGTAGAGAAGTCAATCTACTTGACGGTTTTTTTTTCAAATGGAATGTACGTTTTAGTATCTTCTGAATAACGCCTTCAGAATAAGAAGTGTGATATAGCAAATTATGATGCATGGATCGCTACTTTTGGAGATACGGGCTATTTTTTCTGGAATAACACTCAAGTTTGACAGCTTGTAAATCAGTGATTTTTACAGATAGAGTGACGAATTTTTGTCAAAAGAATTCAAATTGTACATGCATATTTCCACAATTTTAAGTAAATTTTTATAAGGTATATTTTCATATAAAATTTGACGAAGCTTTAAATTACTGAATTTGCAGTTTTCCAGAAATCATTAGGTACTCAAAATAAATACCAAATTATATTTGGAAATAAAGGGTTTACAGTCGTTTAGTACCAGGTTTCATCCAGAATACTTGCCAAACACTAAAGATGCTACGTGATGCTGATTTATTTTGAGTTTGTAAATACCCTATATAGGCGATAGTCAATATTTGAGGGACCGTTAAATGACGGGAAACTTTTTGAGGAAAAGTTTACTACTCCTTCCGCCAAAATAACTGACTCGGAGTATTTTTATAAACAAAAGTAGGATTCCAAATTTTATCTTCTTTCTTTGAAAATCTCTTCAGAATATAGTAAAACATAGATCATATCCTATTCAAAAAATATATTTTACCACGAACTTATAAATCAATGTTTTCCAAGTAAGGAGTGTAAAGTTGTATAGAATTTTAGCAATAACGTTTTTAGATATCATTTGTAATAACAACAGTATCGACCAAGCCTGCACTAAAAACTCACCCCATTGATAGATCTAGTTGACTCATACTATAACCCTGATAAGGTCCACATTGTCGTAGAGCTACAAATCCCCTGAAGGATCTGGAATGATGGAGTGGGTTGTAATCCGTTTATATCTTGATATAAAAAGGTACTTTTATGGTGCCCTGGAGGAAAAATGTCTTAGCAAATCCAAATGGCTATAAACCTATACGCAATTAATATTTTATTGATGTGATCAGGTGTGGTGAACTGAAACAGGAAAAAGAGTTTTTGGCATTTCGCATTATGTTAGTATAGTAGCAAATACTCGTATGTTTCCGAAATCTATTGATACTCTCAGAATGGTAACATTTGAACACACCTTTATTAAAAGATAGTAAACAAATTGAAAGATAGCCCAGACACATGCGTATTATTATTGACATGAAAAGTAAAACCTAATAAAAATTTCAAAATAATTAGAAAATTATACCTGCGGAGTCGGAAAGGGCAGATCTAATCACACCATCAGCATAGAACGCGGAATGCTTTTACCCATACAGAAACATAGAGATATCTTCCACTTTCACATAAATTGTTTCTCTTCAGAATGTTTTGTTAAACCAGTCCTTTTGAAGAATAAGAGTTTCGTATATTTAAGATATAATCGATATGGAGGGATTAAATCCATCCTACTTGAAGATACTGGAGTTAGTGCAGTTTGACATTAAAAATTGTAAAGTTATATCAGATGAGCAACCCTTACAGCGTTATTAGAAAAATATTAAGAATACTCGTATTCATGTTTTATCCTTAATGAGTCTGATATTTGACGTGAGATTTTCGACACATTTTAGGGCCTATGTTTATAGGAACCTTTTATGTTCTCACTTCAGCGTTCTGGTATAGAAATATTGTGATATGGACTATGTGTACTATGTTTTTGTTAACGAGGATCATAAGAATCAAAAGAGTCCGGTTGCTTTTGGTGAGTTCAGTTTCTAAGAGACAGAGTCAATCAATCTGTCTACAATGAAGGGAAGTGTATGTGACATGACACAAATAATATATTTACTTTGGAAGAACACTTCTTGGCTTATCATGAATTTGTGGCAAATATTCAACTTAGAAATCTCCACATCACTTTTAATTGCATCTCATGTGTTCATTTTCACAATTAATTCATGTCCCAAAAATCATAGAAGCAACCGGATGAATAATCACTCTCCTTATCCTTCTCTCAAACTCATGGTGTTAATTTATCATACCGAGTCTCCGGCGAAAATCAAGACAGGCATTTTCAAGCAAACTCGGCATGCAAAATCCCACTCAGAATTACATTTGAATCGTATAAAACTTTCTACAGAAGTCCGAAATACATTATAACTCTCGCAAATTTCTGCGTATTGGGTACAAGCTATCGAAAGGCGTTGCATAGAGGAGAAACCTTTGACCCAGGAAATTTGGGTAAAAATGTGACCGGAAATACCTTGAGAACTAGTAAACCAATATCTGACAAAGTTTGAATATGGGAATTTATCGTTCACACTCAATCAGATCGCGTACCATTCCGTCTAACCTTTGATTTGTGTTATTCCATCTATGATGGTTCTTTGGATACTTCTTCAAATGGATTGACTCAGTAATCATGACGCGTTAATATACAACAGTCACGGACTGATTAACTGACATAGATGAGAAACACGGACTAGTGTGGTATTGATATCTTTAAACAACAGAAATTAGAATATTATCGCCAGCTTAACCGTTATTTAAGAAGAGATGTTAACATAATTAAAAGTCAAGAAATGATCGCATATCTTAGGAAGTACCCATTCGAGGACCACCAAACCCTAACCAGGGGCATACATCGTTCCATAATAAGTGATTTGAACTGCATTGTTCCCTGAATTACGATCCTTTCATGAACAACTCAACTTTTTATATCTACGTGTAATGATGTCATTTTCAGCGTAAGTTAATGCTCTAGTACCCCTTAGTATAATCTGTATGTAGCAAGACCCCATAATTATATGATAACCTAGTCAGAAGCTGCATTGTTTCTGAATAAGTGGTAAACTAGACAACAGTATACGTAATTATTACCACCCGATCAGGAACTAATGGTTATCGGTCTTTTACAAATTTGGTAGAGGTAGGTCCAGCGATACTTCTGGACTTTTGATTTGGCTGTTATATATACTCAGTGACATTTGAAGTGTCACACCAAGAAAAAATAATTGATTCAACTTGTTTACCTTTGTTAAAAACTTATCTCTTAGTTTTTGTGAAGATACCAGCTTCTAAAAAATTGAGTAGTACAGATATTTTTAGTTATTGCCGTTTCATTTACTAGTGTTAAGCATAACAAAGACGTTCATGCTAGTGTCTTTGTTTTTTTTGTTACTACGAGTCAGATCCCTGACCAAAGGCTTGCACAAAAAGGTAGATCTGTTAGTATGTGTACACTCCATAAACGTATTTGAAATGTTTTCATACCGTCCACGATTAGTGCTTCACATGACTGCGGATCACTGTCGCCAAGGTTTGAGCTTGAGCAGAGAATGACAACATTGGGAGGCAGAATGGCATAATGTCATCTTAAGCGACAAATAGCGAGTCTGTCTGGGTACGCACGATGGTCATAGAAGGGTAAGACGCTGCCGTGGAGAGCGGCATGATATTGGATTTGCTGTTGAGAGGCATATTCACAGGACCGTTGGAGTAACGGTTTGGGGGATATTGCCTATGAAAGCCGATCACCTCTTCTCTTTGTCTTTACTGCCGTATGTAGAGGGCCGTCCACTCGTCATTTTTCAGCAAGACAGCACACGTCCTCATATTCCTCGTCATACTACGGGCTTTCCTCAAGAAGCAGGCGTTAACGTTTTGCCTTGGCCACCCCGTTCACCGGATTTAAATCCCATCGAACATGTGTGGGATATGACGGGGAGAGACTATCCACTTTGGATCATCCGCCACAGATTCTGCCACAGCTAATCCACTAAGTTCGAGTTGCTTGGAATGACGTGCCACGACCAAATATCGATCATCTCATTTTGCCTAACACATTATTAATTGTTTTTCTTATTGCTTGTCAATAAGATTTCGTGAGAATGTTATCGTTTCATTCATGATGTAAGACTATCGCATTATCAAAAAATCAAGTTGAAAAAATAATTTTTTTCTGGGTGTAACACTTGTAATGTCACTGAGCACATTCATAATACGTAGGCTAGGTGGAGTTCTGCTGCTGGGAAATTATGCTGACAGAATAGGTACTGTTGCATCCAAATCTGGAAAATCAGCACTGTTTCTGACTGGAAGGATTGATTATCTTACTACCAGAATTATCAGAGATATTGAACTGTTTCCAGAATTTTGCATAACCCTGTATAACGTGCATGTCGCTATTAGATTACACAATTTTTGGGCGTAATATGAAACTATCTATTCTAACGGAAACGTTTGCGAGAATGTACGTCAGGTTTGAAAACTCCAATTCAAAGACCATCTTTGAAAATGAACTAAAACTCTTTCTAATTATGAGTCAATGCAAGCGCGAGATCTTGTGGTGGTAGTTGAGTCTAGCCACAGGAAATCAGACTAGATTTAAGGACCTGTACCTTTTCAACATATCATAAAATTTTGTTCTATTAGACCCAAAAGTCTTACGCTGAAGAAACATTTGAATATATGAGTTAATCAACGCAGTTATCTATCGCTTTGATACACAAACAAAAGCAATTTTAAAACAAATATGTTTTGATGAAATGGATAGGTATATGGAATGAGTTTTGAATATGGGTACTGGTAAAATACAGCATCACAGTTTTTAGTGCATACAATTTAGCAAAAAAATGTCTGTAGGAAAGGTAAGAGGCTATGCATTAGATAAAAAAATTGACTTTGATATTCGTTTCTTACGATTCCCTTTCGCGCGTTTCCAAAATTTGACGTCACTCGCTCTAATCCTCTTCCAAAATTTTCCATTTGTGCTTCCGGGTGTTCCGGCACTATGTCGAGGGCAGTTTTTCACCGGAACGACGTCAGAAATGGCGGGCGTCGGGCGTCGGGCGGCGAGCGGCGAGCGGCGTAGAATCGGCAGTGATTGATTTCTCGAGGGAATCGTCCGATCTCTCGCTGTCATCCATCACTTTTGATTAAACGATCTAGATGCTGCTGCTGCCGTTGCCGGATGATCGACTAATATTCGTGCGTCAGCGTCAGATCGGGCCGGGGCGGCGTTAATGCGTTTTTTGTGTATTTTCAATGGACGCAAACGCCTTCCCAATGAACTCTCCCGAGGGACAAGTGTTGTTTCCTCCTCCAGGTAAATGGCACGATTGTCCCGGAAAGTACGGACAATATTTGCGATTAATTCTCCATGTCTTCCGGTCGTTAAATGAAGTATTATCACAAAATGGGCTGACCACGGCGTGGCTTTTTCCTTGTGGTATGTTGTTAAATGTCAAACGCATATATGTCCTGCTTTGCAATCTCCAGGACAAACTTTCGTGTGTTAATAGTATTTTCTTACAGGCAACAATAGTTCTAGGTGGGCTTTCGCGTTTCTTTTGGAGGGTTGGAGAGTTTTTGGCGTTTTCGGGACGATGGACGAAGGTGACGTATCTGGTACATTAAAAAACGACAATAGCCCCATATTTGCTGGTTGTTTTGAAGGGCTGGATGTCCTTTTTGTGGAACGGGGATGTCTACCCTAAGCAGTCCTGGGCTTTGCTGGTTTCACGTGGTGGTGTCTTAAAATTTGGAATGATGACTGCACAATCTCAGCTTGTTACGGGATTTTCAGATTCTGCAGTAACAGACTATATATGAATGTGATAATGAAAATAAAAAATAAACGAACTGTCATCTGAAAGACAGATAAATCAAACATATTGTCATTGAAGAAGATCACCTTTGTGATTGAAATGTTTACTACAATAGAGGTGATCTGTTAATACATGTGGTTCTAATGGTCAGACAACCATGAGGATTATCCACTTTAACTGCGTTCTGCTATCAAGAATAACATTATTATTGGATGACCCAATTCTGTTCATTCCAACCCTGAGATGATAAACATCGCTAGCAGGAATACATTCGCGCGTAGCATATTTATTATTTGCACCACGTAAATGTCTGGAAAAAGCGGGAATTTCCTTCCGGAAGAAGAAATGGTGTACCGGCTAAACTCGCAGGGAGATGTAACCGGATGAAAACGACCAAGCGCCGGCAAACGGAACTACCAGATGAATTATGGACGATACCTGATTGGAATTTGACTTCCCCGACACGGATGTTCGTGTAAGAGAATATCTTTATTTCAGGCCAATCAATTAACCCAGGTCGTTGCATCGAGGCATGTGTCTGTGAACAAAATATAATTTAAGATATATCCTTCCTAAGTTTTAGAAGACGTGTGAGGTCACCTAAGTTAAACTCGTGAAAACAATCATAATGAAGTAATGAAGTACGAGTACTCCCTAGTAAAATGCTGTTCGCTATATGTTAATCGATATCACTAAAGCGTGCTTTTGGCTCAATATTTGACTAGCTGATGCATTTAAGGTAAGCTAGACGGTTTTATATCCTGTTTTTACTTTTGAATTTGTTGGAATGTCACAAAGCCAAGAATACTTGTTTTCATCAACGTAATTCGAAATTCACAAATCGGTCAAGCGATGGACCCAATGTACTCGTACTCAGCTTTTACAATTCGACCAAATGAGATGTAGGAAATTTTGATCAAATAAACGCTGGACGGTGCAAATATTTTAGAACGCGATCACTATAAGCGCTGTTCCGATTTCGCTGCTGATGATCGCCAAAAAGTACGAAAGAGCTGTACACATCTACTATATTGCCAGAATCTAAGAGATCTAGCGATCAGCGTGCTGACTCGGCGTTACTTTACAGTTTCAACAAATCGCTGCTGGTCGTCGAATCTAGTAATAGATGACACTTTGTGCTGTCGGTGGTATTACGAGCACTTGAGCCCGGGAAAGTTTTGCGGACAGTGGGAAAACTGTATTGTTCGATGTGCGGATGTGTCGGTTGTCTATGGACAGGGGAAAGATCTGGCAGGTACGCGGGCAAGTTCAATCAATAGAGGGCCTTAATGGTAAAATGCACCTGTTATAGAAAAATAATGGACGACGTGTTTCTGATTAGAGACCTCTTGCATGCAAAGCTGACGCTCTACCAACGCAGCCAAGGTGAGGTTTTGCTGATGTTTCATTGAATGCTATTAAATAACTGTGCGGAAAATAGATCACGACCTGCATAGTATTGCAGGCTTCTAAGAACTGACATCTTTGATTCATATACAGGAGATACACGACGTCATTGTCATAAACATATGATGCAATAATTACTATTACTGCACACTGGTGAAAGAAAACCCTCTGATCTCGACAAGATGTGTTGTAGAATCAAAGAGTATTTTCTTCCAAGGTTAATGCAGGTTCGTTATGTGCTGTTCTTAGCCTACAAAGATGGATTACTGCATTTTTTCCCTTAGCAGTTTCAACCAGGCTATTAATGGTCACTTGAAGTTTCTTTTTCATTGTTTCATTTTCATAGTGGGCGAGACATGAGTTTATTAAATCATTCGTGTCATTCATTTTAACTGCAATAACTGCATTTTTTTGCAAATCGATTTATTCTGCCACAAACAACAAGTGATAAAAAGGTCAGGTTTTTCTGTTAGGTTTTTGTAAATGTTAAATTTCGGGTAGCTTATCGGGAAGCCTTTTTGTGATTGCCCAAAATGCCTAGAGTACGTAGAAATCGCCGGGTATCGCCGAATACGACAGTTTGGCCTTTTTTCTTATCTCCCACATTGGGTGCTACCTCAAACAGCTGAAAGTCTGCGTAACCGTTTGCTTTGGTGTAGAGAAAATATTATATGGAACCGGTAATGGAATCAGGTAGTCTTTAGTGACGAATCCTGCAACCAAAACCCGATTTTTCAGCAAGACAATGCCAAACCACATGTTGCTAGGGCATCGATGGCCGTCATGGATCAACATCGCATCAAACGTTTACCTTGTCCACCACCATCGCCTGACCTATCTCTACTTGAACATGGCAAGCTCTTGAATTGGCAATACCTTCCACAGACCTTAGTAGCTCTTAAGTTGCAGTAGCCTGGAGTGAGATACCCCAACAGGATATCGACCACCTAATCAGCACGATGCCCCGGCGTGTCAATGTGGATCCTGAACACATTATTGAACCAGCTTCTGCAGTCAGTTGTCGAATCAAGCTGAAAATTCCATCATTTTACTAGTAGGAGATACTGAACATATATGCCAAAAATTATTAAAATCGGATAAACATACGTAGTTATTATGGACTTAGGAGAGCATCTTTTATCAGAACCTTTGTTGTTATTGTTGACGCAGTTTCTAGCCTAAAAATATTGACCCGTCTCTCTGAAACACCCTGTAAAGTGAATGTGACCCGGGGTGGCTGTTAAATGGTGCGCATGTAGTTTACCTCATCATTTTGAACGCAAAACCTAGATGGCGGTGGTCTATTTTAGGTAGAATACTTTAATCAATGCTTCGTGCATATTTTTGAGTCTTACTTGTTTACACTTCTTGTGCCAAAGGTCGCTTTCCCGCAGGGTTTTCAATACAGATGCCCCAGCTAAATCACTTCAAAGAGCAAATTGCCAAAAGGCGATTGTGAGAGATACTCTTACTACGATTATTAGTAATTTCTAGAGAAAACGCCCGGAACCGGAACATTCACAGATAGGTGGGTAGCTGCAAGTCGACTAGCGACGGCAGTGCCAACAAGAGTTGTCGTATCTGATCGCGTTGTCGTCTGTTTGTCGGGAACATGTGCCGGGTCTGGTTATAGTTGGATTACTGTCGAATTGCCGTCTGATTGTGTCCACTTATGGCTGGGTTACATACGCCATTTGCTTTCGTCAAAGACGTTTCCTAAATCAGCTACATCGTTTGTAAAAAACAGACGACATAATATATTGACACTGCTTCTTCGGCAGCGCAGAAGACAGATTTGACAGCTTTTGAAGATGGATCCATAAACTGCAACGTTGTATTTCGGAAACATTGTTTGGTGGTCCAGAAGTTGATACTTGATGGATCCTTGACAATAACGATTTGATCTCACTTTAACAAGCTGGCTTGTGCGACTGGTCTTCTTGTTCCTACGGTATCTAGGATCAATCACGAGCCACTCACTTTATCCTCGAGGTTTTTAACAAATATAAAAACGAAGAGCGTTATAACCTTAGTATTATCAACATTACTATTTCTGAAGATATAAAAAAATATAATCTTATTTGTCACTTATGTACGTAAAATATTTAACAAAATCGGCATATTATCAGTATTCATGTTTATGCGTGAAAAAATAGAAGGAAAGATACATCAGCTTCCCATAACGATACTAGCGCCAACGAAAAGAACAATAAGTTACCAAAACCTACGTATAACGTATAATACAAACACGAAATTAGTCAGATGGTCAGCCACTCCAATTTGTTACCGAACACAATCTACTTCATCAAAAAGCTCATTAAATTTAGATGAAGGCAACTAATTTACTAAGCCTTAAACAGTTTATAAATGCTGGTTGTTTTTTTTCCATCTGCCGATACGATCTTATGTAAATCAAAGCTCCTAAAGGCAGAAACGAAAACTCTCTGCCTAATAAATCATATTTTAGAAGCATTATCAGTTAAGGGCACCTTTTCAGTTTGATAAAAATCGCGATATTTAGCGTGACAAAGATGGATACTTGTACATTAAACACGGGGTTGTGTTATACAGTATGCTGGTGTATTAATGATTCTTGCTTCTGATTACCAAGTGTAGAGTGTGCCAGACAAAGTAAATTCAGTCCAAATGACATAAGGCTACGGTGAACTAAAGAGCTAACTTACTCAATTATATGAAACACAGCCAATTTGATTACAAATCTCATGAAAACGCAACGTTCCATATAACTGGGTAAGCCTTCTGTATACTATGGCTTGGGAAAATGAGTTACTATAGAGGCGTTTAACACAAAAACTTGATTGCATTTTTTCTCCTAATCTCCGAAATCGAGAATTCGTTGGATGCAGCGATCGGCCAGAACAGGGCGACAAGTGGTCATATCATGCAAATCAACGCAGACTTGGATAAGTGAAATAAACGTGATTTGATGTACATTAGTGCATAAAGAGTTACCAGAAGGTGCGGTAACAAGTGAAATAGTGCATAGCCATATAGAAAACACATTCAAGAGCAAAATAGCATGCATAAAAACATGCGCGGACCTTCGCATGGGGAAAACTGGAGCAACCTCTTCAAAAAGGCTGGTCGCAGAGCTGAAAAATCAATCGAAAATCTATACACCATAATCGACCTACTGAAACGATAAGTGGAAAATGAGGTTAAGAAACCCATTTTTGGAAACCGGAAGGTAAACAATGTCAGGTCAGTGCTCACGTACAGATGAGCAGAGCATCACAACATCAACCGACAATTGTCCAAGAATCACGCGATAGATCAAGAACGTCATCACAAACGTCACGATCAGATGATTATGCGAACAAATCGGTGAGAACAAACGAAGAAACTGAAAACCCCAATAGAAAGGCGAATTAATCAGAATATACAACCACGGAGATACGAGTAGACGAATGGCAAAAGGTGATAAAGGAAAAGAGAAGAAACGTCATCATTGGGAACAGCTCTGGAAGCCAAACAATTCAAGGTGTCCCCAAACAAGCAGCACTGCACGTATCCCGATTCGCTACAAATACAACAGCTGACACGCTATGTGCTCTCACCTGAGGCCAACATTCTCAGACGCAATAGTGGAGGCCATCACTCAGAAACACCCTCAGCTATCTACATCATTTAAAGTCAACATTCCAGAGAAACACTTCAATAGAGGCTCGGACCCTAAATATATGGTCAACTGGAGCGTGCATGAGCGGTTCTTTCACTAACGGAGAAAAAAGAATCACAAAGACAAACCATAGTAAATGGTGATCAATTGATTATTAGCCCAACTAACCCTAGAAATATTAACGAAATAACTATACTGCATTGCAATGTTAGATCTGTGAGGAATAGCATTGATCAACTAGAGGCTCTTTTGGCAGACTCTTTAACTGAGCATTGGCTTAAATGTGATGAAATTGGGTCTTTTAATATTAATGGCTATTTTCTATGTAACTTCACCGCTACAACAAGTAGTATACAGGGTGTCCACGACAAACTCAAGGAGAAGGTAGGCTTTGGACCGACCTCCCAAATAACCTTACCATCTTTGTGACACTGAATCTTTTCTTAACTTTTGAAGAAACGAACCTTTTCATCTGTGGTCTTTAGCTGCATGTACAAATAAGGTTATACTTTGTTCATTTTTTCTATAAAATACTTCTAGATAGTTGCTTTATCATACACAAATGCAATGTAGTTAAAAGATATTAAGGAATCATGATAAAATAAGGGCTGTTTTGGGATTTACAACCTTCTGATATTGTTTCCTCAACTTCCATAAGATCATATCAGGAGCAGGTAATAATAATGTTGCTTTGTACTATTTAGCATGTCACTGATCGGTAACCAGTGTAACTTGAATTTAAATCCAATAATTACATTGTAGTGTGTGTCAGTCACTTACAAAAGCAGCTATCACATTTTTCAATTCCAAATAGTACGTGTGGCGCCTTTCTGAAATTTGTATTCAATGAGCAATCTTTTTATTCACTACAATGCAGTTATAACTATAGCCCAGTATATTTTTGTTTCACTACAGATGTTCAAAGTTGAGGAAAAAGTGTCAGAAGGCTATACATCCCAAAATAGTCCTTATTTGATCATGGTTCCTCAATGTCTTGTAACTTCATTGCATTTGAATATGATAAAACAACTATCCAGAAGTATTTTATAGAAAAAATGAACAATGTATAACCTTACTTGTACATGCAGCTAAAGACCACAGATGAAAAGGTTCGTTTTTTTAAAATTTAAGAAAAAATTCAATATCTCAAAAACGGTGACACTTTTATACTTCGAAGTTGAGTCATTTATTTTAACAGTGAGTAGATCTGATCAAAAGAAATGTTTTTTCCTTTAGCATTTTTCTGGTAAAATTAAAGTAACAAAGTTATAGCCCTTTGGAAGTTTGAGTACCGCCCTGTCTCAATAATAATATTATGTGCTCGTGTTTGGCAACAACGGATATAATCCGCCTTATCGGTTCATCGCATCGGAAACAAAAAAGCGAAAGAATTTGGAACGATGTTTTTACAATTATTTTATTCAGTTGTATATAGTCAGTGTCAGTCGGTAACGCGTGAGTGAATAGTGGTGTCTGTTGCGTGGCTCAAACGAAATCAAAAATGGCACATGTTTACGAAAATGCTGAACTTGTGGACATGATTCTTATTTACGCGGCATCACGGATTTATGCGAATCGGTTTCCCAATCGAGTGCAACCAACCCCTCGTGCCTTTGTTAATGTAGTACAAAGGGCTCGTGAATCAGGTGACTTAAGACTTCACAGGGGAGGGCATGCCGGTGCTCCAAGACCGCACGATCAAATACAGGTCCGCACTGAAATACTTGTCGGGAGGATACTTTATAAAACAAGGTAACATTTTTTTTAATTTTTTCTTATTTTTACACACATATTTTGGTTTATCTTCCTTCTACAATCATTGTCTGAAAATTAATGACTCAACTTCAAAGTCACCCTGTATAGGTAAGTTTTTGTTATTTGGGAGGTGAGTCCAAAGCCTACCTTCTCCTTAAGTTTGTAGTGGTACTTATTGGACACCCTGTATATAGGAGGGGGTTCATTAATACTGCTACATGAATAATATTTTGGTGATTTTAAACCCATCATAAAAATAAATCAGGAAAAATGAACTGAATTGTGTTGCAACTATATAAAATCACTTAATCTGTATATTTTCAGCATTTATCGGTCGGGGCCGTTTTGATACTTTTTTTGAACACTTTGAGAGTGCCATGCAGCTGCTAGATTTAAATGCTAATATCATCATCACAGGTGATTTCACTTTCCCATTTGGAGCTAGTCAACAGAAGGCAAATATATTAGAAGATCTTCTGGAATGTCATGGGCTATAAATCCTATTGACTGAGGAAACCAGAGGTGAAAATTGTTTAAATAATGTGTTTGTTAACTTTGACGTAATTAAAATGAAGAATATTGATCTAAATGTATCTGACCATTTGGGGCAGCTTGTCTACTTTAATTTAGAGCGCATGAATGGCTTGAGACACAAGACTGATATGAAGGCATCAGTAATCAGGTCAATCACACAAAGATGCTTACTAGAATTTTACAGTAGGATCGAATCTAATAATTGGCAGTTTGTTGCTCAGGCCATTATATCTGCAAATGACAGATTTACTATTTTTCAGGATATTCTGACTGAAGCCTATCTGCCGCCTTTTTATGAAAAGATTCACAAAACTTGTAACTCTGTGTGTACACTGGTTTAATGAGGGCTTGAAAAATATGATGGACATAGTCCATTTTCTGGGAGAAGTATTTAAGCAGTACGAAACTCCAAGTAACAAAATTTTTTCTAAGGATTATCAACAGCGACATAAAAGGGAAATTGTCAACACAAAACGTAAATGATAGAATGATAAAGACACATTTGGGACATAATATACAGTAGGAGGTAAAGAGGAAAATTACTTCAAAATAAGATTCCAATGGCGCCTGATCAGATTAATAAATTCGTTAGTAACATTTCAGATACTAGAATACTGAAAAAATTACCTGAAAGTGATGTTTCACCATTAGATAACCTTGAAAAATTGTTGATGCCGAATGCAATATTTCAGTTCAAGGAGGTCACGCAAAATGAACAATGAACAAGAAAAACCCTGATACATACGGCTTATCGGTCCAACTTATTAAATCTATAAAGAACATAATAATACCTTCTTTGACTAATCTAATAAATCTATGCTTTCGAGGAAATATATTTCCTGACGTTCTAGAAGAAATCGCAATAGTCATTCCCATTTTCAAGAAAGGGGATGAGGGAGATATTTCCAACTACCGTCCAGTGTCTCTACTGCCAATCCCCTCGAAAATCTTTGAAAAATGCATAGAGGTAAGGATTGACAATGACTTGCCGGCATGTGACAACAATGCCATGTACACGCTCTTTGCTGATAATACCACAATTTCCATACATGGCACTCGAATGCTTGATTTGGAGCTGGGTCTGTTGGATGCACAGATGAGGGCTGAGCAATGGTTAAAGGCTAACAGACTTGTGCTAAAGGTTGACAAAACCCAAAACACGATTTTTGGGTTCAAAGACATGAGTAATAGGGATCAGCAGTCCTTCAAATTTTTAGGAATAGACCTAGATGCTCGCCTTCATTGGTTACCTCATGTGGAAGCTGTTTGTAAGAGGCTGCGGGGAATAGAGTTTCTGCTCCATCGATTTTAAAGGTACATATCTAATAAGGTTCTAATATCAGCATACTATGGACTCTTTCATTCTGTAATGAGCTATAGAATTATGGCATGGGGTATAGAAGCTCATGCAAACAGAGGTTTTGGCCTGCAGAGGAGAGCTATAAGGATACTAGCTAGATTATCTTTTCGGAAGGACTGCAGGGAAGCCTTTGTCAAATTGAGCATATTGACTACTGTAGCTGCCGCTACTTTAGCCAGCTGTGCAACTGCACTAAGTTCGTCAATGCAGACTTTCCCTTCTGAAACCATATCGCAAGGGAGACAGTCTGTTCTCGACGTATTTTCTTAGCCCACCTTCTATCAGTCGTTTTAGTAGCTTTCCAAGTGAACTCAGCATACACAGAGGTGTACACTTGACTTCTCTATCGGTGAGTTTCGGATGTTTAGGGACGAGTCCCAGCCTCTTTCTACCTCTACCGAAAGACTCCCGTTCTCAAGCATTCATTCATCACGTTTTCGGGTATCTCTTTAACCAGCGCTTTCACGATCACATTTATTTTCTAAGTCATTTGATAAGACTTTCCACATCCTCTGTTTAGAGTTCACTATGAGCTTTTCTAGTACTTTTTTTAACATATGGTTGTTTTTTGTACTCAAGCATTGTAGCGTGGGATGAAACGTACATTTTATCATGGTAAAAAATTACGTGATACAACGATAGGCATTTTCCACCGGCCATTCCGCAGACGAATGCCAATGACGTCAATATTGATTTTCCTGACTCATGATAGTATTTTATTAAGGGCTCATTCAAAATTTCAGACACGTCTACCGACAAGAAAAACTACCCTTCCCGCCGAAAGTTACGCCAGGGGTTGTGGAAATCGAATTAGCCCTGTATTAGTGTTCGCGAGAGGAGGTACTTTTGGACTGACATAAGGGTAGGAAAATGTCCCTCAGGGTGCTTTGCACGATAGTTGGGTAGATTTTCTTGATGCCGAAATGAGGAGCTAGTTACTGATGGGAATTTTAATTTTCTACGTTTGTGCAATCCTATTCCAGGTAATTCGGTATTGATATTGATAGAAAGTGAACGTCAATCTCATTAACTCATTAACCTCAATTGTCACCTTAAATTGGAAAAAAAATAATTGTTTTTATTCCTACAAGTTGTTCAAAAGGGTATTAAAAACATTGACCCATTAAACCGGTACACCCATTTTTGTGGGAAAACTTTTTATTCGACAACAAAAAATGAGAAAACGTGATTTTTGGGATTCAAGAGAAAGTGTTGGCAGAAACGAAAAAACTCTTCAAATAAGATTTTTAGGTATTTATTAGTCCTACAAAATGAGATCACTCGTAAAAAAACCCACCAATTGTAAAAAAATATGGCCGAACACCGTTTTGGCACTTGTTGGTAATCTGACGAAATATCTGTCAGCAATTTTTCCTATCAATTGGCATTTTCCAAACTAAAAATAGAACAACCTTAATGAAATTACAACACAGCTACAATACAAGAAATAGATCGATCATGCTTCCTAAACCACAAAAAAATACTTTGCTCAGAAGTCATATCTTCTTAGGCCCAAAGTGCCAAGTGCCTTATGCATGGTTTGATTTTTTTATTGTGATTGTATACTTAAATTGTGATTGCGTTACCTGGATGTGACTTCTTACCTGGTTATGACTGTTTCAACGAACTGTGATTGATGTTCACCATATACGGATAATTTCTATTATGGACGTGATATGTTACATTACTAAATCTGATTCTTATATTTAATTCTACTCACCCACGTAAAAGAAGTATTCCTTCCTGTGGGACTTTCATTATCCCACTACAATTAAGAGAATTAAAAGAACGCTGCCACATCATGAAATTGGTTGAAGTCAGTAGTTTCAACGCGTCTTCAAAGTTACATAACATCCCTCATGATTGATATAGATAAAAGTCCAGCAAATATTTATATATGCTCTTCGTGGAAGGAAATCTCAATTGTTATCAGCAATTAAGCTATTTTCAAATTATGCTGGTCTATGTATGGAGAGTATTCTTTTGGGGAACAAGAAAAAGTGATGGATGTAAAACTTCGACCTTCATTATCCAATAATAAGCGTTTAACGGTATCCATAAAGAGTACCCTAGAGCTTGCGGCCTAAAAAGCAACTGGCATGTTTATTATGGAAAAAATAACAATCTGACAGTTGATATTGCATTCAGTAATACACTGTTCGGATCGAACACATCCAACTACTGCAACCCGCATTTTGCTAGCATGGTTTATGCGTTGCAGGCTCGTAGGATAATATATGTGAAATATTTTTGGTACAGAAAGGTCGTAGTTAGCTGTTTGTCAGCGCAACAACGGACACGTGTACAAGCTCATTGCTGTTTGGCCGTGAGTTCCGAAGGGCGGAAGGCATAATGCTGCCGATAAGATGGAAAAGGACAGCAAAGCGGGTACCATTTCTCAAGGTTAGTAACGTATACCGCTGTTAGTTAGTATGCGATATGAATTTTGCTAGGACCGGAATCAGACATAAGAAATTGCAATTTGATCATACGAAATGCGTCCGCAATCTTGGAGTTAACTTCAACGAGCACCCTACATTTCACGAACATGTAACTGAGACTGTTTCAAGCATCATTTGCAAAATTGGAAACTTTATAAATTCTGAAATGTGTTATCAAACGATACCTAAATTAAACTAACTCGCTTATAGTGAGCAAGGCTGGATATGCTGATTCTGTATATATGGTCCTTTGTAATAAAGTTGGAACAGGGTCTACTGAGCCTCAATGAAACACCCATTAACTTGCTGGAATCTAACTTTATTCTGGCTTCTTCAGATAACAGCGCGATGTATACAATCTAAAGTAGGGCAGTCATTCAACTGCCTACATTAGCAATTAACAGGTGAAAAATGTTGCAGAATTGGTGTGAATATCGATTTGATATAATTTTTAATAAACAGGGTGATATCAAACCTTACTACTTGCTTGAGTCAAACGGAAGCCCAACAAATACAAAAGTAGCAAAACTGTTGCATAAGGTAAATTCACGGTCTAAGCAGATTTGAAAGAACATATTCCTATATCAACAGTATTCTTTGGATTATGATGCGAAAAATATCATCGTATCACCTAATCTGTTTGGTTTATTCGGTATTATTATTGCTATATGTATTAGGGTGCGGCCGCACAAAAAGCGATTTCTGCGATTCTGACGAGATCGCGATTCGAGCGTTTCGAGCGTCTTGAGCGGGTTAAAACAAGCGGATGAAGCATAAATCGCAAATCAGTTTGTTTTTCATCGCCCCTCGGTCAACACGTTTTCGACGCAACCGTTTTCTCAACATGATAATAGAAGACTTAATTGCATCTGTATACAATAGGGAACCTATTTGGAATCCGAAAAATGAATTTCACAGGGACCGGAACAAGATAACAACTTCCTGAAAGGAGGTAGCCGCAGAACTATCGACAGAAGTACAAAATCAAGAAAATGTTATTTTAACAGAAATTAACCAATTGTTATGTTGCAAGATTTATAATAATAATAATGGTGATAATATTAATAATAATATTTTATTATATTATATTAATTTTAATAATGGTTATTATTATTATATTTTATCCATCTACTACTATACTTGCGCATCAAAACGAACATTCTATAGCGGTATCTCATGACGCAAAGACTATGGACCGGTAACGTCGAAAAGCTAACTGAATAAACTTCAATGCTCGTAACAAAAGTAAACGTTTACCTTACGTCTGACCCCTGCTATCCTTGTTTAGTCATTTGAGCAAAGAAAAACATTACATTCCGTTTACCCTTTCATTTTTTCCACCGCGTTTCCTGGAAGTGTAAAAAAATAATTACGTTGAGACAAAGGACCAAAGCACCCCTCGTGATACAATTAAAGCGCCATTTTGCTCAAGCACCTCGTCGACAAACAATTTCTTTGACGAAAGACGGCGAATTATTAACGTGCAGCCAGGAGCGCAACAAACTTCAAACCGGGGATACGCAATTAGTCTGGGACCCATCATAAGTTTCAGGATATAAATCGGGTACGTATTGGTATAGTGTGGACATAAACAGGAGTACACATCAATAAATAGACAAAATTGAGTTGAACAATATAATACTAACCTACTCCCTAGACCAGGGTCTCTCAAGCGGTGGTTCACGAATCCCTAGCGAGCTATAAGAAAGGGGTTCGCGAAAAACATGGTAATGGCGGAATTTGTCTAAATATTGCAACAGTCCGGCCAGAGTTCTACGTCGGCGAATCAAGCGCACTGAGACCTTTCTGAGAATACACTGGAAAGAACGAGAATAACGTCTGCAGATAGTATAAAAAGGTCGCAGTCACGGAAGTACGAATCTAGTCGATCGCAATGGCGTTTTTGGTCAAATATCATGTCACGGTGACATCCCATCATAACACCTTTGACGCAGTGTTCCTAGATGTACCGTTATAACCGGGATTGAGAGAGATACGCAGCAAATTCTCACCCGCCGCTTTTCAGTTTTCAATTGTCGGTAATCCCCTCATCCTCGTCTTTCCGTTGTCACAAGGTCATAAAAACATACGCTCCCAAAAGTCCCCCCATCTCAAAATGTCCCTGTAGATCCGTCCCCTGTGAATGAACTTTTTAGTTTTATTCCTATTACACGTGTCTAGAATAGACAGTTGATCCAGATTTTATGCATCTGTAACACCCATCATCTCTTCTCATTTTCTTTGACCTATTTTTTATTTTTGTAGTAAAGGTAAGTTAATCTAAATGTTATGGCCGACACAAGTTTGACGTCGCAAAAAAGGCCACACGTTTGTAGAGGTTTGAAGTTTGCGACAAATGCCGGTATCAGGTTTGGTCGTGGTCGATGCCTTCTGTCGCCGTTGCCTCAACACATGACGGTTGAATGCGTGGAGGATCCGCCACATGAATAAATGTCCTCTATTGAAGACGCTGAATCCCCGCAATAGCTTGAGCCCAATCCTCTTGAAGAAATATCAAAATTATAAAAGCTAAAGTTTCAGCGTCAATATTGATAAAAGCCCCCTGGTATACCTACACCACTGCGAACCAGTAAGTTTCCTGCGGACCGTCTAAACTCCAAGCAAATTTGTTTACTGTCTCGGAGAGTTGCTAGGAGTTTAGCAGCGAGTATTTCTTGCGCTGCACGTAATAGTGTTTGCCTACAACGGACGGACATGTTTGGTTGATGCAAGAAGAGATTGCCGGCTTCCAAATCGAATATGTGCTCTTGTCCATCCTATGTTGCTTGTCTATCGTATCCCGGACTTTGCTTTTGCTTCCCACGCCGACTGGCTGGAAAGTTCCGAAATGGATATGTCACACTTTTTGGATGTTACAATATATGACATGTACATGACGAAACATGTCACTTATTTCCGTCCGTCTGCATTCATATGCAGTGTGTTGCGACCGTGAATTGAACGGTTCTTTAGCATGTATTCATGTCCCCAAAGCACATCCTGTTCCCCAAAACGACAAGCAAGCGTAATGTTATCTGCAGTTCTTAATGTATCAGACACGTCACCCTCGTCCTTCGTCCCGAAAATGCTAAACGTCCTCCGAGAACGCAAGAAATCCACCCAGAACGATTGTCGCAACATTCCAGTTAACCGTTACGCAATCTTCGACTTGCTGACAATGCTGTACTTGTATTGTTCATGAAAAAATACGTCGACATCGAAAGAAAACCACGTTTGCCTTGTGAGGAAGAGACTTAAGTGATAACAGCTTGGCCTTGAGCAGCACATTTGAGATCCAATAACAAACCATAAAAAACTAGAAGTAATAAACTTGTCCATCAACGAGCTGGAAAATACCATTTACATCTTTCCTTCACTGATACTTAACCAGATTGGATCACTATCCACCGAAAAGCTAGACAGTCAAGGCGAATCAAAGAATTAAAGTGAATATATGGAGAAATAAGATAAAACGCTAGTCTGTTGATACATGGTGATCAAAGATAAGAAAGAATAGTTTCTTGATTATTGAACGTTTTCGAGTGGTTATATTCTATTATTCCAAGAACGAGCAGACTCCGATGAAACTTCATAGCCCGCGGAGAGCAAAACACGAGGGTGCTTTCAAAGGTTGAAAATATATATACAGTATAGTAGTTAGGAGCGCAAAGCTTTAGCCTTTACGTGGGTACTACGACAAAATTAAAGCAAGGGGTACCCTTTATATTTCATTCTCTCTAGCTTTAGAAGAACTTTGTCATCATCATCAGGAGCTACAAAACATTTGAAAAATAGCAACTACATGTGCATGATTGATTTTAAACTACTTACAACAGTAGGTGATATTGTATCTAAATGTTATTATTAACTAAGTTAATGAGAACTCTCAGTAGCCTGATGAAACGAAACGACTGCTTCCATGGAACCAGCTTTCATCAGTCTTCTCATTAACTTAGTTAATAATAACATTTAGCAACCGTCTCACCTACTGTTGTAAGTAGTTTAAAATCAATCATGCACATGCAGTTGCTATTTTTTAAATGTTTTGTAGCTCCTGATGACGATTCAGTGATAGTACCCTTTGGTTTAATTTTGTCGAAGTATTCAACTAAAGGCTGAATCTATTCTCACCTAACTAGTTATTTAGACGACAATGACCACAGCTCAAGTTAGTATAGTAGATATAGTATGTTAAACTAAATCACACAGGTCATATCAAGAGAGTTATTTTGTACCATGAAATTAATTACTATAATGAAACAACAATAGGCAGCAGCGGTGGCCGCAGTAGTAGACTCTTCGGTCTCCTGATCAGTCGCCGTGCACTGTGCGGGTTCGAGTCCCGTCCCAGGAGAAATTTTTCTCTTGGCTATGGATGTTGTGATTGTCCGTAGGTGGTAGACGGTCTCCGACTGTCGAACGTGGAGGTACCACCCGGCGGATCTCGTAGGGGAGCCAGAATGTGTGCATGTTGCATGCACACGTGTTCCCTCGCCAGAGTCCGTGTGGCGTCCCCCCGTTTCCCCTGTATCCCCCTATATCCCCACCGTACCCAATGGGTGTTTAGGCCTTAGGCCTTCGTGGAAGTTGGAGTATATAAAAAAAAACTTTTATGTCAGTGTTCAAGAATTCCATTCCCAAAAAGCAAGAAACCCTGCCATGCTCATTTTCAGTGAGTTACTCTACTCCCTATTTTAGAACTTGACTTCCTGAAGACTCCTTAGATTCAACAATGACTTCACGAGGGAAATAGACAAAAATGATGCAACAGTTTTACGGTACAGTATTTTAATCTCGTGCTTCAATTATCGCAGTATCAAAGAGTGTGCCGATAATCTGCTGACTGATACATGGCTCAACCTGACTATCATGATCACGTTACACTTTTTGCATAATAATTGTGGAAACGCTTCAGCAGTCATTTTCCATCCGCGCGAGTGCACGTACAAAATTATATCATACGTTTATATAAATGTTTCGGGTTCGAATACGCGAACGTCGAGGTTTTTCCATTTGTTCGGAATGCTGGCCGCTGCTCTCCATTTAAACCAGCGAAATATGGATGGGTGCATTGTTGGGTTTTTGATGGGTTACCGCGCCTGCATAGAAAATCAGACAGCCTCGGGATTAACGCGCGTTAAGGCAACCGTACGCAAAAAGCGTTTTTGTGAACGTTTTCTATGAACGTACAGGGTAGTTGGTCGTGCATCAGGACGCTTTTAAAGGGATACGTGGAACAGTAGTATTTTAGAACTTCGTTATTTATTGGAAAAGGAAAGTAGATACATTTTTAGATTATTTTGCTAATCGGAATAAACATGCAAATCTACAGTCAAATACAGATACGCGGGTGGTTTGCAAAAAATGATTTAATAATATAAACGTGTTCAATTCCAAATAAATCAATAAAGTTTACCATGTACAGGAGAAGTTCAGCTGTATACAGCTATAGGCCACCGACAGCTACTGTATCAGTATTTTTTGAGTTCTGTGACATATGTTGTCAAGTCGTGGGATGGTGCTGTAAAGCCTTACAGGCTGGACACCCGTCACACTGTGTTGTCAATTAGTTGTCAGGTGTAGGTTGCTATATTTGCGTTTTTTAAATGATTAACTTTGATCAGCCCGATTCGCCCATTCCAATACGTTGTCCACCGCACTTTGCAGCCTGTCATGAACAAGATTCCCAGAACACGTCTGGGGCAACAGGGCAGTGTCATCAGCATAGAGCATTCACAGTTGCTGGGGCAAGAGACATCATGAAAAAAAGCAAGTAAAGGATTGATCCAAGAACCGAACCCTGAGGGATATGGGTTATGATGGGCCGTGTTGTCGACAGAACCTTATTGATTTTGATCCGAGATTTCCTACCTTCAAGGAAGGCTTTCAAAAGTTTTAGTAGCCGCGAGGGCAAGGACCTTTGGAGCAATTTATAGAGGAGACTCTTTTGCCCGATCTTGTGCCATACCTTGTCAAATAGCTTAGAGACATGCAGAAGCAAGATGCCAGTACTTTCGTTAAGGGTGAAGTTCCTGGTTACTCGCTCAAAAAGCCCAACCGCTTCTAGCTCCATTCTATGTTCAGACGGAAAGCAAAATTGCACGTCAGGAACCACATTGTGACGGGAGATTTTCAAGGTGACGTAGAATCACCTTTTCAGCGAGCTCAGAAGGATCTGACAGTAGACTAATGAGACGGTGGTCCTGAGGGAATGTTGAGCCCACCTTCCTTAGAATCAGTACTGGGTCCGTAGCATGGCATTGATTATTGCTAGAGATAAGTTAAGGACTTCCGTGAAAGCAGCTTCAGCGTCTCATTAGTGATTAGATCCTGTCCAGGTGCTTCATGCAACTTGAGGTCTTTAATATGACCTTGTGGCTCTGATGGTGTTCAATGCGGGTTCTCGGGATATTCTGCTGATGTACCATGCAACTTTTTAGTTGAAGAACGTTCGGCAGAAAATTTCACTGACGCCGTTGGCCTTGAAATATCTTCTGACGGATCTTACGATGTGTAGCTCTCGGTCGAGGTCATTATAAAGGTCATAATTGGGAGAAAACTGTATTTACTTGATATCAGCGGAGACCTAAACCTTTTCCTGTGTACTAAAGACTATACCACCAGGGGCGTGGATGTGCGGGAGGTGTTCTCGCTTTCCGTTTCTGAGCGACCTCGTTATTTTCTAGAAGGGAATACTGGAGTCAAGCATCCCCGCCAAAAAGTCGCTCTACTGCTCATTAGGGAATTATTCATGAGGAGCATTTCTCACTTCACGAACAAGATTCGTCGCTCTGCGAATAGGATCATTTCACTTGTATACCTTGTTGAACAGTTTGTGGCAGTTCAGTGCATTTTCTCTAGAACAGTGTATATACATTTATATAAAACTTCCAACCCTATTGCGTCATTCACACATATTGCGATATTCAATAAATGAACATTTTCCGATGAATTTATGTACCGGTAAACACATTTATGATTGTGGACAAACAATAAACGGCTTGTTTATCGTTCTGTGCAGCTACAAAATACAAAATATTATTTAAACTAGATGAGCATCATACCGTAACTTGCGCTTTACGGAAAATTGAGTTATTGCTTTTGAGACACGTTATACCATTGTAAACCAGTTAAATCGAATATTTGAACCTAAAAGCTTCGCTTAGCCGTGAATCAATTTGAAAATATCGGTAAAATTGCCTACCAGCGAATAGGCAGGTAGGTATTTTTTTCGTCATTGCTGAAATTAAAAAAATTCATAGGTACTGTTCCCACCAACTTCACCTCGACTTTGGCTGTATTCCATTTGGATTGTCACCAAAGCAACTGCCGCAGCTGCCAGACTCATTTTGAAGCGTTGCATGAAGCTACTGACTATACAGAGTGTCCCAGAAAATGCACGCCACCGTGACACGAGAGGTAGATTGCCTTCAAATCAATCAAATAAAATCAACATGACCTTAAAAAAGTTTTCGAGATATTGCCACTTTGAAGTTTTTAAAAAAAATCACTATTTTTTGCTCCTTTTTGCCTGTTATGGCTATAAAGAACTTCTAACATGATATTTTTCTGGGCTACTATTAATAGTTGGTTGAGACAACCGAGTATTTATTTCATTGAAAACTAGCACAATACGTTAAAAAATAGATTATTACATTTGGTTTCAATGCGAAAACATTTATTAAAGTTTGATTAATTACTGTGAAACAAATTACCCACACTAAATCAGCGACTACAACAGCAAAATTAGTTATTGGATGCTCTTTCCAAAATAGTATAACATTTTTAGGTTTTGTCGTTGAAGTCGTAATGTTCGCAAAATACTACAAATAAAAAATAATAAATGCAGCTGTCCGAATTACAACCGTGTAGTTCCTGTAATTAATGGAAATAAAAAAAATACATCCTAATGTTCTGTTCATTATTTTGATGCCTGTTGTATAACAATGATTAAAAAATGACAACGAGTAACTTTTTTAGACATTTGCTGGAATAAAAAGCGATAATAGCAACTACAAAGTTGTAATTTGGACACAAAAGACAGCTGCATTTATTATTTTTTATTTGTAGTATTTCGCAAGTACTACGACTTCAATGAAAAAACTTGTAATTATTCAGTTTTTTGTAAAAAGAACCTACACATGTTATACTATTTTTGAAAGAGCATTAAATAGCTAATTCATTCACTGATTCAGTCTGATACATTTCTGTTGACGATAGTTAGTAAAAGTTTAGTACAGGTTTTCGCATTGCATACACATGTAATAATTTAGTTTTTAGTTTTAACCAACTATTAATGCTGGCCCAGGAAAAAAGTATAAGTTTGAAGTTCTTTATAACAGGCAAAAAAAGGAGCAGAAAGTAGTAATTTTTTGAAAAACTTCAAAGTGGCTATCTCGAAAACTAGAAAAACTTTTACTGAGCTCATGTCGATTTTATCTGATTGATCTGAAGCCAATCTACTCCCCGTGTCACCCTGGCTCTTATTTCTGGGACACGCTGTATACATAATGATCAAAGTATATAAACTGATCGGTTCAGTCGCAGCTAACGATGAGTTCAAATAATATTTTTGTGTAGGTATAATCAAACTGTAGGAAACACCAACAATAAAAATATTGTAACATCTGAAGCTTATCACCCGGTTTTCATGGCAATAAATGAAACCATATATGTTAGATTGACTAATCGCCACTAACGTTTTAGCCTAGGTTGCCTTTTTACAAACTATTTTAGTTATTAGTAGGTCGATAGTCCAATATGTGTGGTTTTACTATGCGATCGCAAAAAACATAGAGAGTTATCAATATTAATATTGGGTTTCTGACTCCCTATTGCCGATAGTTGGTACCGAATCCCCAATTTTGACTAGAGAAGTAGCTTGCTGAAGTCTACTACCCTCCAATGAGGTGGCAATTCCAGGTTTTTGCCCGCTACGAGCCTCTACTTTGGCTACTGCGAGGTACTCCTTATAGATGGGCTAATCTCTAGGATGATGGATTTGATGTTTGGTCAGCCCTATTGCCACCACTCCATCTCCAGAATCTGAGCATTGCACTCAGCGGTTTCCCTCTGTATGTCACCACGTGTAGTAACCTGCGATCGACAACATGGAGTTGGCGGATTGACGATCCATACCTACAGATGGCATTAGAGCCCTGATGAAACGCAATATTACCTGAAGTGACCGTGAGTTGCAATATCAAAAGGGACCATTTTCGATTCACGGACGTCGAGGTAGGAAGTTTCACAATGGAGAGAATGACTCAATTATCATCGCCTCTACAGAGTTGCGGGAACACTTCCAGCAAAAGGTGAAAGTTGCTCCCCAGGAAACGAGGAGTTGATGGATCCGACTGATCTGCTAGGAGCAGTTGCTAGAGGGAGTTTTAGTCTGCAACAATACTGGAAGTTCGCACATCGGATAAGAGCAACATCGGATGAGGCAGGGTGGCGATCCAGTTTGGGAAAAACTGCAGGGGAGAGTTCATGGAGTTTTAGTGAACCACAATTGTTACAAAATTGATGAACAAAAATGAATGTTGAAGTTTTATATCACTGAACTGGGGGAGTTGGTGAAGAAGTTTAGGTCTTGGAAGTATACTTCTAACAAAACTCCAGTATTCTTACTGTTACTGAAAAAAATCTAAACGATACCCCACCACCAACTAATATATGTATATCAACAAATGTAAGTCCCCTCGTATACTGGATACCTTGTCTCTTATGAATGTTCACTTTGTTTCGCCTCTGTGAAATATGTCCAGTAGGTGCGTAGAATTACAGAGACTGGAAGTAAATTAATATACTAATATACTAAGTGACATATAAATCCGAACACCCAGTTTAAATGGTTTTATTTTAATAAAATTTTGTATAAGTACTTAATGAAGCATAATAAGTAAATGATAAAAATTTCAAAATGATTGCACTGCTTTAAAGCCCTTTGACCTTTAATAATTTGTGGATGCACCCTGATATGCTACGCATTCTCCAACGCGCCTAGGCATGCTTCTGATCAGGTGGTCAACTTCCTCCTGTGGTATCTCATTCCAGGCAACCACCAACTCCTCTCGAAGTGCTTCTAGAGTCTGAGGAGGACGTTGCAAATTGAGCAATCTCCTACCCATCATATCCCACACGTGCTCAATTGGGGATAAGTCGGGAGATCTTGGTGGCCATGGTAACAATGTGACATCATTATGTTGAAAGAAGTCTATTGTGACTCTTGCAACTTGTGGTCGGGCATTATCTTGTTGGAAAGTTGGATCTGCCAGGGTATCAAGATAGGGTAAAAGATGGGGTTCTAGAACTTCGTGGATATAACGCTGCGCGTTCATGTTACCTCTGATGAAGATTAAAGGTGACCTGGAACCATAAGCTATAGCACCCCAAACCATAACTCCAACAGTGTGATGAACATGTCTTTCAACAAAAAACTCTGGATTCCTCCTTTCACCACGTCGCCTTCTAACCCTGGCACGACCATCGTGCATGCCTAAACAAAATCGAGACTCGTCACTAAAGACAATACTGTTCCATTCCTGATCCCAGGTGACCTTTGTCTGCACCACTCAAGGCGATTACGTCGGTGTTCTCGAGTTAAAGGGAGGACCCAGTGCGGCCGGTATGAAAACAAGCCTAAACTTCTCATTCGTCGGTAAACACTTCGCATGCCAATAGGTCTTTCGAGTTCTGCAAACCATTCATTTGCAATGGACCTGGTGGTGGAGAAACGGTCCCTTAAGGTCAATAATCTTAGGCGGCGATCTTCACGGTCTGTTGTTCTACGGCGGCGTCCAGTGCCCCTTGCTCTTTGCGTACGGCCTTCTCAAAGCCATGCCTGACAACACCTAACCACAGTGTCTACACTTCTTTGCACTCTAACTGCAATTGCCCGAAAAGAAAGTCTAGCTTCCCGAAGTCCCACTATACGGCCCCTATCAAACTCACTAAGTTGACGAAATCGTACAGGTCTCCGTACTCTAGGCATCGTAACCGATCGTAAAGGATGTCAAGAACCAAAATCCGCCAACGTTGATTCTTTACTGCGGCTGAAATATTCATTTTTAGAGCGTTAGTGAATTAAAAAAAAGCAGTATAAAAACCAGAATGTCCAACTGATAAGGCTGAACATTTTTTCACTTGTTATTTACAGTAAGATAAATACATTCACCAACTTTTATTAAAATAAAACCATTTAAACTGGGTGTTCGGATTTATATGTCACTTAGTATATCATAAAGTTATATCCTCCCAAATTCTTCTCCAGTTCCCTACGCCCTATTTTTTACCCCTAAAAATTTTTTTCAATATTGATCAGTCCTCTAAAACGTCAAGAAAAGAAGTTTGAGCGATTATTTTAACCTTTTAACCTAGTACTAATATTGTGTAAAAATGTCAGCCAAATGCTAATTATAGAGCAAGATGAGTTATTGGTAAAATGAAAGCGCTTGGTACATATTTATCTCCCAATGTATCAGTAAAGTAGCAAGTATCGAACGTTATAGCTAAACAGTGAATGTGACATTTTGTTTTATGTATGTATAGCGTATCTTGTATCAAAGAAACCAAAAAGTGATCCTAGGGTCATTCGTGAGCAATAGCTGTCAAATAAATAACAGTAATGCGCTTGAAGTGGGAATTAGAGTGATTTTTTGTTAGGCGTAATTTCACCGGGAATCGAATCTCGACTAACTTGGTACGTGTTAAGGGTCGCAACTTGATCTGGCGAGGGTCGATTTCCAAAAGATATTGTTTCACGAGGAAATGAAGACGATGGAATAGTCTCCGTTCCAGTATGTTCATCAAAATTTATTTACCATTGAACTTCATCAGATACTGTATCACGTGCCAAAATCACGTAACTCTTTGTTTACTATTTTGATCACTTACTAGTGATTTGAATCTCTCTTTATTAATGGGAGAGTGCTCTTTCCTAGGCCAAATCCTGTTTAATGATCTTCTTTTGAAAAATTTCATAGTTTATTGATTGTATAATTCCATACGTATTATATCTTTCTTTCTCAGTAATTCCGTATTGTGTTAGAAAAAACCTCTGTCTCTGAACGCGTAGATAGCTGTATGAAATCCTGCCACATAAGAAGGTAGACAATTTTGCGCTGCACATCTGTTTGAATAGTTTACTTGATCTTGGAAAGCTTGAAACGTGTGTACGAGATTATATGAGAGATATAGAACATCAAAGTGCATATGCAAATTTCCAGCTGATCCTTTTATTCTACTGGACTTAAGAGACGCTGCACATTTACTAGTATATCCCCGTCTACATCAGTATCAATTTTTAAGTTGCTCTAGAGTATCAAAAAGAAGCTGTGGGTAGGTAAAGTTGATAATAGCAATACCTAACGCGTATTGACGAGTTACCAAAAATGGTAATCCTTGTAATTACTGCCCGAATATTGGAAGCGTGAATGTTCTCCTTACAAAACTTTTGAAGATAGTATGAGGTGTCTTTCCCCATGCTAGGTAAGTGACACGCTACTAATGCTTTTCTCGCGTTTGTATAATGTTTGGTGCACTTCACCAGAAAGCACTGTACACGATACGTCAACTGCCAAAACTTACGTAATGGGGTCCTGTTTGTACGGAGACACTGGAGGAGAGGCAAGATGCAGCACCGATAAGGCTTCCACTCTTTCGTGAAAAGGTGCATTTTGCAGGCACTTTGGCCCATCGTAAAAAGTTATCTTATGAACGGATCTCGTTTGGAGAATGGAAACTCGTAGGTAGATCCATGAGCGTCGCCAAAGAGAGGCAACATTTAATATGAGCTGATATTCAGTTTTCAGACAGCTAGTTCAAGAAACTGACTGTTAAGGGTCTAAATAACTTTTGAAAGGTAGCTTTTGTATAAGCTAGTTTGCCATCGTGAAAGCATATGACACCACTATCAGTTTATTTGCACACAGTTTGTTGGTTTATTAGTCTGATGGCGTTTTTGCAATGGTTAAGTGTTTAGATTACTCGAAATGACCCAGTTGGTACACCAGTGTTGGCAGCTTTTTAGAGCTTCCACAAACGCACTCCCGAGCGGATATTCTAGACCAAGAACCACGTCGCTTTGTGATTTCGCTTACTACAGATTTGTTGAGAAATGACGCAGGCCCATGACCTGCTCTCCAAAAACACAACAAGTATGAATACGTGTGCGCAAGTATCATTAAACGGGTACAGCTACCGCAAATGTAAGTTATAGCTCCAATCCGTTTCAATACTGATGGCGATACTATCTCCATATCATATGTTTGATCTATAAAGGTAAAATTAGGATTTTACCTAAAAATGGAGCTGGATACATTTCTCGTATTATGTTCTGTTGATCTGGGTTTGACAAGTTGACACTTCAATACTTCAAAACTCCTTCGGATTAAAAAAAACTTTGAACTGTAACGACGGCGACGGTGCAATACAAAAAACTACTTGTAGGCAAGATGCTCCTGCACCTTGTTTTTCAAAAAGGTTCACTTTTACTCGTATTTTGAACGGGTCATGTAGCGGGCTGAGATTTGAGGCGATGAAACTAATGGATGAAAACCATGTTCCTGAGAAAAAGAGGAAGTTGAAAACTTCAGGATGTTTTTTAAATGGAATGGAGAGAGCATGCAATTGCTGTTTTTTAAAACGGCAGACTGGTTAATATTGAGCTTTTTGTATGCGGAGTTCCCTATAATTCAACAATTTAATCTATGTAATCAAATATGGAACATTCCACTAGAACATTGTCAAAATATGGCAATTTTTTAACTGCACTTCTCATGTTATACTGGAAAATCTATAACGTTTCGATGATTGGTTCTTAAGTTTTATGCAATGTGGGTCAAAACTAAAATTTCATGACCTGGCTTGGCGGGTCATACCTCAGACTGAGCTCATTTTTTACTTAAAAATACCTATGGTGGCATGAGACCTTTTGGAATGTCAGAGTGCTAGGTTGAACGGTTCGGTTTGGAGATACAATCAAAATTTGAAGTTTCGGCAAAAATGTAAATTTTAGCGTGTTGGCAACTTAACCATTTTCGCGCTACTGTTGTCGTTTTAAAGCATTAGGCCGCATAATATATGCAAATTGTTCAAGGAAGTCAAAAATGACCTCCAAAGTGCCTTACGATATTAACATTGATTATCTCGAAATTCTTTACTGGTTTATTGGGCTGAGAATTCGAGTGCCTTCAAAAGATGATTCGTCTCGTCATTGACTCCTATGGTGTGTCCCGGATGATGCGTGTATGGTGGTAACGTCGCCATCGTGTCGGGCGTAATTCGGCCTTTAAAATTCAAAGAGGCGACGGTAATGACGGGTTACAGGCACGAATATGAAGAGATAATGCGCATCCTTTGCCGGGGCTAATTCGATAGAAAAAGGACGAGATGCGAGCCCGTTCGTTGCAAGCAGCGTTCGGCTTGGCTCCGGTTGGGAGCCCCCTTCCACCCATTAACATTCCTGTCTCTTGCATCTTTATAAGTAAAATGAAAAATGCACCTCCTTTTTGTATAATACTTTTTTTTATTTGGCGAGCAGCCACTATCCGATCTTGATGAAATATCTAACGTGACCGTAATTTTTGGGTAATAGCGTCTAGAGGTGTAGATGCACTATACAGGGTGACTTCGAAGTTGAGTCATTTATTTTAACAGTGAGTAGATCTGATTAAACGAAATGTTTTTTCCTTTACCAATTTTCTGGTAAAATTAAAGTAACAAAGTTATAGCCCTTTGGAAGTTTGAGTACCGCCCTGACTCAATAATAATATTATGTGCTCGTGTTTGGCAACAACGAATATAATCCGCCTTATCGGTTCATCGCATCGGTAACAAAAAAGCGAAAGAATTTGGAACGATGTTTTTACAATTATTTTATTCAGTTGTATACAGTCAGTGTCAGTCGGTAACGCGTGAGTGAATAGTGGTGCCTGTTGCGTGGCTCAAACGAAATCAAAAATGGCACATGTTTATGCGGATCGGTTTCTCAATCGAGTGCAACCAACCCCTCGTGCCTTTGTTAATGTAGTACAACGGGCTCGTGAATCAGGTGACTTAAGACCTCACAGGGGACGGCATGCCGGTTCTCCAAGACCTCACGATCAAATACAGGTCCGCACTGAAATACTTGTCGGGAGGATACTTTATAAAACAAGGTAATTTTTTTTTTATTTTTTTTTATTTTACACATATTTTGGTTTATCTTCCTTCTACAATCATTATCTGAAAATTAATGACTCAACTTCAAAGTCACCCTGTATAATACTAGTAAGATTCTTCTTTTGGTGTTATTCCTCATTATTAGAGCTCAACGACCACTGTAGCAAACTCTGCTCTGTCTCCAGCTATTGTCGATGTGGCAGAGTTGATCAACATAAGTGGGCTGATTCAATCTTGTTAAACATGTATAAGCGGACAAGATACATGACAGTTGTCATCACTGATGACACACGAAAACTAAATATGGATTACATAGCTACTGTGTGTAATCTTTTTAGCCGATACATTAACAGCTATCCTTACAAGGACTCTATCGACAAAGTTGGCCAGAGTCTAGCACTGCTTAGCCAAGGTATCGATTTCCTTACCAGACATCGCTTCCCTTGTATCCTTATATTTTATCATAAATTGATAAATTTTATATTTATTTCTTAAAACATGACCCACATAGTAAATTGAAATTCTATCTTAGAAATGAACTTGACCTTGCATGCTTTGTATACAAAATCGTTATCACATATATCCTTCCTTTTTCAACAAAATTGTGAACCAGGAGAGTATGTGGTTATAGTGCAGATTATTTTTCTTATCTCACTACTTAGCTTGTTAAAAACACTGCAGAAGTATTTCAATCAAGCAGTAAGAATTTTATAAACAGCTATAAAAAAACTCGTTGTCTGTCAACAAGGACGTGAATTTTCGCAAATTCTTGTTTATTGTCATGTGTTTTGCTTAAATTGTGTGCGTGTACATTGTCCGTTGCTTCAGGAAGAGGGTCAGTATATCTACGCATTGTAGAATGACATATACCTATCTTCTATTTGTACGCAATATTATACTAACCGGCAATATCAGGACCTATTTTAGCAATCTCCTCAATTCTTTTTCTTAAATATGTTTGTCATGATTACTCAATAAAAATTATTCTATTCTATATGGAACAAACGGCCCAATACGGCGGCGTCGCATTATCGATCATAACATATAAGCATCAGAACTTTGCAGAAATCGCTTATCAGAAATTATGAACTGAAGAATCAAAACAAATTATAAAAATCACAGGCTCCAACAAAACATTTGCACTTGAAAAATTGGCTGCTCTCTGAAAGCCTGTTTTGTAAAATGTTGACTTCATGCTGAGAGACCGTACTGTTTGGCTCCAACATCCGAGCTGCTGCTGAATAGCTTCAACGGAGCTTTTCGAATTGCCAGTTTATGTCAGTCAACTTAATCAGCGTTCATTAAATTAGATCTTAGGTACATCAGCGCTGGAGTTCAATAAGACTTTAGCTGAAGGAACGACGCTTAATTCTTTCGGGAAAATGAGTTGCAGCAATTTAAATGAATGAATATACGTATATTGTAGATCTGTCGTCTGTCCTAAGGGAGTTTCATATTCGTTTCTACGTATTCGTTTGCAGCGTAGCGAGGGCCAAGCTTTTATTTACTGCATCTAAAAGCTGTTAACGCTTATTTATAAGCCACTTTGATAAAGTTTTTGCTCAGCTATCTGTGTCCTAGTCCTTATTTTTTGTCAGCGATTCATCAAGGTATTCAACTTAATTTTACTCAGGCTTTTAATACAAGAGATAAAACACTCTTGTTCACTCAGACTTGAATTCTGGAATGTCGTATATCTGAATCTCACCTGAGGATCTTTGATATCGCTACTTTTATATATTCGCTGCAAATAGCAGAAATCTTGCTCCACTCCCTGGCGTTAAAATCTTTATCAACGTACAAAGTCATATAAACCTATTTCCTAGCAACAATAACACGAAGACTTACGCAAACATAACAAGGGCTTCAGCCTTGCGCTTTTGTATCACATCTATGCACATAGTAGAATCAAAAGTTTCTGCTACAAATTAGATTCGCTGCAATTAACCGCTTTTAAATAATCCGCCCATACTCGAAGTTCCTCTATGGAGGACTGTTATATATTGTTCCGGAGAACCGGAAACTTTCCCCCGCTTCCACTCTCTTCTCACTCGAAGGAGTGTAATCAAAACTTTTACAAAGCCGACAAGTTTAAGGATATGAAATAAATCTTGAGATGGAGCCTGCTTCGTCGTACTGGCGCGGCACCCGAAGTGGATGCAATCAACACAATCACTGTTTGTGAGAATATTTTTGATGATGATACTTTGTTCTTCACTCCGGGAATAACGTGAAACAATGTAATCGTTCCTTAGTCGAAACGGTTGCTTGGGCAGTTCTGGGAAGTTTTAAAAATGGTGGGTTTAAGGGTCTCTACTAACTCTGTCGAAATTTGCACCTTGCGGCCTCATTTATTATTACTTCCCTTCCGTCTCTTTTGGCAATGTTATCAATGTAGCGAGAGGTAAAGTTTCTCCTTAACCACCAGCTGAACAACGAAGCGTAACACACCTAGTAGCAACGAAACCGACTCTACCTGGATTGCCCTCTGCTTACATCAAGTACCAGCATAGAAGCAGTAGATTCATTAGCTTTTTGATTCTTAATTCTCCTCACAGGCTTACACGGAGTCTAGAAAAGGAACACGTATGCATGTGACACGCTAACATTCTGGCACTGCATTAGAGATCCTCCGGTTGGTATCTTCATTCTCGACAGTCTGAAACTCTCTACCACCTACAGACAACCAAAATATATAGATCCATAGCTCATCTCTTGTTGCGGGATTCGAACCGGTGTAGCTCATGGCTACTAAACATTTCTTGATAAATATTTCTAAAAATCGTCAGAGGATTATCTATCAATTCTGCAATAATGGTCTTTCAAGAATACTGCACAAGGCAAACGGGAAAGGGGTTCAGTGGAACTGACTGAGTTTGCAGTATGTTTTATATTGAGATTTTCTGACTGAAAGTTTCCTGGGCATAACGATCCATACTGAACAGTTTTCAGCATATGTATGGCCAGGAAATATAGGTATCTACTGATGTTATAGGTGAAGGCATATGAGTTTTAATTTTAATGAAGTTATACACTGGAACACATCTTTACATCATACAACCTTTGTTTGCACAACGCACTTAGCATGGAATCAGTAATGCTGGATTCCAATTCACCTGTACCTGTTTTGAAAGAGATAACAAGTATCACTGTATGTACCTGTAGGAGTTACGATTTCCACTATTGTCTGTGCCAGATGCAAAATATACACTGCATGTCGGATGTTTGGCAAGTAGAACAGCACATCGTTTTTTCTAAGACAAATACAAACACAAGGGCAGCAGAGACATATATTATACCGCAGTTTTAATCTTCGACAGAAAGCTATTTATTATTAAGCTTTGTGTTTATGGGCACTTCCATTCAGGAGGTCATCTACCGATGTACCTTCTTTCCCGGTTTCCTTTACGAAATGAAATAAATATGAGAAAATATCATCTGAGAGTTTCATATGTTTCTTTAACATTGAAGTATTGTGAAAAATATCATGTTCCACGTAAGAGATGTGGTAAAATATCATAACAATTGTTCAGTAGATTCTGATCAAACTCACAAAAACGTGAAAGGTTTTCAAGTTCTATAAATTATAGTCAACACAAGTATCATCTTCCGTCTGCAGTTACCAGCATTCTCATTTCCAGCCACAGACTATTAGCTTCACTACAGATAACAGTATCTCCTGTGATTCCTAGTATCACTGTTAACAGCGCCAGGTTCGTACTTGATCATTGATCTCTCCCGCTGTATTAAAGAGATATGCAGCAGAACTTGCTCCAGGTCTTTAGCCTTTCTTCCAATTATGTTACGAATCCGGCACCTCCCCCGTGGTGTTTTTGACAGTCGTTCTTGGTCAAAACAACCTTTGTGCGATTTTAGCGGTCAAAAGTGGTTTTGCGTGACTTGGGGTTCAAAGTTCAAACTATCGATCAATACTCATGATAAGTTGAGACAGTTACTGATAATTACCATCAAGAAGTTAATCCAACTATTTTTAAGGTGTAAAGCGTTTTGTCTATATAACAACTAATTGACAACTTACGAAACGTACGTAAACTATAAACAGAGCTCAATTATTTTTCCTAGGTAGACACCATTTTATATTTTAGTCTGTGGAAGATAGATCTGGTCGCATTTGTGGGTTTTCACCAACTATTATTTCACTTGACCGGTTAGTGCGGGCCAAATATTGTACAGTTGTTTGAACTAGTTGAGCTGAAATTTTGTGTACATTTTTTTCTAGTAATTATACATCATAAATTAGATATCGCCATTTTGAATCCCAAATGGCGGATGTTACAAAATAGTGATTTATCAATGCTATAGTAACACATGATATAGAATATATATATATATATATATATATATATATATATAGAATAACAAACATCGCATAATAAGAAGCGAGTAAGTAAATACATGACATTTAAAAAATAGCATTACGTGGAAGTACCTAATTATTCTGTTACATTCCGCGTAATTCCGTCATCAGACTACTTATGTTCGCCTTATCAAAAATTTTGAATCCAAGTCACTTTTCAATTTCATAATTTTAAATATCTCTAAAAGTATCATACAATAGATTAACTCAAGATAGTCGTTCTAGGATATTTAATCCAGTTACATTTGAAATATGAAATCAACCATCTTTAACGTAATGAAAACCAACCAAAAGCAGGTCAAATTATACTTGCCTAATAAAACTAGTCACACACTTTGGCGCGTAAAACAAATACAAAATATTTACAAAGATGACTAGTTCACCTATTCACAAATGTATTCTGTGTAAATATGTGAAATATAATCTCGTTTGATCTACACCATTCATGTCAGATTACTTTATATGCTACGGGCAGTTACAATAATGGTTAATGTGTTGTGAGCAACATTTATGCAAGGACGATCGGATAAAAAATATTACCGATAGACTCGGAGCGGCGCTGCAGTGATGGATACACTTCCGTTCAGAGGGCTCGACAAACATATCTCCCCTCAAGAGGACGCAGACCGGGACATAGCCTGTCCGTCTCTTTTCCTGTACTTATTTTCTATTAAATTTGATGGCATATTTGTCGAGTTTTGAATTTCGCTGGTAAGCTTACCAATAGTTTTGTCTCGTTCCATTAGTTCTTGGAGCTTCGCAGTCCTTCAGCAACATCGAATGCCCCCCTTTCAGGTCCCTGCGGACGACTTTCAGGGTGTTTGGCGATTAGATCTTAGTTGCATAACGTGTGTCTTAAAGGTTTTGGCACAAAATATTTATCGGATTTTTTTTAATGAAGAAATTTATTTAAACACTAACTAGTTATCATAAATAACAACTCAATACTTAACTAAACTAACAGCAGGGTACAAAGTCATCTATATTACTGACACCCCTGTATCCAGCTCAAGTACTTAAGGCCGGTCTGGCACCCTGAATGCCGTCATGTAAAGTGTCAATCTGAAACAAAAACTGGATAACTGCATTTGCTTCTATGATGTACATCACACAGGCCACAGCCGATAGTAATTACTGGAAAATACAACTCTGTCTATAAATCGTGTCAAAATTGTTGTCACTTGACGTTATGGAGCATTTTTGTTTATTACTTGGTTCTGGCCTGCTGTTTGTTTTTATGCCGAATTGGGCAGAATTTTCGCGAAAACAGTAAAATGATACTGCAATGTGCGACATACACTGAGGTGCTACAGCATTATCTGCAGTGGTGCGCACTTAGCTGGGGTTGGACAAGTTTTATTCTACCTATTGAAAATTTGACTTTGTGTATTCTATAAACATTATTAATGCGATATATACATCTTCAACAATATCATCTTGAAGGCAGCACATATTCACATCAGCAAAACCAGACCAATGATGATCAAAGACTCTGTTTCATGGTGGAACGGAGATTGCGATGCAGCCAAAAACTATTAAATGAATTTAAAAGACACATAACTACCGACAACTTAGTAGATTCAAAACAGAAACGAGTACGAGCAAAACGAATAACAAAGAAAATTCAAAAATGTTCATGGAACAACTTTGTAAGCGGTTTTAATAGTTCGACAGCATTAGCAAAAGTGGGGAAGAAAATAAAAAGCATAGTTGAAGCCAAGACCAATAAAATGGCAGTAGTCGAAGCTCTTAGCGAAGCATACCACAGAAGTTCCAGCAATCAAAACTACAGCGATCAATTTCTCAAACACAAGGCGGAAGTTTATTTATTTATTTATTTATTTATTTACAAATTTACGGGATAAACCCATTCGGTTACAGGTTGTAAAAGTACAATCTTAACCTAATAAAATTCACACACATCATAAATAAAGTATCTAACATATGAACATAAAGTTTGACTATTTACTAAATTAAAATATTAAAATATTAAAACGTGCATAAAAATAGTTACAAATACTAAAAAAAAAAAAAAAAACTAAAAAAACTGAACAACTAAACAACACAGCAAACATCACCAGCAATTAAGACATTTTAAAACTTTAGCTAAGATTTCTATCTTTAAGGAACTTTTTGAGAGAGCATAGTGAAGTATTAAAAAGGTCTATGTCACAGTCATTACAATTTCTCATTATCTTATCCATGCTACTATTCGAGCTATACAAAGTTCTATGCCGACAAGGTTCAAAGGATCTTCGTTCTCTTAAATGCCTAGGAGAAACATAAAAATTTAGCTTTAGAAGCAGGTCTGGGCAGTGGTAAACACCATGAATTAATTTATAAGCAAAAACAATATCTGCTGAATCTCTCCTGGCTCTTAGGGATCCAATCCTTAACTCCTTTTCAAGAGCATTATAGTCTAAATTCTCAATAGAAATGTGTTTTTTGTAAGCTATATATCGTAGAAATTTTGTCTGAACCCCGTCAAGCATGTCCTGATAAGTTACATAATATGGAGACCACACGCTGCTGCAATTTTCTAGATGAGATCGCACCAGTGAAGTATAGAGAGTTACTATAGCTCCAATGTTAGTAAATTCAGATGTATTTCTTTTTATGAAGCCCAACATTTTTAAAGCTTTATTTCTTATAACCTCTATGTTCTGATAAAATGTTACTTTGCTATCAAATATAACACCCAGGTCTTTAACAACATTCACATTTTGAAGTTGAATCAGTACCAGTATTAATACCGAACAACTAATACCCAGTGACACAACAACCTCAGAACACGGAATGGAAGAAGCGCTTAAGGACTTGAAGGAAACGTCTGCAGGTCCCGTCAACATAACTACCATATTTCTGAAAAATCTTCCTCAAATAGCTAAACAAAACTTACTGAAGATCTTTAATAAAATTTGAACAGACCAAGCGTTTACGAAACCTATCCTAAAATATGAATGACATGTGCTATAAAAGTCCTGGCCACTGAGATATAGAATAGATAATAATAACAAATTCCAGATGGAGCATTCCAATACAACTCACAGAAATCCATTTTACCGAAGAATCTACAGTTATTTAAGAATGATCGATAACTCATCTCATCTAGACCTAATACAGGCGTCGCAACTTGGATAATACACAGACCAAACATTGATAAAGACCTCACAAGAATAAATAAGACAGACACAGCAGCATCAGAAATAATACAAAATTTCCAAGATATAGTCGACAGATACCAACATCATGAAAAAATATATACTGATGCATCGAAACTTAACGATAGAGTAGGAAAATCTGCCCACAACCATTACAATGAAATTACCAGATACAGCAAAAATTTTAAGACGTATCAGTGCAGTGCCCTTTATTAGAATACTTTAGGGTAGAATGTAACCTTACGCCTGCACGGCACTATCAGAGATGACCCTTCAAATAAGCACGCATCCACACCAGCGTTCGTAGTACTTTGTCAAACGGCAAGCATCAATATGGACGTGGAGTGTGTTGCTGCCGCAACCATTTATTTACGACAGCGAATGAGTGATCGGTGATCATGTGGGCAGCTCATACACTCTACACTATCCTGCTCGCACATAATCGCTTGTAATCGCCGATTGTGAAGAGGAGCCATTATATTATTGACTAAGAGTGACAGTTTAGCACCAAATTGTAACCTAATGTATTATTATATAATATAAATTATTATTAAATAAAAAAAATCAGCAACTTACTCAAATTCTCCTGAAAAAAGAACCTGCGTTTTCGAGGACCTTGGCGCCAAGCAATGAACGCAGAGTTGGAAAGTATCCTTAAATTCCGAAACAGGTACCCCGGATGCCGGTAATTTCGCTGTCACTCTGAACGTGTTTTTCTTTCACCTTCCGTCTCGCAGGGTCCCGTCCATACTTAACCACATACATTATCACTATTCGATGTCTGTGAAGACTATAAAGCGATTAAATCATTATCGTGCTGTTCGCAAGATAATTAAAATGCCCTGCAAACAAGCTTGTTCTGACTGCGCCGCTGAGCCACGTTGCTTCAGCGTGGCGGCAAACGTAATTACTAGAATTATTCATCGCACTTTGTGGATTCTTCCTTACGCGGAGTCTTATTCTGGATTGGGCGTTGAGGTCAACCCGCCATAATTGCTACACTAAGGTGGAAGATTATAGTCATTCGCACTTCGAAGGACGCCTTCTAGGACGCCTGCTCTGGCCATGGCCTCCATGTTTTTTCTTCCAGCTTGTTCTCTCGCTCAGGAACGCAGAAGTATGGCCCGAAAATCGTCATGCTTCCTGGAATTATTATTTGTACTGTTCCGTGTTATAAGCGCAAACCACTGCTGTTTCGTGCAATGTCACAGTTAAAAAATTTATCAGCAGGTTTTGTGGGATTCGACTAAATTATGAAAATACATGTGGTAGTATAAGGATAAGAACTATAAATAGCTGTAAAAAATGTAGCTCAACATAGACTGAACAGATGTCATGCTTATCGTAACAAGCGTAGTGGTTTATACTAAAAACGATTTTACAAAGGTTTGTGTAAATGAAGTACCAGAACAAGTAAATATTTGCACAATTGATGAAGACGATGTTTTGAATGTAAATGTGAATGTGACGATAATCAATGGTTTACGACCATAAGAACAAATGATTGAGGTGTTTATTTCAAAAGAAACACAGGGGCAATGATAAAGAATATGTTTGGACAGAAATCTGACAATGATAACAAATATCAAATTGAGGTCTAATACAAGAGATGACTTAAGTGCTAACTTACAAAAGGAATGAGAATAAGTATGACCCAGAGATTTGTATTGTAAATTCAGATTCACTGGATGGTTTGAAATCGTGTATAAAGTTAAATCTATTAATAAATACTGACTTAGTAGACACCAGTGTAAGAGGGTATCGTCATGGAAACAAAAATATTCTTCATGAGGAGCCAGCACTCTTGGCGGATGTTGGAGGAACTAGCAAACGAATCAACTTAAAATATAACTTCATTTTATTACCTAAAGCATAATATGTCAAAATGAGTATTTCTACTACTTTTCGTTTACCTAAGCTATAATACTAAGCACGAGTCATTCACTGACTACCACACGTATTTGCAGTGGGATTGCCTCATAAGATTACATGAGAATAGAAAGCATAAATATGAGACCGAATGTGATTCCAATAAGGTCCAAGTATGACGCAGTATAGTGGGCAGAAACTTATATCAAGATGCATCACTTGCGTAATTGTTTTTCCCTATTGCTCTGTCTTTATCTGACTACCTCAGAAGATATATCTTAGCAGTGCGAGTAGCTCTAACAATAATTAGAAACATAATTGTGGAATTCATTATTTATTATTTTTATTTTTCAGAGAAGTACTTGTGATACCAATATGATAACTGGGAATCGGATGTTCTCTAGGATGGGGAGCAGAACATTGTATTTCAGCATAGTATAGTCTAGGATCTTGCTACTTTACCCTATAACATTTTAGCTGGTGCCGTTCCATAATTTTTTGTTAACATTTTGATGGACTGATGACTCTTGAATACAAAAGATTCTATACTTTTATCACAATTCAACAAACCCTTTTTGAGATATTCGCATGTCAAGGTTTTGCTGCGCAGTCAAAAGTCTAACTTTGGAAGTGTTCGTTCAGAATGGAATGTATTGTGGACGAAAAATGACCGCAATAGTGGATGTTCGACAGTGCCATAGGTATATGGGCTCTGCCAAATATCCACATATCAAAGTATCTCATCCATAGGATTATTCATTGCTAACGGAAAGTGTTTGAGCCCGTAGAAAAGGGTTCGTTTAATCGAAATAAATGTATGCAACATATCTTTTTTATTTTTCATCATGAATAATAATGAAAATATAAGTAACGCCCTCTACTACTGTGTTGAACAATACTTTCAGATACCCCCGATACCCAATCTTCATATTGATGTCACAAAAAAAAAGCTTCAGTTACGGAGAAAACGGTACTGATGCATATTTGACTCATGATAATTATTTTTACAGGATTGATCTAGGATTGCTTTTTAGCACTTCATTACAGTCCACATTGTGCAGTCGCATCTATTGCTCTTATACAGGGTGACTTTGAAGTTGAGTCATTAATTTTCAGATAATGATTGTAGAAGGAAGATAAACCAGAATATGTGTGTAAAAATAAAAAAAAATTAAAAAAAATTTTTACCTTGTTTTATAAAGTATCCTCCCGACAAGTATTTCAGTGCGGACCTGTATTTGATCGTGAGGTCCCCTGTGAGGTCTTAAGTCACCTGATTCACGAGCCCGTTGTACTACATTAACAAAGGCACGAGGGGTTGGTTGCACTCGATTGGGAAACCGATCCGCATAAACATGTGCCATTTTTTATTTCGTTTGAGCCACGCAACAGACACTATTCACACGCTAACCGACAGACACTGAGTGTATGTATAACTGAACTGAATAAAATACTTAATTGCAAAAACGTTCCAAATTCTTTCGCTTTTTTGTTTCCGATGCGATGAACTGGTAAGGCGGATTATATCCGTTGTTGCCAAACACGAGTACATGATATTATTATTGAGACAGGGCGGTACTCAAACTTCCAAAGGGCTATAACTTTGTTACTTTAATTTTACCAGAAAAATGGTAAAGGAAAAAAACATTTCTTTTGATCAGATCTACTCACTGTTAAAATAAATGACTCAACTTCGAAGTCACCCTGTAGATGTTGTCTTATGCCAGAACCAGGTTTCGCCTTATTTAATACACAGCAGAACCAGAATTGAAAGTATTATATCAGAGTGCGTGAAAGCAAGTTCCGAAAACACCAGATCTTGTATAAAACCACAAGCCCTTGCATGGTATTTAGTGACCGTAAATGATAGGGAATCGTCAATATAAAACAAGTAGATAGCCATTTGTCTCCATGGCTACCCGATAATCGCGACTACTTATAAACGATAATTAATATGAAGCTGCTGCCAACCATACAAAAACAAATAACCGAAAATTACAAGGTAAACAGGCAGATGCAGGCACAAATATCCCCTAATTGTAGTGCGAATTCTGTCAATTGTAGACCTTCTTATTAAAAAGTGTCTCCGGGAACTGGAACAAGGGTACCGTGGCAATTAGAGATAATATTGGGTTACGGCCGGTATATGTGCTGGAAGTCCCAACAAGGCTCTATATATCTCGATAAACATCTGCGGATGTGATAAGGATCATGATAGTAGTTGGATGTTCGTTGGAAATGCGGGTATCTGGTATGTGTTGTAAATAAGTTTTAGTGACCTGCTGTGGAGTTTTTATTGCAGGAAACGGGTATATAATTGCATGAGTTATTTAAAATTGATACAATTCCAGAAAGCAGCATTATGCTCACTGCACTGTAGATGTAAATCAGTTAGGAATCTAAGCATGCATAATAGATCACGGTATCATCCTGTGTTACAATAATTAAAAAGACTGCAGGCAGATTGGGTCTACATGTTACTTCCTACGCCACACGCGTGGAATTATTTTAAGCGGACACGAGATATTATGTTTATTGGATGTTATGAGATATTGTTTGTTAGTTGTTTGGCATTCGTATGCATGTCCTTCTAGCCCGGCAATTCTGGAATACCTATTAGACATATTTCTTACATAATAATGCAAAAGATCCTGGGACAGGTATGATAAGACATTTATTAAACTACTGCTAAGGTATGCTACCATTAACTTTAACAGCTTAAGCATTTGTTGAGAAATTCTTATTTGTATGGACCGGACTTTCCGTAGATAGAAGACACCCCTCAAATAATATAAATGTAAATATGTCACTTTCCCTGAGAAAAGACGCAATCTACAGCTGAGGTCTCACAGTAGTTAAACATTCACTTATATCTGTTTACCTAAAAAGACTTTCATACGATAAACTTGACAAGAAGTAATTTTAATATAATGAGGTCTGTATTTGGACGAAGTTAGGCTGACGCTATTCTACCACTGGGCATTATTTTATACACCGACAGCCGGATCAGGGGCAAAAAATTAATAAAGCAGAAAATCATCTCGTATTTTGTATTTTTGATACATACACACATACAAACAGATATAACTAATATACACACATACTTTCACATTCATAATATTAGTAGGGATTAAATAAGAAATTTTGTCAAGAAGATAATTAAGAGGATCACAGTTACACAAATTGCACGAATCCTCTTGTGACCTACTTATCTCAGATTAATTGTCGAAAGTGAAAGCATATCATGTAGTGCATGCGAGAGCATAATACGGAATTGTCATTCCCTTGAGGCATATCACTCCAGAGACGATAGATTACATTAACGCAGCGCACTACAAGAGACCAGAGATCTGAAATATTCATAGATCAAATATGTAACAACCCATTAGCTGTACACTACTATTGAACGGTAAATCACCAGCAAATGAAAATTTGCATTATTAACAACTATCACGGTGGATAATAACAGGGGTGAGGGGTGGGAAGCTTGTAGGGATTAGATTATGTGTGGAGTAATATCCTCTGATGGGGTATCTCAAACATTTTGGCTTACTTAAGAACATTATACTCGCTAAGTAGATTATCACAAAACTGATATGGTACTAGACTTTGCAGTCTACAATGACATGGTACACGCCACTTTCTAGACGTTCTGAATGGTTTTTATATACCAACGGGCTTTAGATGACTCTACTAATAAGAAATCTTATATTCGACAAGAACCCCAGGCCAAAACTGATGGAAATGTGGCTTCAGTTGTCAATAAAGTGTGTGCAAAATTATGTATTTATCTTTCCGAGCAAGAATTTTAGTGATTAGATGCTCTCCACAATTTACATGCTTAAAAGAAACCCTTAGTCTGGCGAGTCTTACTGGAAGAGTAACATATATGAGGAGGTAACATGCAAACAGGCTTAAGTCACAGTATTATAAATTTTGATCTGGGAAAAATCTGAAGTTTTTTAAATAGTCATAATAATGGGTTGTACTTGATCTCATATCATCAAGTGGTGCTCAAATATGAAAATTAAACACTAATTTGGGTTTGGGCGATGGAAAAATATTCAAAGGTAATTTTATATTATGGAAATAAGACATTTTGCTTGCGCTTAATGGAAATAAGCCATTTCGCGTGAAATATGTGTTGTGGAATTAAGCTAATTCGCACATTAATATAAGTTTTATATCAATTTTTGAACAAACACATTTTTACTGAAAGTCAATATAAAAGATTGTGACGCTCAACGTGCGAAACTACAAAATGTTCATCCAACAAAAAACTCCTCAGATGTGCAGCTCGCAAAGTTCAGCATCGAGGCAATCACATGGTAATTCTTCGCGTCCAACTTCATCCTGGATGGGTTCATGATTTATCAACTGGACGTACCATTCGAGCCGTGGGTCAGAAGTTTTCCAATCGTCCCCAATCGTTCTTTTCAAAAATATGTCAACATCTGTTTTCTTTTGCTCCGCCAAAGGATGATGAAGTGGTAGTTTTTCAAGACTAATTTTCTTTAGATTCCTCTTTCGTTTCTTTCTTAAATACACAAACCATTCTTATCCCTCATATTCGAAGTTCTTCAAGCCTCTTACTAGTACTATCTTCTGAAAAAACTTCTTTTTTATTTTTCGTTGCAACTCTTCAATTTCTTCGTCTGTTTGGTAACGTACTTCAATACTTTTCTATCGACTATCCATGTAGTACTTGCTTAGTTTCTCGGTATCGACGAGCACCCAATCTTCTCCGAGTATCTTCACCTTGCCTATTTCTCTGTAGATGTCATGGTATTCTTGTTCAGCCACTATGATTGTTCCTTTCTGAAGAAGCTTTTCTGTCCGGCCAAAGACGCGGCAGAAACGAATAACCACGAACAGGAAAGAACAACAATATCTTTTGGATAGTGGTTGTCTGTGAAATGCATCCATCACTAAATAGAGTAAGGAACAAAATATGAAAGTCCACTTGAGTTAGGTGGCTAAAATGAGCTGAAGATATGTCAAGTCTTCCTTTTCCAGCCTGCTCCTCTGTCCATGTGTAAAACGTCAGATCTTTGGTTTTAAGGTTAGCAATACATAAATTGTAGAATCCAAATTGCCTCGCATAGTATGTTTCTTGAACAGGACTTTTTGGGAAAGGTTGAATTTGTTGAAGATCAAAACAAAGCTTATAGAATCAGCAGCATCTGGTTTCATGTGCTCGTAGAAAGCCTTGGCTCTTCGGGAATGAACTCTATTTTGAACCATTAACTGAGCTTTCTCAGTGGAATGCGCTGGAGCACCTCTGATTTGTTCGTTAAGTAAGCAGGTATCACTTGCCGAAGATTTAAAATCGATCTCAAACTCAGAAAGAAAAATTCGCCTAAACATACTGTGTGAACTGTTCACACTGATCATTGTACATTTTACTTAGTTTACTAATACTGAGTTCACTGCTAAGGTATAATCTCTTTGATTCTTTTCGGCCATAATGTAACTCTGTACATATGAGCTTTTTTATAAACTTCCATACATTTTGTTTTTTCATAAAGTTTCTATTTTTTGTGATATCACCTCCTCTTTTCTTTTCAACCGCTAATCCAAAATGAACTTTTTTTATATGTTTTTAATTCTGGTTTCCACAAAACCAGTTATAGACCGAAAAAGCTTTAAACACACTGGAATCTTCAAGCCTGCCTGAGTTGGCAAAAAGTAGTTCATAGAGTACTTGCGATCACTACCAGATTTGTTCTTCTTGTTTTGATCCGCAGGCCTAAGGCTATGTCTGTTAACTGAAGCAGTATGGATGAAGCTGGCAATTATATTATCTTGCCTTTGCTTATTTGGAATTTTATAGAACTTTTCTTTAAACGTCGTTATATGATTGGGCCTAAACCTTACACAGGTAAGACGTTTACTGTCGTGTTTGCAAGACCGAAAAACTAGAGCCTTTTTAGGAGCTGCGTACCTGGCTAACTTTTCTACTTTCCGTTTTCCTCCTGTAGTGCGCTTCTTTCGGCTTCCTTGATTACCTTCAACAACACTTGTACTACCATCTGCACTATCCATTTTCAATAAAACAATCTAATGTTAGCTTGAAAATAATAATAAGTCATGAGTACATCAACAGACAGCATTCAGAACAATCAAACATAACCTCATCTGACTAATACTAGCATAGCAGACTCAACACAGTGACATACTGATGGGAGATTTCCTATTGGTTGGTTGAAAATAAGATGCTTTGCATGAACTGTTGCAATGGAAATAAGTCGTTTTGCATTTAAAGGTGGATTCCAACATACTATTCCAGTGGGAACTTATACTTTTTGCATAGATTGTATACCAATACATGAAGTTTTATCTGAACTATGCAATGGCAAGTCTATCTCAATTTCATTTTTTTTACTTAAGTCTGTTTGCATGTTACCTCCTCATAGTCCACTTCGTTTTACTTTCTCGGCCACTGGGCGAAGAAATATTATAATCGCGAAAAAAATCGATAACGAGATATGTTAGTCCGAACACAGTAACAAATATATGGAAGGTTTCTTTTAGGCATATAGCTAAAGACTGGGATATTTTCTAAGGAATCCGAATCATCGAAGCAGGAATACGTACTGCATAATTTTATCATATTTCACTGAACTCACTTTTTCCGAATGTCTTAGGTCGAGTTTATGTTGATCGTTCTTCAAAATATAGTAATATGATTCACTCCCCATAATATGAAATACTTGTATCTGTAAAAGGCGAAACTAAATGCAGTACCTAGATATGGTAACTGCCACGTTTCAAGTCCCACGCTGCAACAGCGACAACTCATTATTGAGGCTAATCGATGATCGCTCAAGTGGAGCCTTAACTAATTTAGGATTCGGTCAAATTCCCAATCGGCTACAAGTAACATGCCCTTATTCCATATACGAGCTAAGCAACACCATACCTACGCTATTAGCGACGCTTCGAATCCAAATTAAACTGTGCATTATTAAAACTCCTTCAAAGCAGCGTTTGTACGGCGGTCGACGCCCCTTGCTACGAAATCCGATTTACAGGAAAGTGTCTCTCTGCAGATAGGTCAAGAAATGTGGAGATTTTGTACAAGGATATCCTACATTTTGGGCGGCAGCAATTTTTCTTCGACGGCGTCATCAGACTGTTGCTTCGCAATGATAAGTGCGAATTGTCGTCATCCTATTGCTGGAACTTTCAGCGCCACTTTGACCAACGTCTTTGAACGAACATTTTGGAAAAGTCAACGTTTTGCTTCAATAATATTTTGCCGTATAGTGAACAGGTTCCGATAAATTTGTTCATCTCCTAACTATCATCCTTGGACATTATTTGTATTTCTGGTATCTTGCTTACTATACTACTATACTATTATAGAAGCAAAATGATTAAAAATTTGATTTTCTGAAAAAATGTTTCTTTTAGTTTTTCACATAGAACCGATAGTTTACGAGATACCAAAAATAAACTTTTTTCTACTCAATGCATGTCTGTAAATATATTTAAAACATTTTGTTTCGAAAGTTGAGTAGGAAAATGCATTATTATTGAATATAGTGTAGAAGCTAAAAAACAACAAAGATTATCATTGCCATAAGTTTAAACACATTGTCTCATTCGCAATTTTAAATATATCTCAGTGATTGATTTCTCTTAAAAAAAGATGACATGTCCTCTGAGCATTCTAATCGACCTGAATTTACGGCTGTCGAGTATATAATATATGTTGTTTCTCAAAAGGACGATTATACACACATGTGGATTTTAGTTTTCTAGGAATATGTCATAATACAAACAGCAAGCATCTGTTTTCGAGTAACGCACGATACTGCTACTTTTCTAACTTATCGATTGATATTGTTGCATATCACGAAGTTTTGCCAACTAGGTTAGACGAGTAATTAGTTATAAGTTTCTAACAGTTTCTAATATTCGCAAGTTTATCGTTTATTTGCCGACTGTTTTCAGTTATTTCTACTTGTGTAGTTCCAACACCCAACAAACCGTTCAGAATATGGTCGTTTCCTGTTTTAATTATCTTCACAATTCATTAGGTCGGATCATTTTGTAATCTATGAAATTTGATTTATTAATTGCACAATATTGCGACTTGGCATTTCTCCAAATTGACGGTTTCTGGCATCTCTCAACTTGCCTTTGCGTCCCTACATATGGGATATACTGGCTGACTGACACCAGTTATCTTTTAAGTGAGGAAGCTTAGAATACCTGTTACTCTTACCAGTCGTAGTTTTCATTTTATCTACTGATATGTTACTTATTTGCCATCGTCTATTAACTTTACCTTAGGTTGCAGCTAATGTGCATGTGATAACTTGGAAGCTTTGACCCGCCTACATGCTTTGCTGACCGCCATATGCAACGACAGTTGCTTGAAGCGGAACTTTACTGACGTTTTGGACACGTTAGTGGCCATTTTGAAAGTATAATTCGAAATAACAATGACAATATATTTTACTTGACTGTCTTCCAAGTGCCAGTTCGGTTCAACTTTTTTTCAACTTTTCGATTATGTGCAAGTCACTTTACAACATTGAAGGTCAAAGTTGTTATTTTCAATTTTCGTTATCTAGACGAGTTATTGGTGACAGGTCTAAACTTCTAGTATCCAGAAATTAATTGTTTTGTGATTTGTTTGTCAAATTTAGAGTACTTCAAGTATCCAACTTATCACAGGAACATATTTAGATTGCACATTTTTTTATGATGACATGCGATTCAACTTTGCTTAGTCTCTTTTCTCATAAAACCGTAATTCTCAATTTACAAAATGTACCTATAGTCATATAAGCATCATAAGACATTCAAGAAACTTGTTACGTGAGGTGAAATTTCGCCCGTATGGGTAAATATAACTAATGTCTATTTAACAGGTGGCAAAACCTTTAGTAGGAAAATTTTATAGTTTTCCAGTTTGGCTGGGTAAGCGACATCAAGTTTAATCTCATGTGATATTAATAGTTATTGACAAGATCCGTTAGGGAGGAAACTAAGGCATAAGTTGCGACAGCAGGGTCAAATTCACGATTCATCCCTCTCTTGGGCAGACATGAAGTTCCAGCATTCTACCCTCATTAACAGTTCCAAAGTGTCTTGACTAAGAATTCGTTATATTCCTCTAGAGAGATATCTAACCAGAAGGAAAGTATGCCCGTTCTGATATTAGCTTTGCTTCGAATTCCAAGGAGCCGGGCTTTAAATATCAACGCCAGAATTGAATTTTAGTAGAAAGTGTTCAGAAAGACGAAGGGTACACTTTCAGGAGTTGTTAAAGTATGATATCTGAAACAAATTTACATTCTCATCCTGTGAACGAATTAAAATAATTTTTTTATCGTGCGGTGCTTCATCCTCGAAAACAATTCGTCCCCTACTGAGCGAGGGCCGTGGCAAATGCTTGTTCCGGAAGTCGTTGTATCCAGTATACAACTTCTTCCCGTCCAAGTGATTGCGCACGCGTTAAGGAATACCTCAGTACCGATTGCCGGGTGGCGGTACAAGTCCGCCAACGGGCCACTTTAGGTCTATTTAACATCACTAATACGTAAAAAGAAGGTGGTAGACAAGGACCAGTCGACCGAGGCAGTACCACCCGCTAGCTTTTCCCAGGGTGTCTTATAAATGTCCGCATGTTTCCACACCTAAGCTATGCAGTCGGTTATCTACCAAAACAAAGAAATTAATGATGATGGATCCCTCGAGCACTAAAAACTCCAGACGTAAACTCACTCCACTCTCGGAATGTCCGGGTGGAGGGTGGGCTCGAGGGAACAACATCGAAGATAAAATTTGTTTTTCGAACATCTGCGGGATCAACAGCAACATTGATGCTGTTCATCACTACCTGCAATCCAATCGTCCCGCCGTGCTTTTCTTGGCGGAGACAAAAATCTCAGAGGCTGCACCGATTAACCATCTCAACTTCCCAAACTACGAGGTGCACTCCAATCTGAGAAAGAACGGGGGAGTTGTGGCTTTTGTCCGCAGCAGTCTTTCCTGCTCCAGGGATCTTTCTTTGGAATCAGACCGGAAGGACATTCTGTGGCTTCGCCTTAACTCCAAAACATCACCCAAATTTATTTGCTGCCTTTATCGCTGTCCCTCGGACCATAACTGGGATGACCTACTCGAATACCTCGCCGTCCAGATCGACTTCCTGAACATCAATCACCCCGCTTCAGAGGTAGTTCTTCTCGGTGATTTCAATGCCCACAATGAGCTTTGGTTGGGCTCAAATAAGACCGATGCAGCAGGTCGTGCAGTCGAAGCGTTCGCTCTTACTCAAGGGCTGACCCAGCTGGTGACGAGCCCTACTTTTTTTCCCCGCGTCTCGTCACACGCCAGTAGCCTGCTGGATCTCTTTCTGACCACGCATCCTGCCCCTTTCAGCACTGCCGTCCTGTCCCCCCTGGGTAACTCGGATCACGGCGTTGTGGAGGTTAGGTTTCGGTCAGAAGCCGCTGTGGCCGCAGAAACTCGCACAGGCCGCAAAACTTGGCATTATGGACATGCCGACTGGGAGGGGCTCAGAGACTTCTTCTCTAGCTTTCCTTGGAGGGATGTCTGTTTCACTGACACGGATACGTCGACTGTCTGTTCTTCAATAACCGAAATTATCCATGTCGGAATGGAGGAATACATCCCTCACACAGTGAAAGTTCCTAAACCAGGGTCCAACGCCAGCAGAAGATCAAGGCCCACAGAACCTACTTACAAAACCCCACTGTAGAAAACAGACAAGCCGACGTCGAGCCCAGAAACAAATATAACGAAGCGGTTCGCAATGCCAAAACCCAGCATGATATAAAAGTTAGGCACAGGGTAATGTCGCAGCGCAATGGCAGTCGGTCTTTCTGGACGCTGGCCAAGTAGATTGAAAAGAACTTCTCACACAGTAGCCTTCCACCACTTACGTGTCAGGATGGAACTATTGTATTCGACTCAAAGGCCAAGGCGGAAGTGCTAGCCAAGATCTTTGCTGCCAACTCCACCATGGACGTCCCCACCAACGCCCAAGTGCCGTCAATTCAAAGGGTTCCCCACACTATGCGGGAGGTAACAATCAGGCATAAGACCGTAAGACGAGTGCTCTTGTCGCTCGACATCAACAAAGCTTCTGGACCGGACTTGATTCCTGCCATTGTACTGAAGAGATGTGCAGCTGAGCTTGCTCCAGTTCTTTCGCGTCTCTTTCAGATATCTTATGAATCCGGCACCTTCCCAGAAAACTGGAAAGTTGCTCATGTACAGCCCATCCCAAAAAAAGGATCTAAAACCGACCCTTACAACTACAGGCCTATAGCTCTGCTTTCTGTTATAAGTAAAGTGATGGAGAGGTGCATAAATCGCGAGCTTCTGGACTACCTCGAACGTCACAGCTTGATTAGCGACAGGCAGTACGGTTTCCGGCACCAACGATCCACAGGGGACCTCCTAGCTTACGTCACGCAACTGTGGATTAAACTCATCCAGTCTCATGGTGAGGCTCATGTCGTTGCTCTTGACATCACGAAAGCGTTCGATCAGCTGTGGCACGCCGCCCTCTTGAGCAAACTTCCATCCTACGGCCTCCCAGAAAAGCTTTGCAGATGGGTGGCTGACTTTATCTCTGGCCGCAAGATATCCGTCGTAATTGACGGATTCTCCTCTTCATCCCACAACGTCAACGCGGGTGTTCCCCAGGGATCGGTCTTGGTTCCAACACTGTTTCTCTTACATATCAACGACCTCCTTTCCTGCACGATCAACTCAATCCACAGCTTCGCTGATGACAGCACTCTACATGCAGGAATTCAGAGTGACAAGCCGATCTCTGCCGCTGAGCTGGAAAAAAGAAGACTAGCGACGACTTCTTCTCTGACAAGAGACCTGGAGGCTATCACTGCTTGGGGACGCAACAATCTTGTACAGTTCAATGCTTCCAAAACACAGTACTGTACTTTGACGAACAAAAAGCGTCCTAGCGCTCATACAGTTTCGATGGACGGTCGAGTTCTACCAAAGAGCCATTCATTTCGGCTCGTCGGAGTCCAGATCACCGAGGACCTGATCTGGCACGAACACATCTCTTCAATAGCTGCAGCTGCTGGGAAAAAGCTAGGCTATTTGTTTAGGGCTAAGAAGTACTTTTCTCCGCATGACCTTCTCACTCTATACAAGGCCCAGATAAGGCCTAGCCTCGAGTATTGCTCACACATTTGGGGTGCTGCCGCCCCGACTACGTTGTCCATGCTCGATGCTGTCCAGAGGAGGGCGGTCTGACTGATCGATGACTCTTCTCTAACAGACAGTCTCGAGACTCTTTCGCACCGGCGGGCCGTCGGCGATCTAGCTCTTTTCTATCGCTACACCAACGGGCTTTGCTCCTCAGAGCTCTCTTCCATGATGCCGCCGCGCGATGTGCCTGCCAGACAGACCCGCCTGACTTCGGCGTCCCATCCTAACCGTGTCAAACTTCGTACATCCAGAACTGGCCGATACGACCGCTCCTTTATCCCGAGGGTATCTAGATTGTGGAACAAACTACGGGAGGAAGCTTTTCCCAGTTCTACTAACCTTAGGCAGTTCAAAAATCGTATTAACAAAATTTCTTTGGGATCATCATAGCAGCCGCGGTGTTCCGGCATATAGGCTTCTGCCTGCGCGGCTGTTTCGATATAAAAAAAAAAAATCGGTTTTATGAACCTTCAATTCTGCTTTATCTAATCTAGTTTCAAGTAAAATAGGTTGTTTTTTTTTGGCGACGTGTACGGAGTGTTACGATGAATTAATGGAAGTCCATACGTCAGGTATGGTTCGTCACATAACGGTAGGCGTCACCCTATCAACCTTATGTACAAGCCACACCGGCGCGTGAGAATATTACTGAACAGATGACAGATAAAACAAAAGCTTATATTAGTTTTGAGGTGAATAGACAAAGAATATAACACGGGGCCAATGGAAGTTCCACCGTACGCGCAGTACTTCATAACCATCAATTTAAATGTCACTACGTCATCTCAACTTTCCGGTGTGAGTTCAAGGTCCCGACGGAGCACACACCGATACAGGGTGTTCCACGTAGAAATGCCGTGATCGTTCACTAAAAAAGTTGACGTTGGATAATTGGGAAAAACACAGGTTGAGGTATGACTGATCTGAGGAATTCGGCTGAAATATTTTCAAAATGGTGGCATTACCGGTTGTACTGGAAGTAGATGCATACTTGCTTATTTGAAGTAGAACACTCTGCATATTATACAATTTTTGGTACCACCGGATAATTTTTAATACACCCTATACCTGAGTCTAACCGTTTTTGAGAAATATCAAATATTTTATAAAAAAATCACAAATGCAGGTCGAAAAAGTCTATGAATTTTTCTTATATTTATAACCGCTTAAAATCTGAGAAGTGCCGCTCGGATTCCGATAACATTTTTACACAGCGTTACTACTATGCCAAGGACGTAAAAGCTTTGTACTTTTTGAATCGATCCATTAGCGGCAGAGAAGAAGGGCTAAAACGGAAAAGATTTTTTGATCACTCAGTGTTCTTAGAAAGCAGTTGATTAAAGTTGACCGTACTTCTATAAGAAAGCAGTTGAGCATCGTTCTACAAAGATAAAAATGTACGGAAAATTGATAGGTGGACCAGCATCTGTGATTTTGATTGCCAAACGAATAATACAATATAATAAGCAAGGCTGGGACGCACTTTCGGTGCAACACAAAGCGCCACCACTTTGAAAATATCTTACTCATATTCTCCACATGAGTTGTACCATAACCTCGAGTTTTCACAATTATCTAACGTCGTATTTTCGAGAAATCGATCGCTGCAGTTCTACGAGGGACACCCTCTATATCATGATTCGAAAAAAGTCGCCGTCAAACCCATCGTCCGCGCTGCCGGTATTTGTTTAGAGAAACAAAAGACATTCGAGTGGGCTGTGGAAGGCACCGCCTATTAATTGTTTTCCGGCCATAGTTCTCCACATTAAATTAGATGTGTGGCGGCGGCACTAACCCGCGATGACATGAAACGGTAGACAGCTTGAAACCGACTCAGGATTTTAATTATGATATTCATAACGCAACAAAGGCGCTCGATGTATATATAAGTTACGAATAAGTAGAAGAAGAAGAAAGAAGGAAAATAATGAGAAAAAAGAAACAAGAAGAAGACGAAGAAGCGGAGGCGGATGCAGGAAGAGGAAGCTAAAGTGGAGGCTGAAACGAAAGCAAAAACAAAAGCGGAAGTAGAAGGAGAAGAAGTGAAATTTGGTTATATGTATGTTGTTAAAAGAATTTTTATTTCTCCAAAAATGAAAAACATCACAAAATTGAATGCTCACGACAACATGAAGTTGAAATTTTTTCACCGATATAGGAACTTACCAAGTCATCCCGCATCTCTAGGCACCGTTGAAGCGAATTTGATGAAATGTTGGACATTAATGAGGGTATCTAGATACCATTTCCGTAATCTCAAATTTAGCAAAACTATTTGAAAGACTATTAAAGTCAAGAGTAAAACAATTCATTGGAAAATATAATATCAAAGTATCAATTTGGATTCAAAAAGAAAACAAGTTCACAAGTACAATACTCAACTTGTTCAGACGTGGCAGAGCGGTCAGAGCATAGATGTGATGCGGCAGAAATTCGGGTGATACCATACCAGAACAAGAGAATACTGCGCAGCGGCGGCAGGTAGGTACGCGTTCCGTTTGCCGAGAATATATTTAAAGGTTTTAAGGGGTAATCAATACTTCCCCACTCTGAGACTTAACCACATCCCGCGGCGGTGGCGGGAAGCCCAGGTTATAATGCTCACCAAGCCAGGCAAACCGGAAGTTGCCCCAGAACTACCGGCCCATCAGCCTGGTTTCCTCGATGGGCAAAGTAGTCGAAAAGGCTATCGCCGTTCGACTAGAGAAGCAGGCAGAAGAACTGCAACTTCTCCCCCTAGAGCAATTCGGCTTCAGATCCTACCACAACACGGAACTCCAAGCGCTACGACTGACAGAAAACATCACCAGCGGCTTCAATCTCCAGGAGGCAACCGGCCTCGTCCTGTTGGACGTGGAACGAGCCTTCGATCGAGTTTGGACCGATGGACTCATCGCCAAAATGGAAGCCGCCGGAATCGATGCGAACATGTGCCAACTGATCCAGAGCTATCTAACACAAAGATGGTTCACGGTGAAGATTGTCACATGCCATTCAACAAGACGACAGCTGGAAGCAGGCGTGCCCCAGGGGTCAGCCTTAGCCCCCCTGCTCACATCTATACTCACGATGTGCCGAAGACAGCTGACACAATGCTGGCCCTATATGCAGACGACACTGCTATAGCCGCCAAGCATCGACGACCCGAGATCATCCGTAGGAGACTACAGGATGAACTGGACCACATCCAGGACGTGCGTGAAATGGAAAATCCGCATCAACGTCCAGAAGACGCATTCAATCTTCATTCAACGAAGAAGGATTGCAAGACCTCTCGAAGCATCCATCTTCGACGAAGATATCCAGTGGAGCGACAAAGTCAAACATCTGGGGATCGTATTTGACAAGTCCCTCACCTGGAAAGCGCACATAGAAGCTGTCATCGCAAAGACCAGAGCAGCCATGGCTCAACTCTACCCCTTACTGGGTAGACACAGCCGGATGCCGCTAGCGACCAAGCTACGGCTGATCAAGGCCATCGCCAGACCTCAGCTCGCTTACGCCTCCGGGGTCTGGGGGTACGCTGCCCCCAGCTACCGCAAGCGACTTGCTGCTCTAGAGATGAAGCTACTCCGGATCGCCACCAGTGCACCATCCTACGTAAGAAACTCAACCTTGCGTAGAGACCTGCATTGGGACACCATTCACGAGTACATGAGGAAAAAAGCGGAGAAGACCTTCCAGAAAGCTCAGGACCACCCGAACGAGCAGCTACGATTCCTCATGGACTACGATCCGGACGAGAGGCCTCGCAACCGCAGAACCAGGTACCCTAGACCAAGGTCCCAGTTGGCACCCGCTAACTGGAACCTTGACTAGGAGACTAGGAGAACCCGCGGTTGCTCCCCCCCCACGGCGTGGATGCAGAGGACCAGGAACCACCGGGACCAGGACCAACCAGGACCAGGACCCGCCACGACCAGGACCCACCAGGACCAGGACCCTTCAGGACCAGGACCAGGAACAATATAGGTATAGGTAAGAGGACTTGAAACTCTTGATTTTTCGAAAACAAGAGTTTCAAGAGAACCTAGCAGACCCTCTATCGATGATCGCTTAACGACATCGATAGAATGTGCGAGGTAAAGGGAACCAACCCGGCGTTTCCAGAGACTGAAACACATGAGGAGACGTTGTAGCAGACCGCAGGTTACGCACAACACATGGCCTACCGAGACGCTGATGAGTCGGGCCACGCGGAGGTTAGGGTTTAGTGGGTATTAGGTGGTCTCCTCAAGACAACCTGGAGCCCCACACACGCCGTAGCTCGGGCTATGGTATGGTGCGTAAACGCATTCCCTCCTCACAAAAAAAAAAAAAATACTTCCTTTTCATGTTACGATGTGAAAAGGTCTCAGTCTGACACTACATTAGGTCACTGATAAACACTTTTGGAATGTTTTCAGAAAATACCTAAATATTATTTAAACACAATAAGCGTTTTAACCGAAGTACTTCTGCCTACTACTACTAAGCCACTGACGACCAATGAATAAAATATCGTCAAGTTTGGTGACTCTCCCCTCGCACCAGTTAGCCCCTCCTAAGTAAAAGTTAGCTACGGACATGAATAACAACAGTCAGCTGAACGGGTCTATACAATTTATCCATACTCCCCACTTGTTTGATAATACTATACATTTTTTATTTTCAGTCCTGCCGAAAGCATCGACCATCTGACAACAATGCTGAACCACACCAGGCAACCAAACTATAACCTAGCGCTACCAGACGTACGATAATGATCGGTTTTGTGTGGTAGTTTTAAATACAAGGGTTGTCTCAAAAATAGGATTCCCAACGCTGTATATGTGCTTTGCGAAATCTGACAACGCCGATGTATTTGTCGGTTCCCCCATCACCAATCCCAACGAGAAGCGCCTATTTGTGATGTTCAGTAGTGGTCAGACAGCCATGTGCAATAGATCCCTTCATCACCGTCACCATCAGGTGCGAAACTCGTACGCCTAGCCAATTTTTGAACGCAAACACATTACCACCCATAGATGTTCATCCCCTCTTGAGTGAAGTATGTGGGGGAAACGCGTATAAGCATTCAACATGTCTTCAAATGGTGATGAGAGTGGAGTACGATGAACAACAGAGCAAGAGGCTGTCGATCTCCGAGGAAGGTATGGCGATTGAACAAATCTTGCTCGAAGATCGGCGAATCACGATCCGGGAATATTTGGCTGCAGATCCCGGGGCGTCTGGAAAAGCTCCATATAATTACCTGTTTTTTGAATTAAATTACTTATCTTTTCCCCCACACGTTTCAGTTGTAGAAAACATGTTCCTTGGACAAGCTCCTCATTCCCTGACATCGACATCTCCTTAAACGCGAATCGTGGGGCCACCACGGTGCCCTTTCTAAACAGGTACGTCAATGCTACGCCACTGTGTACGATAATACACGATGATTCCATGCGCTTGTACAATTATTTCGCGTGACAATTGTAGCAACGGTGCTGTAATTGGAGATGGGGAACGCCAGCGATGCAGTCATACATTTGTGGGGCTCCATGTACTAAGGAAGGAGTCCTACGACTTGCGACAGCACGAGAAGCGTTTGTAAATATTTCTAAATTTTGAGGAAAAATGTACTGATAGGTGCGTATAATTACAAATTTCTTTCTGAAAACGATCAGGAGACCCTGACTTTAAATAAAAAAACTAAATTTGAGCGATTTTTTTTTTTCGTTTATGTCCACCAATTCGATTTCCAAAATCTCCCTGGCATGATGGTAACCCTGTGTGAAAATTTCATGAAAAACCGACGTTATCTTTCAAGTTATAGACGAGCCAAAGATTAGCGGACAGACCGACGGAAATGAGTGACATGGTTTTTCGCGATGTACATAAAAACATAATATCTCGTTTTCGAAATTTCTCGTCGTTACAATACTTCCTCATCAGTGGGCACGAAAGTAAAACGAACGGTTCTTGACTGCTGGATACTTTTCGACAGGATAATTTTAGTGTATTGTTAGCCGGCTGGCGATAGACATTGTTGATTTGATATTATTCGGTCAATGTGGCTTTAATGAACTCGTCAGATTGCCGAGATAATTAATTATAATTAGCGGATAGACCAGACAGGTATTATGTTTGTTAGATAACTGTAGTGCTAGGTATGAATAACCATGTGTGAGCTGAAGATATACACCGTTTCATGAGAGTGATAATAATGGTGTAGTGTAACAGCGTTATATTTTATTCAACCAAACCGGAATACTCCAGGCGGATGCCAATTTTAGGTAAATGTTTTGATAAGCAGCTGAAGCTTGGATGTACATCACGGCACCTCTACCGTTATATTATGGCGATATGTCCCTATTAAAAGAATAATGATTTTTGCTACTATTTTTGTTTTTTGTTTTATTTTATACTATCTGTTACCAGCGAATTTGTACGCGTTAAATTGTTACTCACAAATCACATTGTTTTTGAGTATCGGTATAATTGCATTACATTAATCAATTGACAGTCCATTTGCATGCTTGAGAAATTTAAAATCGAGACACCTGTAAGCTGCGGGGACGAAACGCTAGCAAATTAATTATCTTACTTTATTTTAAATTAGCATCTTGAATTAAAATAAATTCCACATTATAAAAGCTAGCTTCTTAGCTTAATTCTACTCTAAACAGAGACTCGTTGCCATTTTTGAAATATTAGAAGACTCCAAGCATTTTCAAACAAACTTGCACGTAACCTCTAACCCCTAAATCCGGTCCTGCCACAAAACCCTTTCTTGGCTGAAATCTTTCGCGATTTTACCTACCTATCTGCCATTAGCCTTTTATTTTCACCTTATTGCAAAATCTGCTTTTAGCTGACACTCCTTCTACTAAATTTCGTGACAAATGTGTATCACCTCACTGTAGGAAGAAAAGTTTATATGAACATATGTCCTAAACCTCTTAACTTTTAAACTACACATGGTGTTGAAATTTTACGAAAAAATTAGTCTTCTTATCATAATTTTAATACTGTTCTAGATATTTTCGTATTTTTTAATATTTCTACCCGTGGCGCTCGTACGGGATATATACTGGAGGTTTTGGAAATCCTGGTTTATTTTGCAACAAACAACTAATTTGACCTCTTTACTTCTTTCCGTCAGATGCACCCTTTTCGCGTAAAAAAATAAAAACCGTTTTGGCTATTTTAATCAATTAACTTTACTTGAATAAAAATTAAACAAAAACAGATCTTACCTACAAACAGTATTAAAGTTATGATAAGAAAACACTTTTTTTCTTAAAGTTTTAACACCCTATAGCTTAAAAGATAAGAGGTTTAGGACATATGTTCATATAAACTGTTCTTCCTAAAATGAGCTAAGAAATCACATCCTGTATTTTTAGCCATCAATTATATTACACCCTGTATACACCAGCCTCCTTATTATAGTGCAGTTTTCAAATCTGTTCCTAGCTGTTCAATGCTAAATTTATCAAAATCATATCAGCCGGTTGGGCGTAAAAAGGCAACAGACATACATACATGCACACTTTCAGAGTTATAATATTAAGAAGCTATATTGAAAAGTAACCATTTCAAGGCAACACCGGAAGCAACATTTTTCCAGTTTTAAGATGTTCAAATTTAGCTGACGTCGTAATGTGTCCTAGAGAGAAGCACGAGAAGCGTGTAATATGTATGTCACAAAGAGTGCGTCGATGACGTCCGTGTCCTCGTCACTCGGCTTGCTAGGCAACGAGGTGCTTCTATCTCTTTTTGACACATGTGTTGCCCGGTTCTCGCGTTCTCTCTAGGCTTTCGCTGTATACAATTGATGTATTATTTTGCAAATTTATATGTCATAGTAAAACCGCAATTCGTAAACACAGAAGGCTAAATATTAAGCAAATTCTACAACCAAGTAACAAATTCCTATAGTTTGATATGTAGATTAAATTTGGGGACGCGCTGCGTAACGCCGAATATTTTCAAAACGTTTTCTCGAGTAGGTTTTTCTTTTCAATAGTGCTCGATATTTACATAACTACATTGAACCCGATACTTCCAGAAAACGAAATATAGTTCATTGTACATCCACCCTGGCACATCCATATGGTTAGACTTTCGTTTCCAAATAACATGGAAGCCATCGATATGAAGCTATAAGAAAAATCGAGGCATCAGCCCCAAGTCTGCCGTATGCACAGCGTCATTTGAATAGAAAAATTCCGATGCAGAGTAGACATACATCAGCCAGACATTTTTATTTAGAACTGGAATATTTGCGAGGTATACATGACATCTTGGAGAGGAAGATATGTGAGGTCAACGCTGCTCAAAAAAAGTCTATTGTGGCTTTTGTCGTTTTCCGAAACGCATGGAATCGGTATTCCTTAAATAATTCTTAAACGCTAAAAGTGACTTTATGGTGGTTTTTGATTTTACGAAGATTTTTTATTACATTATGTAGGTCTTCCTACAAGACGTCAGCTTGGAAATAGCCGTCGTTCACTTCTTGATATTCTGTAGCAAGCGCGGAATGAACTATTTGCACACTTGCCTAACTAGTCAACAAGTTTGAATTTTATCGGTTTTTTCGACCTTATAGTTTTTTTACCTAATAATCCCGGCGGACTTGCATGATGGTGTTCATATGAAACAGTTAACCCACTCAGTTTGTTCGGAATTGCCCAGTTTTGATGCAGTATTACTATTCCCACACCCCGTATAATAACTGCTCAAGATTAATATCTTCTTTGGAAAGCAGGGCCTTTCATTTGAACAGATAGTCTTGTTTCGACATAATGAACCGCATTTAAGATAAACGGCCTTGTTTTAATATTTCTCTTATCAATTTACAATATAGTCAATTCATAAAAAGCTGGACAAAAGCCTAGAACTTGATGACGAAATCTAAAAATGTACACCTAGGACTTTTTCGGGTCTCTGAATACGAATCTGAAACCCTACATCTCGTGGTGCATAGTGCAATTGTTATAGACCAAAACCTGAAGTCTGGAAAATAAAAATAAAGCCTCCAAAAATAAAAATAAGGCCTCCTGGGGTTGACGACTTCTCTGTCTAATAGGACGTAGGAACCTGAAAAGCATACTTGGAGAGATCCAGATGAAAGTATTCCACACTATCAAAAAAATTACACCAAATCACCAGTGAGTGGCAAAATCTTTCACATTTGCTGGTTTTGAAATGAAAGTAAAAACACAAACAGAATCCCTATGGTACTTGGAGTTAAAGTGATATAAGATCTCGGAGAATATTTGACTGCATAGCTTTAACTCTGTTTAAAGCTATCCATGGTACCTTCAAATTGCAAAAAGTATCAGAAAATTCTTGCATACAAAGGATATTTCTCATAGTTTACTATTACTATTTATAACCATCTATGGCAGATGTATCATCAAATTGTTGGAAAAATGGCGACTCTGCAGTTCCCGCGCAACGCCGTAATCAAGTCTTATTTAGTTCGTTATATAATATTATTCTTTACAACTTATCGGACAAATTTTAATCACATATGCACTGTTACGAGAGAAGTTGATTTCTCAAAAACAAAAAAAATTAATAAAAGTCTTACAGAAATCGAGATAGTCCTACATTTCGTCTTCTGCATTTAAAACGCGTTGCTGGGCGAAGCCGACCCCCATCCGCTCCACGTCTGGGGCGCAAATCTCTACTAGCTCGTGCACGTAGAACAATTGAACTAAATGTTTCGTGATGTGGTATGTGCCTATTCGGAATTTGTTGTGCATACAAACGAGAAGCCGTTCGCGAATTTTGCCCTGCGTCTCCGTACGCTAAAACAATGTCCACTAACTCCTCAGTAGTGTACACATGTGCCATTTCTATTAATAAATAACCAAAAACGTAAACTCATAAAGAAACTTTCTTATTTAACTGCATAACAATCGACCGTTCTTCATTCAGATACCCTTCATACAGATTAACCTTTATTTACACGTTCTGATCAGTATGAAAAAACAAAAAATTGGTATTCTGTTTTCGTCAGTTGTTTGGTACAACATTTGCTACAATAAATTATTACTGCATGTTCAATTTATTATTGAAATTCAGGTTTATAATTCAATTTCTGTAGGACTTTTATTATTATATATATATTATTTTTTGTTTCAGAAATCAACTTCTTTTGTAAGGGTGCATATGTGGTTAAAATTTATCGGATAAGTTATGTTGTTGAGCATATATATGCCTCTACTAACGCACGGACCATTTCTAGCATTTTAAAGTAAGCTATTTCAATAAAAAATAGTCGTATTGCCGACTCTATGAGTTTTATATTTGCTGAAAAATTGGACACTACAGTCTAATTAAACATACAGGCATAATCAGATTCCCATTTGTTTACACAGTGCATGTACCTCAAGCTTGAAATATGCGATTCGGATCAGCCACCGTGATGCCGTCTGAATGAATGAAGCTCTTCGGATTTTCAGCAGCCCAGAGCCTAAGGCTCAGGACAAAAGATATACATTTTTATATTTATACTGAATATGAGGTCACGATATTTTTTTCAATCCATCAGTGCCCGAAGGCAGCTCTCAGCTTATCTAACAAACAATCACACCCGTTGCCAAGCGACCGACGATCACTAAGACGATCTGGATTTCCCTTCCGAAAAAAGGGGGAAGGCACGGAAGATGTCGTAACCCATAAAAACAATGAGTTATGGCGCGGCCATAAAGTTTCCCGTAAAATATACGAGAAAAAAATATCAGCACGCCGCGCCAGTTATTTTTTCTTCGTAAACATAAATCCGGCCTTCCGACTATCTATATCCGAAGTTTCGAGATGGAAGGGGGAGTTTTACTGATGTATTCGAGGAGTTTGACTTGTCGGTGCGGCGTGTTGTATTTTTATTTGACAGTTTATATGTCATGTTATTTCCGGCGGCAAGTTAAACAGTATCACGATAAAGGATTAAATCAATATACATGAGGAGGCCTTTCCCAGTTCTACTAATGTTACGCTCAAAAATCGGAATAACTAGGTTTTTTAAGCTCCTCATAAGCAACCGAGGTGTTGTGGCATTTAGGCTTTTGCGTGTGTGGCTGCTTCGGGGTAAAAAATAAAAAAGAACTTAAAAATATATTCGATCAAATTTTCCAAACTTTTTTTTAAGACCGTGAGTACAATTTTGGTGTATTTTATGCAAAATACTCATGGCTGCTTCTAGCGGAATAACTTGCCAGATATTTTTATTTGCTGGTAAATGAAACTCCTTTTTCTCCGTTATTTTATTTTTTCTATCACAATTACAGGTATTTGTTTTGCGGCCAAACTTCAAACTCGTTATGAAAGTTAATTCGCATTTAATTGGTCTCCACTGAATTGGTGCCAATGTTTGAATTTGATAAATTGATGTGTCTTTCTTCTCGTTAGTATCCCAATTAAAACTGCATTAACTATATTCTTTTTGCTTTATACTTTTGTATTCTCTATGCAAACATGTACTCCGTAATGAAATGTATTTAGTTAAATGGTAAGCTCCGTAGTGGTACATGGTCTTCTCGTACTTGAAATTGATTTTTTACCGATATACGAATCTACCAAGTCACGCTACATCTTTGGACACCATTGAACCGATTTTAATGTTACCGACTCAATTTAAAAAGGCAATAATAAAACCTGTATTCAAATCTGGAGATATACAGAAACCTTGTAATTACCGTCCAATTTCTGTATTGACAAACTTTTCAAAAATATTTGAAAAAATTCTTACAAAACGCTTTTCAGATTTCATTGCATAATACAACCTCATATCTGAAGAGCAATATGGATTCCAGGAAGCAAAATCAACTCAAGATGCACTTATTCAGTTAACAACCAAAATTTACAAATACGTTGATAATAACAAGTCATTTGACTTTTTGTAGACTTGACCAAAGCATCCGATAGCATTACGCATCAAAAATTATTAAGAACCTTGGAAAATTTAGGATTTCGTGGAGCCACTTATCAACTAATGAAAAGTTGTTTGGAAAACAGGAAGCAATGTGTGAACATTAACAGTACACTAAGTGAAAATATGTTTGTTAGATGCGGAGTTCCACAACGAACCGTACCAATGCTGTTTAATTCATATATTAATGATCTTTTTGAGTTAAAAAACGATGGAGAAATTATTGGAACAAAGATTGGACTTCTTTAAAAAACAAAATTGTATTAGATTTTCAAAAGAATACAAACTTTTTCATGGAAATGATTTTATCAGTCAATTTCAACAAAACGTACTTTATTACATTTTCTTGCGACAACAAATCTTCCCCAAATTTGAACTCCAAACTGAAAAGTTCAATAGCTGCAGAAACATACAATCGGTCGATAATTTCAAATAACTAGGGGTATTCATAGATAACATCTAGAATGGAATATACACGTAGAGAATTTAGTAAGAAAATTAAAATAACGTAATCCGAAAATCAAATATTTAAGTAGTTCTTTATGCGAAAAATATCTATACATGTTATATCATGCCCTTGTTCAATCATTACCATCTTATGGAACCTTAGCATGGGGGGGAGTCATGAATAATTATTATAAAAAGATTGAAATTACGCAGAAGTGGATTTTGAAAGTTATGTTGAACAAAAAGAAATGTTATCCCACAGAAAATCTTTACAATCTTTACAAGTTTTTCGACTGCCCGTAAATTTATTTTCATCATACAATAATATATTTAACAAAAAATCGAATTGTTACATTCTATCAGCCAAAATCATCGAACGCGATTCAAGAAAACCACTAAAAATCTATATGTTATTTGATATTAAAATGATGCATATTTATACATTTGACTAGTATGCTTATAGGCAATTTGTTGTATCAGTACAATTCAATTTCGGTTAAAAATCGAGTACAAGTGTTACACTCTTTTGGATATATTATGTTTATTGGACATTGCCGTTATTATTCATACGAAAACTTGGTAATTGGACCAATATAAATACTATTATTATTATTATTCATTTTTGGTTGGTCTTTCATCGTTGCACGCAGGATATGTACACAATAGAGGTGGAATTCTCCTCAGCCTATTGCGAAGAACTTGCGAACTATGTGGCATGTTTGCAATATTGCGGCTTTCTGTATCAATGCAACAAAATGCGCTGGAACTTTGTTTTTTTCTAAGTGAGAGTGAAGATTTACAGAGACTGCCCCTTCCACAGACACTACTACTGGTATTATGCAAACCTCTGATATTTTCCAAATGTTTTTGATTTCAATGGCAAGGTTTTGATACTTTTCAGCCTTGGTGTATTCGGTTCTGATTATGTTTGCTGTGAGTGGCACTGCGATATCAATTATGTATGCTATTTTTATTGATCAGTATGTCTGGCCGGTTCTAGTCAACTGTCTTATCGGTTATGACTGGCCTGTCCCAGTACTGATTCTCGAGTACTGGGAATGATGTATATTTATAATATGGCGCGGTAAACTCGATGGGAATTTTGAGCTAACGTGGAGTGTATTATTTTGGCTACTTCATTATGCCGGGATAAGTAAGCATTATTTTACTCGTAGCCAACATGTTGCAGCTGGAGGTGACGTGTTCTATTGTTTCACCTGGCGTATGGTATTTCCTACATACGTCGTGTGTATTAAGTCCTAGAATATGGCGTTCATAGTTTCTAGTTCGAATAACCTTATCCTGAATAGCACATAGAAAATCCTCCGATTCCGGATGTAGGTAGCCTTTCACAAAAATTGATAGTGACGACGACCATTACCAATTCCATCTTTTTCAAGTGATACAGGATATCTTCCGTGAAGGGCTTTTTCTTTCCATCTGTTGAGGAGGTCAGTCATGATCTCTGCCCAAATTCATGGGGGTGATGTTGCTGTCCATAGCAGTAATGTTCCTAATATTTTGGCCGTTGAAGCTTGGACACTTGCTCTTTGCAAAGGCGCTCAACATTTATCAATTCTCTTCCCGCAAGGGCTCTAGGTAAGTATACCCTTTCCATGGCAGATTTTGGATGTAGCATACGAAATTTTAAGAGTAATTTTCTAGCTTCTTGATCGATTTCAACTAGGTTTGTATTGCTCCATTTAATAATGCCAAAGCTATATGACAGCACTGGCACAGCACAAGCATTTATTGCCATTATCAGATTTTTTTAATTAAGTTCAGTGTTGAGGAGCTTAGTTACGATTGTTTTCAAGTTGGTGTGATCCAACCCCGGGGCTTTGATGAAAAAAAAACACATTATTATTGTTATTACTATTATTATCATCATCAATATTATTATAATTATTATAAGGATACCTAGAAGTAGCCAAAAACTTGTCGGATGGTTGAAAAAATCAGGGCGGGCATTTGTTTGCATTTTTTTGTTTTTTAACAGTACCTTTCAAGGTAAATATTGAAATATTTGACTGTGTACAAAATAAATGAGAGAAGAAACGATTATAAATACTAACTTATATTAAGCTGTTAGTAGAACAGAACCAAAAAATTTAAAATCATTTTATTGATTGGAAATGAGACGTACAAAAGAGCTTATCTCGAATCGGGATAAAGCTTATTGTCACCTTTTTAGTTGCTTTGAGAAATGTTAATTTCTTCTATTTATTCTACCAGTGTTTTCTTTCTAATTTGTTAATAGGACTTAGTCCATTATGCTATGATACTTCCGTCGATGTAGATCATTTATGTTACGTAAATACAGGAGCCGTTCTACGTACCGTAAGACACTAGGGCCAAAGTAAATGTTGATGCTATGGTCAGTATAATAATAACATTACCTTGTCATGTTGGACGTCCGCCATATTGGATTTATGTATTGTGTTTCCTTTATCAAGCCTGCTTATTTCACACCGATATCATAAGTCTGATTGTAGAAGTGATAAATTGCCATTCTCTGACGTCGATCACATTCCATATTGGATGTAGAACGACGTCACTTAACTTGAGGTTCTTCGCTGATCAAGTTTACTTGATACACATGAGATAAAAGTTTCTAGTGAAATTATAAACCGGAGACTACATCATACGAACTGTTGAAGGACTGCAGTATATCTGCAATACCAAAAATTTTATAAACCGAAATGAAACAGTTCAGTATTTCCTTTGTTGGATATGAATTTCTTGCCGGAACAAAAATTATAAGGAAATATTGGGTACAAAATGTCTGCAAAGTCTGGCTCTTCTCCCACAGATTGTTCAGTTTTCGATTTATTTTCCTTCCTCTCGGCCTTGCAAACTCTGTTACCATGTTTAATTTGAGGTCTGGTCTGGAATAGGAAACCAATGACTATGATCATTTCAAGACCTATATCGGAAATTCTGTTTTTCTGGAATAACTGAGGATTGGTAATCTCATTATAAGGCATCGATAAGAAAAAATGAAATTCATGCCATCTTATAGAGGAGAAAGACAATGTTAATGTACAATTCATTTTGTGTGGAGTGAGAATAAAATTAGAACGATCTTTGGAAATTCGATTTTTTCCGTCTCTCTCCGGTAGTGGTACTTTGTTAGTTACCTAAATATTCAACTTTATTCCCATCTAGGCGACTTCGTATCTCTTATCGTTACCGAGATCCCAATGGTAACGTCTACCTGATTTTACAATTTATGAGAATATCAACTTCTTAATCACCAATTGACTGTGCCATTAGATATTTTCAAGCCATCCAACCGGCTTTTACAGTATCGCCGTTCATCTCACCTCCCACTTGTGGCGGCAACCTTTAAGCACCCATCTCTCTACCCGCCGCCCCTTCCGCTCATTAACACACTCGTTAAAATCAGATTTGCTTGGCTTTCTCAAATACATATTAGCAACACCTTACGGCTTGCGCGGAGACTGATCGGCCGGCAATTATCTGAAGACGTGAGTTTAGCGTTTGGGTTCAAAGGCTCGAAGCTCGGCAAATGCACACGGGCGTTTCTCATCGGGTGTTCCGTGTTAAAACACGAACACGGAGTAGAAAAGAATTTATTAGAAAAGCCGCAAATAGAGACAAAGTTGGGTGTTTACGTAACTAACAAAAATGCCGCTCAGAAAGTTTCGTAATCCAAAGTACATCCGAAGAGAGACTGAAAAATCCGAATTTTCCAAAACTCGTTTCGATTTTTTACTGGCTTTATTTGTAGTAGGATCTCAAAATAAATTGCACATTGAGACCGCCACTTTCTCTCCTCCACAAGATGACATAATTAGAACTTCAATACGAGGTTTCGTCTATTGTTCTCCATTATCAACTTTATTTTTTCTCAAGGACGTCATATTGGATTTTTGTACTAATAAATATAGTTTTTAATACTAATAATATGTGACATTGCCAAACGTTATTTATTTCAAAAAAAAAAAGCAGAATTTCCTAGGTAGGGCTTGAAATTATCATTTGTTTTGCATACTAGATTTATTGCAAAATCATTTTTATTTTTTCCCTACTTCAAACTGCGATTTTAAAATAGGTCGCATGTTGTCATTGCAACTTATGTCTCGTTATTTGATCGGGTAGAACGAGTAGTTATGTTAGCCTACCGTTATTTGCCGCACTAAGAAGGGTCCACTAGCTTGTTAACGACATCCTCTTCATGTTGAAAGAAAGCACCTCATTAGACCTCATTCATAAGCGAACGAGACAGGGGTCTAATTTTATGCCCATCAAATTACTTGCAGGTGCAACTTTGGAAATCGCCAAAGATGATATGCCTACCTGCTCCAATATCTGACAGTTACCTTGTGGCTATAGTTAGTGTCTGATTAAGTGTTAGTTGCAGGTTCAGGGAAGCAGTTGTTTTTTCGTTTTCTAGCAATTATTACTCGTCATAACGAGGCTACAATGAAAAATAAGATACTCAATCTTCGATCCAATGATAAAATTCTGAGATCTACAGAAGAAAGCTTAGTAGACGCCATTCTGCTATGCTTTTTCTAAGATCTCCGTCAGTATTATTATGAATTTGCAGCTGATTTAAAGTAACAGGAGGTTGTAATCTAAGTCAGTAGAGAAATGTTGTTTAGTGTGGGAAATGGAGACAAAAGGCACAAAGCTAACCGTTTATACACACATTATAGCAGCATAACGCTAGAGCAGTTGATGGTTTGTACGAAAGTAAATTGAAACTTTTCTTGCCTGTACTCAAAGTAAAGCTTATAGGTATAATCAACATGAAATTCTGAATATTCAATTACGACGCTTCGATGTAGCTGAACGAATATTAGAGGGAATATTAAGGTGACGTTACTCGATATGCACAAACTCTGTCATTTAATATCCCCGTCGAAATTTCATTAATTCCGCATAAAACCGCGTTGTTCGTAAATTTCATTGCGAACTTTTATAGCTAACATACGGGTTGTTCTGAAAGTTACTCAATTAAAGTGAACAGGTTATATGGGCGGAGCGGTCGTTAAAGAGAGTTATTTGAAAAATAACAACATTAAGAGTGATATACGAATGTACCACAAAGACCAGTAAATAGGATCATTACTTTCCAATAGGTTTATGTACATTATACTCAGTTTATTTGACTAAAAATAATACAGTAGGTAAAGTGTACTATACTGCCCTATCAAGAAAGATCCCCGTATCTCCACCTGAACAAGTTTTGAGAAAACTGCGGTTAAAGATGTTTGCTGTTTATGTTGTACTTTTACTTGACTAATAGAATAAGATCATTCATCATATAATATATAATATCATAGCAACCTTTAAAAAAAATATATGCAAAACTGGGCCTTAGCTATCAGTTATGCGATATGTTTCAACCACGTATAATTCAAATTCGGCTATGTTCGGTTTTAACTATGTAATTATGATAAAAATTTATATCTGCATCAAGAGATAATCATTTTATATATTTTAATATCGAATTATTTATGATTACGAATATAACTTATTCAAAAAACACATGTATTTATACAAAAATACTTTAACTCAAAACGCAAGTTCAGAAAAAACGTAAATTATAGTACGTAAAGGCAACTCTGAAAGAAAAATATCGTCTATTGATTAATACTACTGCTCGTGAGAAATTCTTAAAAATTCGCAATTTCGTACTACTGGGAATGCCACAAGGCTTTTGCATTGCAATAGGATCATTTATTCCCGATTTTAACACATTTGCTTGCAAAAAATCAATTTCATTAAAATCCTCTGTTTTGTCAGTCTCAACTTTTAAAATGTGGCTTCGTTTCTCGACAATTACCTTAACTACTTGCGACAGATAAACACGTGGCATATTTTATTTAAATTTTGTTTGTGAAAAGAAGTCTTTCCAGTTAAAAAAATCAGCAACTGTCATTTCTTTAACTACCACACGCTTCAAGTTACATGTTTCAACTGCCTCAACGATAGCGGAACTGCTTTATTCCTGAGAAAATGCCTCGCATATCGACTTCCCTTAGTTAAAAGCCCACATCTACTGAGTACATACCAGGGTCATTCTGAAAAATGTAATATGCGGGGCTTATACTAAGTGTAAATGCAATATTTGGCGTTTACGGGGAATCTATTTTCCTTCATAAAACATTTGAAAATGTAAAATATGGGGTTTTCTCTGTGTAAGTATGTAGCACAAATCATATTTATTCGTTTGGTACAAATATCTCAATCTTTGAAATTTTTGGAGATACGTTGGTCTTTGTTAGTGGGGTAGTATATCTCTGCGTACTTGGGAAAACGTATATCCTTAAGCCATCGCCAAACACTTGTTTCATAGCTTTTCCCTACCAAAAAGTTGTCCATCTCTGATAGTTCGCATACAAACTGTAACACCACTACCGTCATATAAATCTGGCCATAATAGCGCCTTCTCCATTTTGTTACAGGTTATAGTGCAATATTTATTTTCGTTTGTCCATCTTTCCCATATCTACTCTGGAGAGGCTAGCTAATCGGCGGATCATATTTATTGATCAATCCTTTTGAATTACACCAAACAGCTGATCTGAAACATACTCCAGATAACGTTCTGTCTCACCGGTTGAATACGACTGGGCGCAACCAAAACTGAGATATTTCAAGATATGTCTGATGTTTAGACAAATACTCTATCACACCGAATTGATAATTGAGTCGTATAATAGTCCATAATAATATGCCATACGGTACACACCATTGTGTGGGAAGAACCTTTCCAGAATATTAAACGAGTACTTGCGCTACCTTCAGCGCATAGCATTCCACTAAGCAGCCAGCATAAATCAACAGCAAAATGTTAACAAGCAGAATATAAGTTCATAAATGACTATACGAGTATGCTCGAATTACCTGGGGCTTGCTGGGCTTGGACGATCTCATTCGCGCAACTGCTTACGCCTAATTTACTGCTCCAGCTTCCAAAATGAATTATTTATTTTAATCTTCCTAATGTTTAAGACCATTTATAATTTCTGAAGTGTTCGATAATGAAATTTAATGACTCTTTATTGTTAAAGTGCCGGCGTGAAAGTATTACTCGTGAACCATTGGCGCAGTAATCGTCGACTTGCGGGAAGGAATAATTTTTGACACGAACGTGATTATTCATCTTCGGATACGGACTCCTGCAACATAATTGGGTAGAACAAGCATTTTTAACGTTTTGAAGAAGTACTGGCGCCAGCTTATCATTTTAGCAGGAGGTAGGAGATCGGTTAGAAGCGCCTTCTGAATGCTTTACACGTGGTGGATGACAAATGACTCAATATGATGTTTAAGTTTGAAATTCTTCTTAGTTCTGTTATCAGTGTATTTTGTTTATATTATGTCAAGTGACTAGATATATAGAATGGTCAGAGGCCCTGACATGAGTGGGCAAGATATTCTGCATCGCGCTCGGACACTCAGAACATGGTATATCAAGTCCGCCCTCGTATAGTCGGGAACTTGGTGGTGACCATGTATAGAGTGAGCTTGCATTCTACACTGCTCGCGACGCGAAAATGAATCTGCTCTCATCTAGATTACTTCCATGGAAGTTCACGACTTGACCTGGAAAGCGCTGGAATGTTTCTCGACTTATCGATACGGAGGTAAATATCCGACCAGATGGCAGAACTAGACAGTAACTGTCGAGAACGTCAATCAACGCAGAGTGCCGTAGTCCAGTTAACATGGTTATAAACTGTGATACATTAGTACAAATGTTACAAATTATAAAAGCGGGGACTTAGTTACATACTTCCAACAATTTGAATTATTCGTCGCAGTTTTTAACGCTTTAATTTACTGATGCTTCATACAAATAGAATACGCTAACTAGTTGTGAGAGGAGAAAAACAACATATATATTCAGAAGCCATTTGTTATATATACCAAATTGGATCATATCTTATACAGAAGAATATGATACTTATACGATTCAGTTAAAATTACGATAACATTTTTAATTTTCATATTTAGAAGATTGCTTAGGCAACAGAAGTAAGCTAGTTGATTACATTTGAATGGTTTCGATATGAAGTGTGCTAGGAGAATAACGGTAATAGCTACTGGGGAATAAAGAACGGTATTTTGGGAGTAACTGTCAAAGTAACCTGGTGGGCCTTTAGGGTCAAATATACTGTTGGTGGTTGCCTTTCACTTATTTATTATAAGAAAAAATACTCTGAGACATGATTGAGACTTCAACTAACTGGGAGGTCGTAAAATAGACGATCTAACGCCAACGAAAACATTGGGGTTTCAAACATAAATTAGGTTCATATATTCATTAAGAGCCCAATGTAATTCTAGTTCCAAAGTACCGAAAGACACCTCAGCTTAATATGATAACTTTTTTTTAGAGAATAGCAGGTTTGTTTTTGCAAAACATCACAGTTCGAAAAATACACACGGTAAATGATGGTCTTCATCTGACAGATTATCTAAAATGTTGTTTCATGTTTTTTTAAGTTTTTTTGAAAATATTTTACTGCTGCTAATTATGAAATTGAAGTGTCTGTGCTTATAAAAATTATAGGAGATTAGAAACGATTCCAAATTGACAGTGAAGGTCTTTCTAATTGTACTATTTGAAGTATCCGTAATTTGAAGTAATGTAGTAAGAGATTGTTTATCCAGAAATATCTTGGAGGTAAATCACCTTTTTCAAGTAACTTTAGCACTCCGAATATTATAGCCCTTAGCAACAGAAAGTGTACTAACAATCAAAGTTCCAATAAAATCTTGGGACAATCGAGACCGAGATAGTCCAGGATTTTGCTTAATATTTCTTAATAACTATTTTCTTGTACCTGCTCAGGTTTTTGATAAAATTTCCATTTCCCAAGTTAGTTCAATTATTTTAGGATTTCAAAGATGACCGTTCAGGGACAAAAAGTAGTATAAGAGACCCCGAAGAAGAAACAAAAGTTGTCATACACAAAAAGCGTTATATGTGCTTAATTTGCACTTACTGAACACCGTATATAAGTATTTTCAAGATATTTAAAGATTTTTTTTCATTACAAACCCGGAAAATCAACATTATTTACCACAATCCTCATTTCGTAGCCTCTCTGTCCTAGACAAATGATGATAACAAATGATTTGAAATATTTGACATAATTATAATGAATGAATAATAATTCTGTACTAGTTCATAATGTTGTTGCAGTTATTTAGGCAAACGAAACTTAGGACAATTTTGATATTTCAAATAATTTAGAGAAAACAACCAACAAAGGTTTGTACACCATTCCGCTATTTCGACTCGACCGTTCTATTCCATTTCGCAATTTGTTTGCATATTCATTCATTTCAATTTGATAAGCGTTAGCACTTACGACTTGGTTTTGCATCAGAGTACAACATAGAATCAAATTGAAAATAGAAATATTTAGATATTAGTACCGAACAGAATTTGTAGGTCCCTGAATGGTAAGGCCAGGAGGCAATTATTGTCCACGCACTTTTCTCCAAGGATATAATGAACTATTGGTCCAACATTCATATCAATTATTATATTGCTTAAATTTACTAGTTTAAGTTTACTGAAATTTACGATTTTTTGACAACAAACTATCGATAGCTAACAATGTCAAATCTATGAGTGTCCGAGTTATAGCTGCCGACCACGTCAACATTTACTTTCAAACACTTGCCGAGATTATTTCAGCTCAGCTGTTGAATGTCATCTAATCGGACTGAGCATAAAGATGAGCTGCTGAAGCGCACTCATAATGCTTTGTTAGAGCCGTTCAGTAGAAGTGAGCGTAGCAAACGTTTTTTATAGGGCACAAGAACTCCACCAACCACATCCGACTGTACGCCGCTGGTAATACGAAAATATTACCTGAAAGAAAGAACTCATATTCTTGCGATGGAGTGTAAAACCCTTCGGTGCTGTTTATTAAAAGTATTAACGAGCTGTACAAATTAGTAATTTCCCGGCTACGACAGGAAAGGCGATTTTTGAAGAGGTTGCGCAGCTCTCACGACCGACACTTCGTACAAAAAATTTAAAGTCAATTTCAACTTTTAATTAGGGGATATTTCCACCAGCACGATGTTCTCATTAGTGCTATAAAAGTCCCTGTATTCGGTTAAAGGGCCGCTATTACGCCCGGTTTTTTAAAAGTAGGTTAACCTTGTATTGATAACTGGAATCGTTTTTCAACTTTAATCTCATGTACGAGTAAAGCAGAAAGTTGTAGTTGAAGAGTAATGCCCAACATATTTTGATTAACACGCATAATCTGCACAAAACCCAACAATTCCGACCTAACTGCAGTGTTACAATATCAATAAACATGGATCGATCAACGAGAACTTGAAAAACGGTGTAGGGGTAACTGACAGGTAAGTTTCAGGTTGAAGTTGCCGAATCTAAGCGATATCTGCTTACTGAAAAAGTGGGCCTTACAGTAACATTTTTAAAATAATTGGTCAAACATCCGTATGTACATGAAATCTTGACAGTCGAACAAATTCATCCATCAGTTTTTTCTGGTCGAAGCGTGAAAATGTTTGAAAGTCGCATATGTATATTGACCAAAAACTATCAGAATGGCAAAAGTGCTTTAGAGGATACATTCTTATCAACGATCATTTGAAAAGCTGAATGGCAGTATCTTAAAAACGTAGTTGAGTTGAATCTGTAAAATGTGCAGGGTCTGTCTTATTATTCCCCATATGTACGAGTATGTCACGGAATCGCTTAATATTACGCAAAGACTGATCCAGCTGGTGACAAGCCCTACCTTTTTCCCCGCGTTTCGTCACACGCCAGTAGCCTGCCCGATCCCTGTCTCACCACGCATCCTGTCCCTTACAGCACTGCTATGCTGTCCCCCTTGGGTAACGCAGACTACGGTGTTGTGGAGGTTAGGTTTCGGTCAGAACCCGCTGTGGCAGCAGAAACTCGCCCAGGCCGCAAAACTTGGCATTGCGGACCTGCCGACTGAGAAGGGCCCAGATATTTCTTCTCTACCTTTCCTTGGAGAGATGTTTGTTCCGCTGACGCGGATGCGTCGGCTTTCTATTTCTCGATAACCGGAACTATTCACGCCGGGATGGAGGAATTCATCCTTCATACAGCGAAAGTGGCTAAACCAGGGACCAACGGATAGTTCAACAAATCGTGTGACACTGTTCGCCAGCAGAAGATCAAGCCACACAGAACCTACTTACAGAACCCCATTGTAAAGAACAGACAAGCCGACGTCGAAACCAGAAATAAATGTAACGAAGAGGTTCGCAATGCCAGAGACCAGCACGATAAAAAAGTTAGGCAGAGGGTAATGTGTCAGCGCAGTAGCCATCGGTCTTTCTGAACGCTGGCCAAGCAGATTGAAAGGAACCTCTCACAGAGTAGACTTCCACCACTTGCCTGTCAGAACTGAGCGATAGTAACTGACTCAAAGTCTAAGGCGGAATACCTTTGCTGCCAATTCCACCATGGACCTTCCTCTCAACACCCAAACGCCGTTATTCAAAGGCCACCATACATTGATTCATAAGATCGTAAGACTCTTGTCGCTCGACATCAACAAGAGGCGTGCAGCGGGGCTGACTCCACTTCTTTCGAGTTTCTTACAGATATTTTACGAATTCGGAACCATTCCAGAAAACTAGAAATTTGCTCATGTCCAACCTATCAAAAAAAAAAAAAAAAGAATCTAAGACCGACCCTTACAACTACTGTATATAGCTCTGCTATAGGCCTGTTTACAGGGGACCTACTGGCTTACGTCACTCAATTGTAGAGTAAACTAATTCCGTCTTAAGGTGACGCTCATGTCATTGCTCTTGATATCACGAAAGCGTTCGATCAGCGGCGGCACGCTTCAATTCTATGGCATCCGTCGTGATTGATGGGTTCTCCTCTTCAGCCTAGAGCATCAACGCGGGTGTTCCCCAGGGACCGGTTTTGGTTCCCACGCTGTTCCTCCTACATATCAATGATCACCTCAATGCAGTCGCGTTGTCTGGGTAGTTAAGCTTCTGCCTGCGCAGCTGTTAATGCAAGCGGGTCGATATTCCCTTAAGACAGTAAAACCTCTTTACCATACTATGTTGTAGTTTTGATAAATGGAATAACCGATATGATGTCAATTCATTTGATTGCCAAAGTGTGACTTTCAAGTATTTCCAAAGAGATAATTCATATTCAGATGAGATGGTTTGAAATATCTCTACGTTCTGGTGTGTGCGACAGTAATGCGTTAAGAGTATATTACGCCCGTTAATTTTAAAATGCATTTAAACTAACTGCGCCACAATTATTAGATTTTCTAATTGGAAAACGTTACAAATTATGTACGCACCCGGCTGGCACACTCATTGAGGGTGGAGTGACGCGTGGCCTTTATACTTGGCCCGAGTAAGATAAATATATAAAATCAAACAGCCCGCAGGTTAGCTGAACGTGCACAAAAAAATTCCAAAAACTCTAGATGAAACTTCAACCTCCCCTTTTTCACAGTTACACACATTAGTCTGATTAAAGGCGAGTACAAGGCCGAGCGAATGAAAAGAACTTGCTAGCGCACACTCGTCAACAGCACACGTTTGATCTCGATCCCTTATCTAATCTGTTCTGACCCTCCTTTTGCGAGGTAGGTTTAGGACAAAGCACAATATTAATTCCATTTGCTGAAAGTATATTTTAAAGCTTTCGCAGCTTTTTACCCTCTGTAGATCTTTGTTTGGGATTTACCCGTATCGACACCGCCAAAGGGACCGTTGCGCTATTTATATCCTCGGGATAGGTTCCTTTGTGTATTTCTGTTGTGTAAACTGGTCCTAAATTGTGAGTCGAACGCATATGCAAGTGAGCGGAGAACTGCTCGTCAAGTTGTTCCTATAACAACTTGAAAATCATGACTTCAAATAGACCCACCCAGGATTTGTAGCAAGTTAGTATGCAGAAAACACATTACGTGCTAGAAGAAAAATGGATGTGTAGTAAAAAAATAATATAAAATTGTATTGGATATAATAGTTTTATGTATATAGGGCAATGAGCTTTAGATTTTAGAGATTGGATCTGAAGATTAATTTGTTTTGGAGGTATGTTGGGATACTGTAGTAACCAAAAAGCAGTACTAAGTACTGCAGCTCAGACAATCATGATACGTAAACGTCAACCAGTTTGCTTAGAACTTATTTACAAATGAAATTTTCATGCTTTCTGAGCTCAGATAATTATAACGAAAAGCAACCGGAGTTTGATATTAGAATGTTTGATCTACAGCATAAGGAGATGATGCTTACACATGTACTGAAAATATTCATAATAACGATTTAAATTGAATTGAGAATTTTTCGACACATATTTGTTTTCCGTCTAAAGCTAAAGCAAGAGACAAAAAAATTGTAAAAACCGCTGAATCCGAAAAATCTATACGAATATAAAGTCAGTGAAATTGCTCTTCAAGCCAATGGACTGACTTCCAGCATTGCTTAACACATTCAGCTAGGAGCCAGACTAAAAAGGATGTCAAAAGCACGTTCAATGAAATGGAACGTACTGTGGCAATGAAGTATATAAAAGAAAATGTTAACTTTGCTTTATATTACAGAAAAAATGGTATATATTTAAAGATATAAAACCGTCTTCGAAATTTCAATCCTCCCTGTTTAATTTGATGGCCCACACGCCATCAGCTCCACCGATGGGGGAATGACGCAGCGGCCATTCTGTTGATATTTGCGCTACTACTTCGATATATTGGTTTGAGGACTTCAGGCTTATTGGATATTATAAATCTGCAGGATACATTTGGAAAAAGATTTTAGGTGACAAATGCGATCGAACATAAAGTTCACAATTAGCTGACAACATACAAGTTTAGTGCTACTTGACAAAGAGGATGCCATCTCTTGAGCAGTTTCGCTGTTGGTATCACCGTGTATATTAAAAATTATGACAAATCCACATTCATACCAATTCTGCAACTTAAGATATTTCCACCTGTTAATTGTTGATGTAGGTAGTTGAATGACCACCCAACTTTGTATTGTGCAAAACACCCTGTTATTCAAAGAAGCCAGGGTAAGGTTAGATTCCATCAAGTAAATGCGTGTTTGACTGGGGCTCAGTAGACCTCCAACTTTATTACAATCTCAATGTAGGCATCAGACACAACTTGCGAAAGCCACTTGTGACTAGAACGCAAACTGCGTTTTGCAAAAATTGCTACTGTCTGCAGAATTCAATGTAGGAATTGTACTCTGACAGCTTCAGTTATTTAGCACGGGTATCGATACCGTTTAGCTAATTAATGTATAAACCAACATACATGTTTACAGAGTTATATCCAATTCCAATGTCTCTACTCTTTTAAAGTTTTTTTTTTGATGAGCAGTCAAAAATGGAACATCGACACCTATCCACGTTAGCGACGTCTCTGACATCCAGTCTAGACGTTTGGTGTGTCGCCACTCGTTCTGCCGCGTCGCAGTGCCGCAGACTATGATAATGTTCTGTTGCATAAATCCCTACGCGAACTGATTTATTGTTCTTTGCTGCAGATAAGGAAATCTCGCTATGGGTCGCGCATACAATTCCGAATGGGATTTGCTCCTTGAATCTGTTTTCAAAATTGCATTTAGCTGATTTGAGATGGGGTCCTAGCAGAGCCAATAAAGCATAACTCACAAGTTATTTCCATTATGTGAAAACGACTCGCATGATGTTATTTCTTAAGAATTCATTCTGTACGGGGAAATGGTATAAAAATAAACTAGCAGGCAATATTTTGTAGTTAATCTATAAATCTAGTCTGGCCTGCTCCAAAGAGATTCCTTCATGTAATTGCAGGGACAGTAACTATAGCTGTAAAGAAGTTTATCATACTTATCATTTAATACTAATTGCTAAGATCAAACTTGTTCTAATGATCAGCCGTACACAGTAGATCCGGATATGTTATATTACCGAGTACATGTCCTCTCCATTAGAATATCATATTGACATTCATCAAATAGAGAAAGAAGGAATTGGGGAAGAACCTGACGCAGAGTTCGAAGATGATGAACATTCAGAATTCTGACTACCAAGAAGAAATTTCGTTTTTCGTCATAATATAATTTTACCTTTCTATCATATCTATCGGACTATCATAAACATAATCTACATTGTCGACCATATCTACTGGCAAAAATGAATAAAATGAAATGCAGAACCACCATAGTGGGGTGAAAATGTATAATGCAATACGCCTTTCGTATTTTTCCTGGGTTACCGATACCATATGCAAAGCTCGTAGTTCTACCCATATATTCACGAAAAAGAAACATTGAAATATACGGGGTGTTGTTCTTAAAATCAGAACTCCTCCATATGGCCTTATAGTTCTTGTGAAAGCAAGAACAATTTATAGCACACGCACCAAAAACTTGAGCTAACCGAGATATCACGCCTCTGAAAATCTGCGATATCTACGATGATCCTATCTCCAGCTGCGATTGGGTGAGAAGACTAAACAATATTCATATTGCGGTGAGTGTTCTCAGTATGCTGTTAGGATGTCGAGGGTGTATTCATTTCGCGTCCTTTCCACGTTTCATCTACAAAGAGCCAGGGACGCAGGCTGTTTGTAGGAACATTGAGGTAGACACACAAGGAGGTTTAACCATCCTTGAACATATGGCAGTAGTATCCAATAGTCGCAACAGGCCGTGATTTTTGAAGGGTGAAGCGTACGATACCTCGATATTCGTTATCGGCTTGCACAACTGTGCTGACGAGACTTAAGCTGTGGTAGAGACATGCATTCTCACAAAAAAATGTGTACAGTGGAGAATGTATACTATAAATACTTCAAACGTCGAATAGAGTTTTGCATTTTTGGATTTTAACGACATGCATCATGGACAGAGCGGTACTTTTTTTTAACTATTATGGTCACTTACCAGTAATTTGAATTTCTCTCAGTTCCTGGGTCAAACCCTTCTCAATCATTTTCTTTTGGAAAATTTCATACTTTATTGATCTATTGGGCTCGAAAATGCCTAATCCTGAAAGTTTGATTTAATAATATTTTATAATGACTATCGCAGAAATTTCTTCATAAAATATGGTTGTTCCCTCGTAGACTGATTTATTTTAAATAACACGGTTCTGAGGCCTACCCATAGGCAATTAGTGACGTTGCGTATGTAGGTTCGGTTGCGAACTTTTCATCTCTGAACGCCTTTCTCAGGTTTTTGGGATTGTTTTGCTCTCCTTGGGCGAAACGCTGTTTCGTTATGCTCAGATAGAATAAGTGTATAACTTTGGTTTGAAAATCGGAATTTCTCAGTCATTATTATCATTTTTGGCATCGAATCTGCGGGACTAGAATTTTGTAACGCCCTCCTACTTTTGACATTGATTGACAGACTGACGGCAGACCGGAAATTTGGTGTCGATCATTTTTTTCTGCTGAATCCTTGGTTGAGAAGGTGTATTACCAACCTTCATTTGATTTCAAAATTTTGGGATACTGTGCCTCAATCACCAGTTTATGGAGTAGCACCTTTTTTGCACTTACCTTACGTTTAGTTGTTTGTCGTGGTTTGAGAGCTGCTCTTTCCGTTTTTAAGGGATTTTAACCTATTCAGCGTCGGAAGGCATTGAGGAAGACCACCACCTGCACTCCTTCAGGTTTGCAGCTGTTTTGTAGCCGATTTCGATGACAAGCCGCCCCTTTCTATTAAAGACTCAAGACTTATTCCAGTTTAGTCTTACGCTGCTGCTTTACCACATGTTCGCTTTGTCATTTCGACTATATTTGCTCGTGAAAACGATAGCCTCAAGTTGCTGAACACCCTATATAGTCAAGATGAATCGGTTTATTGTCAGGAGTGTCAGGACGGTTACTTGAGAACGCTCCCGATATTCGAACAACAAAACTACGACAAACACAGGACACGAGGCAAGCAACTGTTAGTTATTTCCACCACTTACACTGCAATGTCGTACAGCTGACAAAGCCCCTTTATAGGAACATCCAAACTAGAGAAGTGGCGCGTCTCCCTAATTCACCGTTTTTATACTCTTCCTGTTTTCGGACACGGATCAGTCCGGGAGTAAATCCGGCGTGTCTTAGCAAGGACGTCCTAATCCCCACGTTCCACCGGATGGCTTGGCTTCGCTAGAAACTTGACGGCTCAAAGGATAATTCTTCATTCGACGTCACTATGGTGACGGGATTTGCGCAAAATGAGCGTATCGACTTGCGGACTTATGAGGGTTGTACGTGTAGCCCAATTGATCATTCACTGACAGAATTGTTAGACTGAACAAACTTACCTCAAGTGAAGTTCTGTCTTAATTATATGCGGGCCTCGTAAACTAAATAAAACATTTGTAGTATCCCCGAATGTCTTGAATTCCACAAGTTATCCAAGCCGACAAAGAGCTACTATCTAGCAAACTTTCACCGTTCCACGTTCTTGCATCTCCAGGGTTTGTGGGTGTGGGTGTTACTTCACGGACTGGCATATAATTAGGATAGAACTTCACTCAAGGTAAGTTCGTTTAATCAAACGATCATATGAGCGCCTCATTCGTAACTAAATCAGTTTTAATTATTGAAAGTAAACTTGACATCAGTTACAGTTTCCAGCACCCGTTTTATTCACAAATTGTGTCTTACCTTGCAAAGTATGCAAAACTGCCGCAGCAAATACGTCTGCAGAATCTGGGAACACATAAGACCAAACAATCTTCATATATCCTTCACCCCCCACAACACCAAAACCTCCGAATTTCAATCTCTACAAATTTTTTTCTCAAAATGATCAGAGCTTTGACTGCTATGGTTGTGATAGGTTTCTGTCAAAGGTATTTTTATCTTTATCTTACCATTAATCTTAGAAAAAGTACTGCCAGTTTGTGAGTATTCCAAGATTAATATGGGCCAGTGCAGCTCTAACGTTTAATAATAAAGTTAAGGCTAGTATAAAAAAAATCAATGCCCCCTAGCCTGTCAGAAATGTGACTTGAGGATCCATCGTTCAGACTCCAGTCTGCGAGTATCGCTAGGCACATGAATTTTTCCCCGCGATGCTTCCTTACTTGAGGCTTCGTAAGCTAACTTTTGTTCAAGGCATCATGGCTCAGTCAAAATTCTGTTTCTGTTTCTGTCGCTTTAAAAATGCAATGTCTTCTTTCTCATTTTCCACTGAATGAATGTATGTTGCACAAAGAGAAACGGTTCTATGTTTACAAGATTTACATTTCTTTATTACCGTGCTCTATTTTAGATTCTGTATACCCCGCCCATCTCACTTATGCATGCCAACGCTGTAGTGTTGTTTAAACCTAAAAGTCGTTTTTGCCGCAAAAGATTTCTGTCTGCAAGGCAAGGCAGACAGTTGCTTATACAGGGTGACTTCGAAGTTGAGTCATTTATTTTAACAGTGAGTAGATCTGATCAAAAGAAATGTTTTTTTCCTTTACCATTTTTCTGGTAAAATTAAAGTAACAAAGTTATAGCCCTTTGGAAGTTTGAGTACCGCCCTGTCTCAATAATAATATTATATGTTCGTGTTTGGCGACAACGGATATAATCCGCCTGACCGGTTCATCGCATCGGAAACAAAAAGCGAAAGAGATGTTTTTCGTCAGTCGATAACGCGTTAGTGAATAGTAGTGTTTGTTGCGTGGCTCAAACGAAATCAAAAATGGCACATGTTTACGAAAATGCTGAACTTGTGGACATGATTCTTATTTACAAAATGCTCCCGGATGCATCACGGATTTATGCGAATCGGTTTCCCAATCGAGTGCAACCAACCCCTCGTGCCTTTGTTAGTGTAGTACAAAGGGCTCGTGAATCAGGTGACTTAAGACCTCACAGGTCAGGGCATGCTGCTCCAAGACCGCACGATCAAATACAGGTTCCCATTGAAATACTTGTCGATACGATACCTTATTAAACAAGGTAACATTTTTTTTTATTTATTTTTTTATCTTTACACACATATTTTGGTTTATCTTCCTTCTACAATCATTATCTAAAAATTAATGACTCAACTTCAAAGTCTTAGTATTATACTAAGTGACATATAAATCCGAACACCCAGTTTAAATGGTTTTATTTTAATAAAAGTTGGTGAATGTATTTATCTTACTGTAAATAACAAGTGAAAAAATTTTCAGCCTTATCAGTTGGACATTCCGGTTTTTATACTGCTTTTTTTTTAATTCACTAACGCTCTAAAAATGAATATTTCAGCCGCAGTAAAGAATCAACATTGGCGGATTGTGGTTCTTGACATCCTTTACGATCGGTTACGATGCCTAGAGTACGGAGACCTGTACGATTTCGTCAACTTAGTGAGTTTGATAGGGGCCGTATAGTGGGACTTCGGGAAGCTGGACTTTCTTTTCGGGCAATTGCAGTTAGAGTGCAAAGAAGTGTAGACACTGTGGTTAGGTGTTGAAGGCCGTACGCAAAGAGCAAGGAGCACTGGACGCCGCCGTAGAACAACAGACCGTGAAGATCGCCGCCTAAGATTATTGGCCTTAAGGGACCGTTTCTCCACTACCAGGTCCATTGCAAATGAATGGTTTGCAGAACACGGAAGACCTATTGGCATGCGAAGTGTTTACCGACGAATGAGAAGTTTTGGCTTGTTTTCATACCGGCCACACTGGGTCCTCCCTTTAACTCGAGAACACCGACGTAATCGCCTTGAGTGGTGCAGACAACGGTCACTCTGTGTTCAGAAATGGAACAGTATTGGCTTTAGTGACTCTAGAAGCACTTCGAGAGGAGTTGGTGGTTGCCTGGAATGAGATACCACAGGAGGACATTGACCACCTGATCAGAAGCATGCCTAGGCGCGTTGGAGAATGCGTAGCACATCAGGGTGCATCCACCCATTATTAAAGGTCAAAGGGCTTTAAAGCAGTGCAATCATTTTGAAATTTCTATCATTTACTTATTATGCTTCATTAAGTACTTATACAAAATTTTATTAAAATAAAACCATTTAAACTGGGTGTTCGGATTTTATACATTCGAGTTCAGACATTTTTCAAAATTTTAATGCCCTTTTATTACTCACACAGGTCAGAAAAAATTAATTTTCATAGCTGACAATGCAAAAAGGTAACTTTGGCGAAGTTCACCTTCTATTGCCACTGCTGGAAATTTCCATTAGTACCTCATAATTGAAGCCTTCGGTGCAAAAAGGTATTAACTCAGATTCTATAGTTTGGAGATAATTGGCCTCAAAGTTTATTATTGAAGGTTTTCTTAGGCACGTATAAATGTATCCGGAATAGACAGTTATGTTAAAAAAAATTATTTTTATTATCAGAAATTTGAAAAAGATTGTTTCATATTTGACTTATCACCTTTTTAAAAATTTGTTATTTTCCTGGCCCGGAAAATGAAAATAGCAGAAAAGTGTTAACTCAATGATGTTTCAAGGTATTGCATTCTCACCTTGCTCATTTCGAATGTGGCCATTAATCCTGAGTTGGACTTCGACCGTCCACGAGATGCAAAGTTGTACAGTCGGTCATGCTGTCATTAATCTAGGCTCGTGACTGTTTGCTGCAGGACAAGCTCATGTAATACTTAGTCGTGTAAGATCTTTAGACGGCATTCGGATTGAAGAACTCTCTAAGTTAACAGAACAAACTGCATGCAACAGTGAAGCTTTAAGTGATATGATTAGATTACGAAATGTTTCGTCAGACATTCCAATACCACATGTCCACAAAAAAAATCGAAGAGAACACGTTTTTATAGCTAACCAAACTAAAAAGTAGAAAATAATTTTTAATTACAAATAGCTTATATTACAATAGTAGATGGTCGGACAATCAATCATAATTAATGACCTTAAAATAAAATTATAATAAAATTTAAGTTATTAAAGGAATAATTTAATTAAGAGTAAACAGCGTTGGGTGCATTTAACTATATTTTTATAACTCTCCTCTCATAGATAAGTAGTTGCCAGTAGAATGTAACATTTAATATATGAAGCTCTAAAATTCTGCAAATTATATATTGAGTTATAAGCTATAATATCGCTTACTAAACTATTCGCCAACTGTGTAAAGTCCAATCATAATACTAAGATTTTTAACTAATGTATTATGCTGTACAACTGGGAGCATCAAAAAAAGTAAAAAAAGGTCAAATTTCGTTTTTTGACGATTCCGGGGATCCTGATCAGCTATGATAAATTTTAAGAGGTGAAAAGCTGGGGGGTGGGGAATTTTTCTCAATACTTTTACAGTGGTATACTTATACGCCTTCATCCGTGATAATTTTACGCACATGTTAGACATATTTTAGTCATCAGATTTCCCCGACCATTTTTTCTTAAAAACGATGAGGAAATATTTGTGACCCTTGCGAGTCGATCATAGGCTTGGCGGTCCTGGCGATGCATGTGAGTAGCAGGCGGCCTCCGCTGCTCCACCATATGTAAGCAGCAGGGGTATTACGTAACATGACATTATTACAGTTTTTTTGATATTATGTAGGTTTTCCAACAAGACGTCAACTTGAAACTAGCTGTCGTTCTCACTTTTCGCAAGCGCGGAATGAACTATTTGCCCACTAACCTACTTACTCAACAAGTTGACATTTTAGAGGTTTTTTTGACATTATACTTTTTTTTACACAATAAACCCTATCCACACATAGTTTCGAGCGGAGACCCGCCCGTAATACTTTTTCTTAGGGAAAGACGAGGGCCATGTATCGACAAGAGATAACTTTTTCGTGAACGAGATTGCGGCTATAAAACTTTTGAGGAGCGAAGTAGAGCATAGTTCTCAAGGAGTCAGATCCTAAAAGCCCCATAGTTTACATAAAAAAATACGGTAAATATGCAAACTTTAATTGTATGAGTCTGTTTGGCTAACTTGATCCGAACAATTTTTTTGTTCTACATGTTCCTAGCTAACTTTTTTCTCAAAGGTGCTAACTGGTGTCGAATATAATCCTTCATGAACCGATGATAACGTTACCTGAAAAGTGCATTATTTTGTAGAACACTTTATTATCTGATAGCGGTATAAGGCTCTATGATTTTGGTTTACCGATTTAGTCGTTATTAGCTAAAGCGTAACTACTTGCAACTGTGGTGTTCAATATCTCGTAAACTGTTTTTTTTATTATACTCCAACTACCACGAAGACCTAAACACCCATTGGCACTCTGACGAGGGAACACGTGTGCATGCAACGTGCACATATTTTGGCTCCGCCTACGAGATCTGCCGGGTGGTACCTCCGCGTTCGACAGTCAGAGACCGTCTACCACCTACGGTCAATCACAACATCCATAGCCAAGAGCAAATTTTCTCCTGGAACGGGATTCGAACCCGCACAGCACACGGCGACTGATCAGGAGACCGAAGTGTCTACTACTGCGGCCACCGCTGCTCCCTATGACAGAAATGAAGAGGGTCAAAAGGATGACACAATTCTGTACAAAAGGAGTGCAATACTTTTCTCACGGAATATTAATTTTTGAAGAGTTGATTGAACAAACGCGTTCATCAAAATGGCAGCTAAAGCTTAGGGATTATTGTCAGTGAAAACATTATCGTACCATTCATACATTAAAAATTCTTTGAAGCTAATTCGCTATTGTCGACAAAAATTGCGAGCAAACGATTCGCCATAATGGAATTCGATTATACCGTAAACATATTATTTAGCGGGTCATATTTGAATAAACATAAAGACAGTGGAATACGCCGATGATATATTTTTCATTAAATCGAAATTTATTTACGCAGAACTTCACTTTTAATTAAACACATCAGCTTCCGTCTGTCTGTGCACTCGAATTTGACAAATTGAAAGTATCCGATTTAATTAATTAAAACAAGCGGCCCAAATTAAAATTTATTTTGTATGGTCCGTTCCATGTGCCTTCGGTGGAGTGTATCGCTTCGAAGCTTTTTTCCGATATAGAAAACCGATTGAATTCTTGAACAGTGATTTACGTACTCGGGCGGTAGTTCAACTTAGATATAATAACAAACACAGTGAGCAAAGACTGTTGTACATTTATTTCATATTCCGAAGAGATGCAAATTCACCAATTTTGATAGCCATTGTGCAGCGAGCACAAGCTGGTGCATATTCTTTCCATTTATTAGGTAAAAGTTCACCAAGCGCCAACATTTTTAAAACTACGCAAGTTATGCTTAAATACCTCCATGTTTTTTTTTAGAAGCTTATGGGTTCTTTAGCTTTTATACCGCCAATCGGAGCGTACTGACTCAACCTTGTCAACATGTGAAAAATATCCTTAAATGTACAGGTACTGTTAATGGACAAACACAAAAGGGAAGATATGATGAATGTTCATACAAACATGAACTCGGAAACTCCCAGCTTAGATGATACCCATTGTACGCCAGCGGTCTTTGCAAAAATAGGTAAAGCTATATTGCTTCTGCTTAAATAGCGCCTCATAGAGCTGTTCGTCAAGTTGGTTGGAAAAGGAGACAGCTTGGTTACCCTTGTTAATAATAGTAAGCAGATTGGCGTCCTGGTTCATAAAATAACCGTAATTGTAACATTTGATAATATAAATAATATAATATATAAAGCAAAAATGTCACCGAGGGCTAAATGTAATCAATGTCTTCAATCTGTCATTGTCAACGTAAAAGAAATGGAGCTGTTAAGTCGCATGTTGTACCTGTGGTTGTACTCACGTCTCAACAAGCTCGATGGTATTTACCGGGGACAAGGGAAAGGATGTCTATGAAATGATTGTATGGGCCTGTTTGACTGACTTAATCTGTTTAGTTTAGATTTCATACATACATGTTGGTAACTCATTTTTTCGCACAGGGCTTAACTTGCGCACTTACTTATTTCACGCCATTTTTTTTATGCACGCCATACTGGATTTTTACACAAGGGAATAGTTTTTAATTCCCATTCAAATAATGTATAGTATGTCATACATTGACATTGCCTTGGCTATTAAAAAAAACAGAATTTCCTATATGAGCGATAAAATTATGAGATAGTCGGCTGTTTCATAAAATCATCGGCGAAGCATTCCTTTATTTTTTACGAAATAGGCACAGGCGAATAGTCCCCATTACCGATTTTAACGATGTAGATGTTAGTGACACGGATTGGTATTATGAAACAAACATCCGAAAATGTTATGTTCCTATTAGTTCCTATCGACTAACGAACCACTTGATGCTAAAACGTTTTCATTTTATTTCAGGGTCATGAACGCATTTACGATAATATAACTTCATATAAGTGATTGAAGCATTTTCGAGTAATATATTATACAGGGTGGCCAAACACGTGACGTCATAAAAAAAAAATTAGATTCCCCACATCGAGAGGAACCCAAATCACCCCCATATATATGGTCCGATTTTGTTTAGTTTAGGAGTTATGATTTTTTTTCGGATTTTTCGAGAATTTTTGAGTTCTGTGTTTATTTTTACCATAACTTCGTTAATAATTGTGATAAATGCCTGCTTTTTTCACGATTATGTAGCTAAGACCTAAGGCTTAACTATCATATAATCATTCAAGTCATATAACTAATACTACTTTTTAATTTTTTTTTAAATCTTCGAACATAACAAAAAAGTAAAAAAGTGCAACAACTTTGAACGTTTATAAAAAATTGAAAAAACATGTTCTTACTATTCGTAAGTATCTTAAAAACTTCCTTACGGTATCAGCTATTTACCGTAAAAATTTCATCAACCTAGCTTTACTACATGCTACCGTAATTGTGGCTCAAATAGAACCGAACCCAAAATTGGATAACCCTCTGCTCAATAGAAATTGTTAGTTTCGGAAAAAAAAATTTCAAAAACCACAAAAACACGTTTGATTTTTACTGAACAGCAGATTATTATTCATTTATGTTATTTACAAGAGGTTTTCAAAATGTCTGCCTCTAACAGAAATGCACAGTGTACACCTACGTATGAAATTTTGTTTTAAATCTCTAAGTGCTTGTGTGTTGTTTTTCAACACATGTGTCGCTTCTTGAATTTTGTTCCTCAATGAATTTTCATTTGCACATTCTTGGGCGAATGTTATGTCTTTAAAATATCCCCAAACAAAAAAATCAATGGGGTTGAGGTCAGGGGAGCGTGGAGGCCATCGTATCGGTCCGTTTCGTCCGATCCATCTGTCTGGGAACCTTTCGTTTAAGTAGTTTCGCACGATCGTTGCGTTGTGGCATGGTGCACCATCATTCTGGAACACCATGTTCCGTCTGGCTTCCAGGCTTGAATCTTCCAGCAATAATGGTAGGCTATTTTCAAGGAAGCTTTTGTAGGCTACCGAATCCAACCTTGACGGCAGTTCAAATGGACCGATAAACGTCATCACCACCGACCAGCCACGTCATCTACGGCACAGGACACGTCAGCCGTTCTGGTATAAATAACCCCGAAAGGCTAAGTCACCTGCAGACGAAATAAGAGGCCATATCAGCCGAAACCTCGTGCTCTAAAAAATTGGATATTCCGGGACTCTGCTTTGCATACTGATTTGGACTTTGTTTGCTAAGAAGTTTGTGATGCATTATACGTTGCGTGAATATGCAGAAATGCATTATTATTATGGCGTTGCTCAAGGCAACGGCGCTTTAGCAGCTCAGCTGTACCGGGAACAACTTATACGCCGAGGCGGACCACAACCTGAGCATTACCCAGACCACCGTGTTTTTATTAACACACATAACACTTTCATGGCAGGCCGCATTCCAGGACGAGGAAGCAATGAAGGATATCCTACAGCTGATCCGGATCGCAGAGAAGTAGTACTTGAAGAAATTAGCCGGAATCCCTCAACGAGTACGAGATCTATGGCACAAAACCTTAGAATACCACGAACATCGATACAAAATATTCTTCATGAAGAATGTTATCATGCCTATCATGTTCAAAGAGTTCAAGCGTTGATGCCTTCAGATTACCAGTTAAGAGTGGATTTCTGCGAGACAATGCTGCGAAGACAACGAGGATCCCGATTTTTTTGATAAAATTTTATGGACTGACGAGTCACGTTTTGAAAGAACAGGGATATTCAATATCCATAATTTACATACTTGGGCTGTTGAAAACCCCCACCAGTCAAGGCCGTCGACATTTCAACACCGTTTTAGTGTGAACATGTGGTCAGGAATATTCAATATGGAATTTATCGGTCCATTTGAACTGCCGTCAAGGTTGGATTCGGTAGCCTACAAAAGCTTCCTTGAAAATAGCCTACCATTATTGCTGGAAGATTCAAGCCTGGAAGCCAGACGGAACATGGTGTTCCAGAATGATGGTGCACCATGCCACAACGCAACGATCGTGCGAAACTACTTAAACGAAAGGTTCCCAGACAGATGGATCGGACGAAACGGACCGATACGATGGCCTCCACGCTCCCCTGACCTCAACCCCATTGATTTTTTTGTTTGGGGATATTTTAAAGACATAACATTCGCCCAAGAATGTGCAAATGAAAATTCATTGAGGAACAAAATTCAAGAAGCGACACATGTGTTGAAAAACAACACACAAGCATTTAGAGATTTAAAACAAAATTTCATACGTAGGTGTACACTGTGCATTTCTGTTAGAGGCAGACATTTTGAAAACCTCTTGTAAATAACATAAATGAATAATAATCTGCTGTTCAGTAAAAATCAAACGTGTTTTTGTGGTTTTTGAAATTTTTTTTTCCGAAACTAACAATTTCTATTGAGCAGAGGGTTATCCAATTTTGGGTTCGGTTCTATTTGAGCCACAATTACGGTAGCATGTAGTAAAGCTAGGTTGATGAAATTTTTACGGTAAATAGCTGATACCGTAAGGAAGTTTTTAAGATACTTACGAATAGTAAGAACATGTTTTTTCAATTTTTTATAAACGTTCAAAGTTGTTGCACTTTTTTACTTTTTTGTTATGTTCGAAGATTTAAAAAAAAATTAAAAAGTAGTATTAGTTATATGACTTGAATGATTATATGATAGTTAAGCCTTAGGTCTTAGCTACATAATCGTGAAAAAAGCAGGCATTTATCACAATTATTAACGAAGTTATGGTAAAAATAAACACAGAACTCAAAAATTCTCGAAAAATCCGAAAAAAAATCATAACTCCTAAACTAAACAAAATCGGACCATATATATGGGGGTGATTTGGGTTCCTCTCGATGTGGGGAATCTAATTTTTTTTTTATGACGTCACGTGTTTGGCCACCCTGTATATACAGGGTGACTTCGAAGTTGAGTCATTTATTTTAACAGTGAGTAGATCTGATCAAAAGAAATGTTTTTTTCCTTTAATATTTTTGTGGTGAAATTAAAGTAACAAAGTTATAGCCCTTTAGAAGTTTGAGTATCGCCCTGTCTCAATAATAATATTATGTGCTCGTGTTTGGCAACAACGTATATAATCCGCCTTATCGGTTCATCGCAGCGGAAACAAAAAAGCGAAATAATTTGAAACGCTGATCACGATGTTTTTATTCAGTCAATGTGTCAGTCGGTAACGCGTGAGTGAATAGTGGTGTTTGCTGCGTGGCTCAAACGAAATAAAAAATGGCACATGTTTATGCGGATCGGTTTCCAAATCGAGTGCAACCAACCCCTCGTGCCTTTGTTAATGTAGTACAATGGGCTCGTGAATCAGGTGACTTAAGACCTCACAGGGGAGGGCATGCCGGTGCTCCAAGACCTCACGATCAAATACAGGTCCGCACTGAAATACTTATCGGGAGGATACTTTATAAAACAAGGCAAACATTTTTTTTTATCTTTTTTTTATTTTTACACACATATTTTGGTTTATCTTCTTTCTACAATCATTACCTGAAAATTAATGACTCAACTTCAAAGTCACCCTGTATATAAAGTAGGAAAATAATGGGCAAAATCCGCAAAAAGTAGAAAAGTGTATTCGAACAGAAAATAGGATAGGTAACCTGAGCGATACGTATTTCTGCTGGTTGGCTTCATCAGGCCCAAAATGAATGCACATATGCGACTACAAAAGTAGATATACACGGATAGGGGTGTAACCTGAGGAAACGAAGATGGAGAGGGAAAAACATCGGCACACGAAGTCCACAGCAAGAGCCAACCTACACATTGTAGTATAAAATGGCTAGAAGACCTCGAATTTTCAAGGAGACATCTAACCACAACCACGCGGTCAGCTATAACCACTTGCTGTAGTGCTTCAAGCCCAAAGGATCTACAAAGAGAAAATGATCATGCGGAGAAAGGTATATAACAAAAAGTACGAAAATATTCATCAATATCATTTTGCCCATTATTTTCCTACTTTTTGTTATATACCTTTCTCCGCATGATCACTTTCTCTCTCTCTCTCTCTCTCTCTGCCTATATATATATTGCCATTCGAATGCGGAAACAATGGTTTTCGGGCTGCTAATAAGATTACTGTACAACGCAGCACTCAGAAATTAGTGTTTTTATACAAAATTCAGTTTCGTCCCATTTAAAGCCTTTCCATTGTGGACCGGTCAAATAAATTTTCCAGAGATTCCCGGGTATTCGGAATGAGATAATGCTTGCTCCTATCTCGATTCACGTTACTACCGATGTAATTAAAATTACACTAACACAACTTACGTAGAATGTTGTGCAATATCGTAACATTGGACAAAAAGGAAGAAGCCAGTTTTACAGAGCACCTGTAGTTTAGCTGTATCGTGGTGATACCAAGAAAATTTTGAGGAGGTTTTGAATAGTTCGTATTTTCATAGATTCCAACGATTTTTTCAATTTCCATGCTTCCTCATGATCTTCTCACATACGTTCTTATTTTGGAGAAGTGGCGCTCAAAAACCACAGAACCTGGTACTGACGTGAAGTTTGCATAAATTACAGTGTATGCATTTCATTATCATTGCCATTTCTACCGAAAAAGAATCTGTCAGTAGACATTGTGGAAAGCTGTGTCTGGCCAGCGTTTTCCCATCATGCTGGCGTGGGTAGAAAAGATAGGTTGACAACAAAGAGAGCATTTGAAAAGAGCACCAAAATTATATAGCTAAAAGTACTTACGGAAAGATTGGACTATTAGGCTTCTAACGTTGATACAGACGGCTAATAAAAATGAATTGTAATCGCTTTCAAGGCTAAGTATTTAGCAACAGCTAAGTACCATCGATAGCTTGCATTCATTATCTCTCTCGTAAACTTATATGTACGGCATTTCGTCAATGAATAGGTTTTACTCAATACCAAATGAAGCTACTAAGCATATTGTAGCTTTAGATAATCAATAAATATGTTGTAAGTCCGGTAAACTGAGAGTTATGATAGCTTAAAAGGAGCATAGTTTACAGTGAGCATGCACATTTTACAAAAACTGGACCTTTTCGTTGGAACACCTTGTATACTGGCCCATTAACCTGTGTACTGTGCAACTATGTTCAGACGTAATAACTTAGTACTCTCTAGTACCGTGTGACTGCAGCTGCGGACGGTCTTTCCGGTAACCAGCCTGCCAACCATGACGGAAACATCTCATTCCGTCCATGCCTCCAATACCTATCGAACGAAGGACTGCCTATAGCTACGTCTTGGTGCGGTGACTTTGTCATGTATTCCTTATAAATCTTTGCGCTATGCCATCGTTATGCAACTGTAACCCCGAAAAACGTTAGACTACATCGTGCATGTGTGCACTGACTCCATCATATTAAAAATTCCGAAGTCCGTCGCCTCTGCTGCTGTAACATAAAATATGCATTCCGCCAATAGCGAGCGCAGTAGCGGAAGGCAGAGGCGTATCATCAGCATGCTGTTGAGGGGTTGTACGTCACCAACACTATTTTATTTCTGAGCTATTTGTCATTTGCCTTCTTCTTCATGATTTAACTTGATCGATAGAATCAAATATTTTTCCAACAAATTTTCCTCGAATACATTGATTTCCAAATTCTTCAAAATCCTCGTCAAAACAGTAGCAAACATGATACACAGTATAGGACCCTCAATCTGTAACTTACACAAAATGTTGGATGCCGAACGAACTACAAAGTTGTTCTACAAAGGTGGATCCAGAAGACAGGCAAAACTAGTTTCTAGAATTCTAGAGCCAAGGATGCAATAACTTGTCGCAAACTTCCAATTGGGAGGTCTATGTCCTTGACCTTTTGAAGCCAGTCTGTCATTTTTTAACACTAACAATTACTACTCCTCACGCCAATGGCGTGAAAGTATTTTAATGGCGAAGAATCGCAACAATCCGTGGAAGGTACCGATCGGATTTTGATGAAATTTTCACACGCCAACACGAAAAAGCTATGTAGTTTTGGAAAATTGCACCATTGGTGTCGGAGTTCGAGGCAAGCACCTATTATGGTTAAATATGGATGGCTATTGGCCAGTCTTCGCCATTTGTAACTGTAGCCGAATGGCTGCTTGGCAAATTACGTCCATCCATTAAAACTGTATGCATGCTTGGAAGTCTGGCGTTAGTTGAGGTTAACATTAAACTGCATCAAGTTACTGTTTCTAGTCAGTAACGGCCCCAAGTGATTTGTGTTGAACCTGCTGTTAATCTCCTCTACAGCTTAACTATATGAGTGCTGTATGTTGATGTCTAATAAAAATAAGCGAAATCGATCCCTGGTGAACATCCGCATTGATAGTGTTTTATGGCAAAAATGATGATCCTTCAAAGCTTCCGTGGAAGCCATATTACTCGAAATCGCGTAGGTAAGTAACATGTTACAGGTGATTGGCGCTAGGAGGGCCTCGGTTGATCCAGGTCATCGTTGGTGTCGCTATTTTAGAAGCTTTCTATTAGTATCCTTCTACAACTTAGAGTCATTTTACGTGGGCTAGCGTCTGGTTTGATTATGAAAGTCCGACAAACAATGCATTAATTTGTTGTGAGTAGAGTCCCCTGGTTGCGCCGCTGTTCATAGAGCGACTGCCAGACTTTGCAGCATTTTTAAAATGACGTTTTTTACTGCAAGCAGTCCCTCGGTCGAAGCTGGTGCTTCTTTCGTGGGCATGCAACAAGGCCGGGCGGCACCATAATGGACGTTCATAAACTATCCTGGTCGCTGAGAATAGATCATAGATAACGGATTGTGTGCACGTGCCAGAACTCTACGCGGTTACCGTCAGATTGTAAGGACATCGGCGGCTCAAGGAGTATTTTAAGAAAGGATCAAACCATTTCACCACATCTTTTTGCACTATACTGGATCCATAAAAATCTGGCCGCTGCAAAAATATTATATTATATTTCCCGTCTACGTTCTTGGCCTTCAGTGTAGCACAAGTGTTCAAAACATTCAATCCTTTAGACTTTAGATGATATCAGGAAAGAAGTTTATATGAACAGACATCAAACATATATTCTTGGACAACAAACGTTGGTTCTCATTTCAGTATTCATGGTCCTAATCCTCAGATGTTGGGATACAATAGACCAGGAGTTGTATTTTACTCAAAAAGCGGACGTTTCGACTCTTATTTTCAGGCTTCCCCATACGGTAACACATTTTGATAGTCCCCAAGTAAGGAATATACTTTTCAACTTTTATACTATGACGAAGGTTTAAATCTGATTTTTCAATGTTTGGGCGTGTGAGGTAGGGGGTTGAAACGGTACTAAAGCTAAGATTGATCCTTAAAAGAATTGGAGGTTTTATTTTGCACACCTTTGCTACTTGTTATTTGCCAAAGTAACCACTATCAAAATTTCATGGCCGCTGACTTTCAGGATTCATAAAATAATGAAAGACGCTCGGTCTGTTAGTCAAATTGACAGCATCACTTAAATGAAGGAACTGGTCCCCATGAAGCCATTTTATCAGAAGCTGTAGCAACCTCCTGTAACCATTGCAAAAACGAAAAACTTGTCTTGGGGAGGTATTGTGATGGCAATACGAATTATCAGAAACTCTTTGCGATTTCCTAAAAAACATTTTTTTTGAAAAACTTCTACTAGCCTAATTTCAATACGTTATAAGATGATAATTGGATAATATATATGATGGGGCCAAAAACTCCAGGTAGAATTAAAGCAGCACGCAAGTACTTAAAAATCTACGAGTATTTTTACACAATTAAAAAAATGTGTTACAATTATAAACATATTTTTTATCTTGTTTTGTTCTTTTTCTCGTCGCCATGGTGAAGCTGATCTATCATCACGTCAGCTGTCAAATGGTAGGCGAAAAAGAGACTTAACCCATTGTGGTAGTGGGTTTCGCGTTTAACCAATGTACTTGAATGGAAATAGTCTGTACAGCCTTTTTTATCATTTCACAGTCGGCTGATCGTGTCCGCCCGTTCAGTCAGTGTGGTGGTACCGCGTTCGATTGTAGATTAATGCGTGGATCACACCCACTCGTACCATGGATCAGTCGGTAGCTTCCTGCACCACACCCTCCGACCGCCCATTGCCCACCCCCTCATTTCCGGTGTTGGGGCAGTAAGATGTGGAGGGCTGAAGTCCATCTGTCCTACTCCCTTTTGATTAAATTATAATACGGGGTTTGCATATGTGTCCGAAACTGCAAAACGCTGCTCTCGCTGACTTCTTATGACCGAATAGGTACTTCATGCATTATAAAAATATTTCTGAAAAGCACTCTTGATTAAGAACTGTTCCTATCGATTAACACTGCAGCCACCCGAAAAAAGTTTGACTTCTAGGAATCATTTGATCGGAAAATTCTCAGGTTTTTTTGAATCGCTAATTAAACCAGAATTAATTTTTTTCTAAAATGAAGTAACCAGCATGCTGGATCAAGTAGCAAAATTAATAGAACTATTCTGAAATAAGAGTGTTTTTTTTCCAAAAAGGGCCCACTATCGATGTCAAGCAGGAGTACATTTATTTCAGGTTGAAGATTTGTCTTTTCAAGAATGTTATCGCCGTGTCATTGCGAGACAAGGTGTAAAAAGCTTTGTGGATATTGCCTTATTAATATTGCAAGTTAACTGTTTTCTATGGGCATCGTCATATGAGGCCTAACTGGCTACTAAGCTGTCAAAATTTTATTGTATTCTACAGTTTCATTCAAAAGTTATTATAGAATAACCAATTTCCAATAACGACCTGTATCTCTGTATAGGACAGTTTTTTCTTTATACGAAATTGTGTTATTACTACTTTTCGTGTATAAGTTGCACAACTGTTATTTAAACAATATAAATAATTTACTTCTAATTTTAAGTAACATAAAACACAGAAGTTTTTCAAAAAGTACCACCAAAGCTTCTTAGACGTGGTTAACTTATTTCAGAATAAAACGCTTTGTTTATTCATTCATCAAGCTAGTTCTGAACTTATGAATACGAGTCTTCCATCGCTGTCAGTTAGAACGAATACGTATGTACTCGTATATGTTGTTGTATAATATTTGTGAGGATGTTGGGGTTTAATGTTTTGATGATAGTCTGGACGCAGCGACTAAGGTCACGTGTGCCCTTATGTGTCCGCTCAGTCAGAAAGTGGGACATTATAAGACACCTATAGGAATATTTATAAAAAAATCAGGTAACGTTTTCAAAATCATGGTCTTTGGCTGCCATAGTCAAAAACAGCCGCTGGGTTGTAAAACAGTTATTCAACATATCTTCGTAACTAGTGGTCCGATTTTAACCCTTTAGTGCATGAATTTTTTGTTTTCTTCGAAAAAATTCCCAGGAATGGAGAAATATACTTTATTTATGTAAAAAATACTATTTTTTTTTATAATATATACTTTATGAATTTAAAAAAAAATTGAAAGTGACATATATGGAACATTATGCAACAACATTAACATTTATTCAGTGCGGAACCTCAAAAAACAATTTCGCTCTCTATGAAAACACAAGGAAACTTTGCATTCGTACAAGATACAAACGATTTATATTGACACAATGGAAACATGCATCTTGATCTTTGTTCTTCACTCCATTCTGGTAAATGGTCAATGCCATCAAGACGCACCTCTGGTTGAGGATTTTCTTTGGCAGGTCTACGTTTGTTTTTCATAGCATATAGTGTCTGAACCTCCGCTTCTTTTATGTTCTCTATCAACATTGCATAAAAAATAAGCGATGGACAGCTTGAAGTCCTTAAGGGGTAGATCAAATTCTTCATTGCTGCTTCTCCACAACAACCAAGCATTTACGCAACACAAATACAACATGTGAAAAAATATGCGTAAATACCATTTCTTTGATCGAATTCTAACCCTATAAAATCCCAACATGACATCCAGATCGACGTAAGAGGACTTGAAACTCTTGATTTTTCGAAAACAAGAGTTTCAAGAGAACCTAGCAGACCCTCTATCGATGATCGCTTAACGACATCGATAGAATGTGAGAGGTAAAGGGAACCAACCCGGCGTTCCCAGAGACTGAAACACATGAGGAGACGTTGTAGCAGACCGCAGGTCACGCACAACACATGGCCTACCGAGACGCTGATGAGTCGGGCCACGCGGAGGTTTAGGGTTTAGTGGGTATTAGGTGATCTCCTCAAGACCCTGGAGTCCCACACACGCCGTAGCTCGGGCTATGGTATGGTGCGTAAATGCATTCCCCCCTCACCAAAAAAAAAAAAAAAAAAGATCGACGCCTCCCATGTTATTACTGTAAACAAAAACACTTCCAGGGCATTCAATCAATCAATCAATTTCACCACGATGTTGACAACAAAAATAGGTAGAAAGGGTGGTCACGATTATATTATCATACCGAGACACTGTTGCAATATCCACCTTACCTTTCAGAGATATGTTTTCTTTTATTGAGCCACGCCCGGTTTTTTTCATATCTTTTTCAGATGGCAATGTACAACATGGTATACGGTTGGCTCTCACTGTATAATTGCACAAGCACAAAATCATACACATAACTTCCTAAATTATCATCAAATGAAAAATGGTTGTTGGTCCTTATATTCAAAAATAGCCACCAAATTGTACAACACATTTTCGACACTAGTGGACTGACATTAATTATTATTTTAAGCTCGTGAGCTCAGTGGCTGCTAATAGACCATAGAAGAACAGAATGTCTGAAAATGATTTGTCATATGAATCCTATATTAATCATTTTGATAGGAACTATAAGGTTTATAAATCTCGTAAGTCCTCGTAAAACTGTGCGTTTTGATAGATGATAATAATTTTCAGTTGCAACATATGAAGTGTAAAGTAATCTTAACAGTACAGTATGAACGTTGAATATTTTTGAAACACACCTGTAGATTTTTTTTTCATCTAATACTAAAGTCCGGTATTCGTCACTTTCGTCTATGGTCACTATATTTCTCTTGTAAGCCCCTTCAGATTTTCTCAAGATACAAAAGTTGTTGCATATCCGATAATAAATAAAATAGTAGTCTTCATTCAACACATATATTTTGACTGATCAAAATAGGGACAGGCAAGCACATTAGAATCCACGATCAACTCTTCAAGCGCAATTTCGATATAAACTACTAATCGTTAAACGATTCAAAAGAATTTTCTGGCAGTCCCTCATATTGGCCAAACTACAATGTTTTTTCATCATCAACGCTTAAGTGCGCTAAGATATCCATAATTCACAACGATGTACTCGTACATAACAAAATGAAACAACAGAAACTCCATGGAGGACGAAAAAGCAAAACGGTAAAAACCAGATAATTATAGATATCAACTGACAATCCTTAACATCAAGCAAAAAGCGTTGCGTCACACCGTGACAAGCACCATTGGTTTCATTTTTAGCGACTCTGCTCAAGTATAATACACTAATTATTAGTTATGTGTTATAAAACAAGTTTAATTCGTTATGGCATCGAAATTTATCAAAACAAGCAGCAGTAAATTTACTCAAAAGCGACGCCATTAGGCTAGGCAAATAATTAGTATCAAACAGGCTGTTTTGCTCACCGCAATTCCGTAATGAGCCCGAGTAAACAAAATGTGGCCACGCAAGGTAAAGGTTGGAAAGCTATATGAGACTATCCGTAAGGATTTTTTTCGAAACCATATACCTATTTAACCAATGCGAATGAACATTGTAAAATCGATGCCATGACCATCCAAATGACATTCACTAGATTGTTGACAGCTTCATCACTGTCATATAGGCTGATATTGTATCTATGCTGTTTTGCTAAAGTATGAGAAAAATCTTGGAAATAAAATATTGACGATTCCCAGCAGATATATCGACGAGCAGCTGCTATTTGCTTTCGTTTATCTTGGAAGTTAGAACAATTTTTTTTCTGAGTATTTCTGATTTATTGCAATTAAGCATTTCTATGTGTTGAAAAGGACGATTTCATGGTCCTTGCTCCATAACAAATTGGCCCTTTTTTTATTATATCCACTGTCAAAAAGTGTTTTGTTCCATGCATTATATTCATTATCATGTTGTTGAACTATCAATATTACCCCAAAACATGAAATTAATACTGATTATCTACTTAAAAGTCTTAATGAATATATGTATATCAAAAATAAGTGATATAAAAATACAATACCTTAAACCACACAAGAACAAAGTATGCTAAAAGTTGGGAATTTCTTTTCAGAAAGAACTACGTCCAAAATAGCATAGTTAATATGCGGTAAAACAGCAGACATAAATAAATAATAGTTTAAAAAAACTAAGAAAACATGCTTTTATAGCTAACCGAATTAAAAATTAGAAAATAATTTTTAATTGCAAAGAGCTTATATTACGTTAGTAGATGGTCAAACAATTAAATTTAACCTAAATTGTATTATAATTTTTTTAAGGTCATTAATTATGATTGATTGTTCGACCATCTAGTACTGTAATATAAAATCTTTGTAATTAGGAGTTATTTTCTACTTTTTAGTTCGGTTAGCTATAAAAGCAAGTTTATTTAAGTTTTTCAAACAATTTTTTTTTTTAGTTCGATTTATCAGTTAGTTTTTTGTGAACATGTAGTATTAAAATGTCTTACGAATCATTTCGTAATCTAATCATTTCATTTAAAGCTTCACTTTTGCATGGGGATTTTCCTGTTAACTTAGAGCAATCAAGTTCTTCAATCCGAATACCGACTAAGTGCTACATAAGCTTGTCCAGCACCAAACAGTCGCGAGCCTAGATAAATGACTGTATGATCGACTGTATAACCGTGCATCCTGTGGACGGTCGAAGCCCAACTCAGGAATAATGGCAACATTCGTCTCTCAGCAGTTCCATAGCTGTATTTCGCTGGGAACCGTATCGATATCGGTTTAAACATGTGCGCATCATCTGAACCGAAATCGATACGGACTGACGGGATGTCGTCTGCGTAGTAATTCGCGTGTACTAGACTCATTAGTACCTACGCATGTATAAGGAATGGACAAGGTGAGAATGCGCTGTCTTGTAAAAGTATCTGCCTTTGTTGTGCTGTGCCGAATGTCCTAACTAACAAAGAGTACGTCTGAAACTGCACGAGTGCACAGATCGCGCGCCAGCTTTATCCCTCTTACTCCACTACAGAGGATCTATAAAAGACTTCATCAACCCTGGCGGTCCTAATAAGGATAATGGAAAACTGTTATCAAATTATTCACTTGTCATCGGTCCTTGATACGTGTGCGAAGTTTCGAATTAATCAAACTTCTGGAAATTGGTGAAAATTATGCTGAAAGATTCCGTTACAGACATATATCCTATACGAAAACAACAATTAGCAACATCCTCACATACTACTGTAAGTTGATTCAATTTAAATTCATTTTACACTTTTGTTGCTACTGTTATCATTGTAATTGCAGCTCCTGATGATGATGGCAAAGTCCATTGAAAGCTAGAAAGAATTAAAAAAAGTATAGAGTCCTCTTTGCTTAAATTTTGTCGGAAGCTTTAATTTTTCACCTACATATATATATATATACGCGAAGCTTATAAATGCGTGTTAAAAAGAAGTTAAAGAAAAATACTATTTATTTGGTATGGCATTTTAAGTACTGCCCTCTCACATGTTTCGATTATAATTACTGCTTTTAGTCGTCGCTGTTAAATTAAAGAAACCTTACTTTTTACTAGATTCGCAACATCTGAATCTGTCTCGGCCTTCCGCTGTGTCCACGAAGATGGCTTTTGTACGGCATAATCAAAGATATGCAGCTCTGATGGAAATATGGACAACGACGTCGATGTTCTAAATACACTAAGAAATTCGCGGGGTAGGATCTTCAAGACTCAAACTAACATCAAAACGATAAGTAAATCATTGATGTAGCAATTTGCCAAATTTCCTCTTCAAATGTGGGTTGTTTATAATCTAGGTTAACTGATTCACATGTTCATTCAAAATGTTGCATCATGATATTACGATTGCTCCATCATGTAGATGACACGTTTCCTGCTAATTAAGGTAATCGATAAGACATCGACGAAAATCGAGACTTATCATTATTAATTATTTAATAGATGACTGCCGCGTACATCCGGCTTCACCGGATTCCGGGAAGAGGCGATAGCGCCCCTGCGAGAAAAACGCCCCGGTGCACTGCATCTAGGTTTGGTTTATTGGACATCCGTTGAATTAAAATTTATACTGGGGACGGACAAGCCGAAATCCAGATTAAAGGCCCTGGCGGGTTACGGTAGGGAGGAGAATGGCCCGACAAAGGCCGTTTGTCTTTATTGGGTCAGGTTAAAGATGCCGGCGTTGCCAACTAGGGCATGGTCTTTATCAGCGGTGTGATAAACAATGGAATTCATCTTTATCCGAACTTTCATTCAATTAGCGAAGAAAATGATTTGGGAAAGCAAAAGAAGCATTACAGGTGGACGCAAGATTTTATGCTGCCGTTAATCATAGACATCGGGGAACCACGATTGCTATAAAGAAATTCTGACATGTTTTGAGGTGACCCACCTAAAATGAGGGACAGCAGCACGATAATTCTATCTAGCAGGCCTAGAATACGATGACGCCGTAAATACTTTGCTCCTGCGCCTGTTTATGTAAAGGAAACTAATCTAAACTTTATAAAGTATGTAGATCGAGCAAAAGCTTCCAAGACATATAAGCAATATTCCAAAATGGACCCTGTCATCATAATTATGCTCTGTACCGAATCGAGCAGGGAAAAGAAGTAAGCTGTTGCACGTGATGAAAATGATGAAACCAAACTTTGATATACATCAAAACAGGACACGTTAGAGATGAAGAAACTGTGATTTGGATTCATCGTTATCATTAACAGTGACATAATGTTATCGAAACGTTGAGGTATACCTATTAATGCAGATCCTCAATTCACAAAAGGGTGCCATGCAGTAACCTAGTGAGTTTTTCACAGGACGTGCCTATGTTACCAACTTACCCTTAACCGTTATTCCTATATCCTATATGAAGTTATTTATCTTAGGTGTTTTTGCTCAGTCAAATGGGTTCAAAATACTACTTTCGATTTGTTAACTATTGCCCTTGGTAAGAGAGAAGACGTTCATACGTCAAGAGCTAGTGCTAGGAGGCACCTACTTGTTGTAAAAATACACCGTCTGTGCAAGCACTCTGTATAAATATTGTTATGTTAAACTGCAAGAAAATGTTAGATACTGCAAATAATATACGCCGTCGGAAATGCTGACAAGGATTATAGATAGAAGAAAGTTAACCATAAAGAATGAATCCGGGAGTAAGAGCCCACAAGAGTTGACAAATCTATTACTTGATTTTCTGGATTGTAGTGGAATACGAGAACAAGGTAAACATTCTGACATTATTCAGCTTTGAAATTGTGAAAAGTTATGTATAGGTACCTATACTCGTACATTTGTAACATGTAATTATTTTATATTAATATGTCTGTAGCGAAGCAAAAATTTCAAAATTAATGATTGGCAAACGGTGACTGATAGTAGCTCACACACTTCCTTCCCCATTCTCGTATGATACTAAGCGTAAGAGCTGCAATTACAAAATTCGTAACAGACGGCAACATAGCAATCACCATCGGAACTTCTAAGACATTCAGGCTTAACTGCTCGAAGAGGAATGGTTCTCAAAAGGGTTGTTATGCCGTTGGTAAACTCCTTACTATTAAACTTTGACTTTAAACGAATTATGGCCTGAGGGAAGGCAACGATCTGGTCTCATGATATTTGTCACAGGGTTCAAGGGCGATATTAATTATTGGGAGGAGCGGTGGGACAATATACCCGAGGCATGCAATATATATATATTATGGGAGTGAAGTTTATTCGGGCATAATCATGATGACTTGGATAGTATAATAAGAATAATAGTAGGAATAATCATTTTTATTGGAATGTTTATTCCCCGCAGCAGGAGGGGCGGATATGTTTCGGTGCATGGCTGAAAGTGGAAAAGCCTGAGGGGGAAACAACAAATATCAAAAGGATAACATTCCAAAAGGAAATAGGATTTGATTTTTCACCTCCCCCTAAAAAGTTAGTTTGATGAGCATTTATTTAACATCAAGTGGACTACTATTCACAATAAATATTACGCACAGCACTACATATAGACGAATATACCCATGGTTTGCGGAATAATTGTAAAGTCTGGTTTTATTGCTGCAAGTTGTATTTAAAACATGGACGTTTAAAATGGGTAGGCCAATTTTTGTGGGAAAACTTTATATTCGACAACAGAGAATGAGAAAAGGTGGTGTTTGAGATTCAATCGAGAGTGTTGGGAGGAACGGAACAACTCTCCATATAAGATGTTTATGAGACCTATAAAATGATGCTACTATGTTAAAAGATCCGACTAATAGCAAAAAAATATGGCCGAAAACCGAAGCAAACTGCAGGTTTTGGCACTAGTTGGTAAAGCAACGATGGTTTTTTGCAGGTACTTGAAACTCTCAAATTCGTTGGATTCTTCTAAATAACCACAACAAAATTGGAGTAGATTGGTCAAGTAGTTTTTGGTAATTTCTAATTATTTATCCCAAAACATCTTGTCTTTCGGCCACCACTAATAGTTTATTGAGCAATATACAGGGTTAGTTTCAAGGGCATTTTATAGCTATATAGACTAGTTTAACTTGCCGATATAAATCACAAACCATTCCGGAAGATAAATGTTATTTTTATGCAAAAAGTATGAGTTACGTTTTTTATTCTAAACAAATTCAAATATTTCGTATTTGAGAGTAATTCGCAACCAAAGATTATAGACACATTGTTTTAAAATGTGTATAGTATCGTATGTTTTTCGAATATCGTAGCGCATTTTTTTAGTTACAAAGACGAAATGTTTGTTTTTCGCATAGGAATTACATTGACTTTTCGAAATGGTTTGATCTTTGAATGAACCTTGTATATTGCTCAATAAACTAGTACTGATCGCTAGAAAACAGCTGTTTTGGGATAAACAATATTAGAAATTCTCAAAAAACTGCTTGACCAATATACTCCAATTTTGTTGTTATTAAGAAGTATCAATCCTACAGATTTGAGAAATTTCAAGTAGTCGCGTAAACTTATTGTCGCACTACCGACACGTGCCAAGTGTTATTGTGGGATCTTTTTACGTGTGGTCTCATAAGTATCTAAAAATCTTATATGAAAAGTTTAGCCGTTTTTGTCAACTTTTTCGATTGAATCCCAAAAAACACGTTTTCTCATTTTTGGATGTCAAATAAAAAGTTTTCCTACAGACATCGATGTACCCATTTTATGCGTCCATGTTTTAAATACCTCGTTGAACAACTTGCACCAATAAAACCAGACTTTACTATAATTTCGGGGAAATTCGATAATATGATTAGTAGCAACCGCCACAAATTTAATTTATGGATTCAAATCTATGTAGCTGTAGTAGCACTTTTACCATCTCGTTTCTGAACTTTTTAATGGAAAGTGCTCTAAAAAGTTCAGTAGATATAGTGCCGTGTAAGTAAAACATTTTTTGAATACAGCGCATATTTGTGGGTACCCTTCGAAAGTTTCATTTTGCAATGGTAACGCTTTATTGTAATTTCCGAGTACCTAACCCAAGAAATCACATAACAGCTGGATGAACAACGTCCGGAGGAGGTTTTAAGTGGACAAAAGTATCTGTGGAAGGTCATGAGAAGTAGTAATGGATGAGGGGATAAGTGATGCCTGAAGGATAAAATTGCTGAAATACGCATGAATATCATTTTCATGATCTTATGAATGAGGGAATTTCGGCTAGCTAATGACTTCGCCACTTTCCAGAAAGGAATGCTTGAGTTAAGCATCACCGCCAGAAAGTCGTTCGGTTGTCAAATTCATGAAGAGCGTTTCTTACTTCATGAACACGATTAATTACTCAGCGAATGTCATCAGGAGGACAAGGCTTTTTCGCTTGCAGCCCTTTTGTCAGGAATTCTCTGACGAATGACTGCAGAAAAATCTAGAGTATTTGTGTCGTGTGACCTCCTCTACCCATCCAACGCCTAGGAAAGGCACTGTCTAAGTAATGCCTTACATCCCGTGCAAAATGGCATGGGGCACCATCGCATTGAAAATACATGCAGCTTCGAACATTCCCAGGTACATCCTGTAGCAACTAATGCAAACTGGCTTTGTGAAAAAGCAAGATATGACTGACCATTCAACCTGACCGGCAATTCATATGGTCCAATTAATTTTTCGTTGAGTACTCCAGCCCATAAATTAACGCCGAAGTGACGTTGAAAGCCGGGTCGGCGAATAACGTGTGGATTTTCCACGCTCCATGAATGGAAATTGTGCATGTTGAATATTCCATTTCAGTTTAAGTTGGATTCACCTGTCCATAAGATGCTGTCGAAAAAGTTACATCCCCTTCCCACCTTCTCAACATATTCTCACAAGTTGTTCATAGTCGCTCAAGGATGCATGTTCTCCGAGCGTAGTATTGTGTGCACTGAAGTATGACATATGTTTCTGCTTCGGGTAAGGCTCTGGTTCTATTGTATCTTCTATTTTTTTCTGGGCATATCATCGACGCTCCTAGCTCACGATGTGTGTCTAGTATGTGGTCCTCCATATACGCATTATGGTCGCGTAGAAACACGTCATAGTCGGGATATACCGTCGGTTGTGGTCCACCTCTTCTAACCACATACTCCCGATACATGCAAGCAGCTGTTCGAGCATTTCCAGGACACCAGCATACATTTTTGCATAATTTCGCGGAGAATATGAAATATTACTACTCAAGTGCTGAATGAGTAACATAACCATTGCTAAGACTAACCATTTAGCTCATCTCAAAAAACCAATCACAGCTCTAAACCTAATGGTTTAGTTGTAATTGCGATTGAAAGTTCATTATCCCGTTTTTTTCGTTTTTTTCGAAATTTCGCAAAATTTAAAATACCCCATGAACTATAAAATTTCGAGCCACTACTAACTCTACACCTTGTATACGGAACATGCATACCTTTTTTATACTCGTAAATAGGATAAGTGCAACTATTTTTCTTATATAATTGTTGAAAATATATCCCTTTTTTTCAAAATTACCTCTCTCAGGTAAGGATGTTCAGTATTACTTTCAATAAAATGCTGAGTAAGAGGTTTGATATACGCTTCGAGCAGGACGCAGATCCTTCTTTTTGGTTGGTAGAATAATTTGCGACTAGGTAGTTTCTTAAATGGTGGAATCTGCGACTAGGTTGCATATTTTTGCCCAGAGTCAAATGAAGAAATCGCTTATCGAGTACTCTTGTTCTTTTTTCACGTGTCTTCCAGACATCTTACGGGTCCGGTACTTTCCCAGAAAACTGGAAATTGGCTCACGTCCAACCCATACGAAAAAAGAATGTAAGATCGACTCTTACAACTACAGGGTTACAGCTCTGATCTGAATTAGCATGAGAAAAGGGGCACATCCTTATACATGTCTTATAATTTTTCTCCGGTTTATTCGATTCACTACTTCAGAAACGTTTTCTGATGGGTCGAATTTGCGCTCTAGGTGCGGAAAGTTTGGTGTTCCGGATAGTAAAATCGGGGCTCACGAGCATGTATCTCAGTAGAATGTTTTTATATGAACCTGGAAGTCGGTTCTTGTCTTCTGCGCAGAAAATCCTCCGTCTGTTGAAACACGCAAAAAAATGGCACAGCGCTGAAGCTTTCTTATTGTGTTTTATACACTATAAAGATCACAGACATTCAAACTGATCCCATCAGCTGCCTTTCAGTCAAGCTAAATGTATGCAACAAATAATAGAATAGTCATTTACCTAACTACGAGTAGTACGGAAAGTGATACCGTCAAGAGCGGAAAATACATTTTCCGCAAGTGTTAACCCTCTATTGTATGAATCATTATTTGTATTGAAATAATTTTTCCTGTTGTTTTTTGTATGTGATTGGTCCTAGAAATAAGGCACATGCACTATTTTTACAAAATGTATTCAAAACATTCCAAATTGGGAACATCATGCGTTTAAAGATAAGAACATAATAGGCCTTTCAATTTTTTTGACAGGCAGTTCTTATATAATTTAGGACTGGCTCAATTTAATCTGTATTTTTAGTTGCAGTATTATCATCCGAAAAATGATTAGCATAACATCTGCAATTTCAGGTATCCTACTACCAGCAGTCCAGCATCTGCGAGTGGAATGTTGTCTTAGTAGAGGCATCCATACTATTACTGCTAAGAACTGTTCTATTTCTTTTATTTGCGTGATTAGTGGTTTGTTAGTTGTTATCTGTGCACTGTACAAGCAAGTTTGTTCTACGATTTATGAACAGATTGAAGGCACCTAGCAAATGAAAAACCACTCTTTCCAAGAAATGTAGTTTCTTGGGAATCTCTTATGGTTGTCGACGGCTTCCACGTTATATTATCATCGGTTTTGGAGAAGAAAAACTTGATATTTGGTGGAAGACGAAATAGTTGCGCGAGAGGAATATCATCTGGATCTGAATCAGTCTCTTCCAAGTCTTGGCTACCCAAATTATTCGTTGATTTTGACATTTCCACTGTAAATGAAATGAAATCAACAAATGTTGCAAAGGAAGTACTTTTTATCTCGCCTTGATTCTCGTCATTTGATAGTTCCGAATCCTCGCTGTCAGATGGAATATCTCGAATAAACTGAACTTCAATTCAACCCTTGTATGCCCATAAAATGCACACGGTTTTACTTCAGGCAAATCCATTCTCGTTTAAATCTACAATAGAGTATTCTATTTAGTACTAAATGGAAGATAAGCAACTTCCATCATCGACCATAGGTGTATTATATTCCCGGACGGGATCATTAAGGTTAGGCTATTTCGTAGCAAAAAAACGTTTTAACTTTTATACATTACTGTTCAAACATTAACAGTCAATTATAAAAACAAATTAGAAATTTATCTGCATACAGCATAAAGAGCTATGTCGTATAATAAAAGTACGTCTTATATCGAGAACAGCCGTTTACCACGCTGCCAAATCAAATGCAAGCAAGGGGATACTCCTAATAACATCTGTCGGTTCAAAAACCACACAAAACAGGGCTTGATATCTCAAATTTTTATATTATGCATTAAATGAAAAGCAAAACGGCAGATGACAGTACTAAACAACCTGAAGCTATGATGTTCCCGTTTGTGTTGAGTATAAGATTTTTTATAACTGTGTGGCAAGTACTCACTTTCAACACGCATCTACATGCAGAAAGTAGCACTTATGCGTGTGGAAAAGTGCTACACGCTGATAGAAAAAGATGTTTACGTTCAACGAATAATAAGTGCAACGTCATATGAATTTTTCCATCTACAATGGAGTCAACTTCAAATCAACCCCTTTTTGAGGATAAAATTACCCGATAGGCAGAGATACGCGAACATTTATTAAAATGTACGGCGGTTCCACTTTACAAATTGTGGAAAATTTGTTACGAAACGGGAAAGAAGTTTCGCGCAAAAGGGTCTGCCCGCGAGGCAGTTAATAAAAGTTATTTGTATTTGGTTGTAATTCGGAGGGACGGTCCGGCATTTATTGCTGTTTTTGGGCGAGGACCCTTTTTCCGTACCGGTGCTGTTTTCGCCCTCTGCTCCCCAAATGGTGCTTTGAGTGTGTTAATATTTTAATGCGTTTCGTATAGGGCACTTGCTGTTAAAATACGGTTTCAGCATTTCGGCTATTCAAACGTTCCTTTAAATCCCTGGAACTGTGGCGCTTTAACCCATGTGCGATCTTTATCGGGGCAGGTGGTTACTAGATTTTTCCTAAGATCTATTTCAAAGATCTCATATTAGTTATTAGTGGTAGCAGAATATGTATACTAAGTGACATATAAATCCGAACACCCAGTTTAAATGGTTTTATTTTAATAAAATGTTGTATAAGTACTTAATGAAGCATAATAAGTAAATGATAAAAATTTCAAAATGATTGCACTGCTTTAAAGCCCTTTGACCTTTAATAATGTGTGGATGCACCCTGATGTGCTACGCATTCTCCAACGCGCCTAGGCATGCTTCTGATCAGGTGGTCAATGTCCTCCTGTGGTATCTCATTCCAGGCAACCACCAACTCCTCTCGAAGTGCTTCTAGAGTCTGAGGAGGACGTTGCAAATTGAGCAATCTCCTACCCATCATATCCCACACGTGCTCAATTGGGGATAAGTCGGGAGATCTTGGTAGCCATGGTAACAATGTGACATCATTATGTTGAAAGAAGTCTATTGTGACTCTTGCAACATGTGGTCGGGCATTATCTTGTTGGAAAGTTGGATCTGCCAGGGTGTCAAGATAGGGTAAAAGATGGGGTTCTAGAACTTCGTGGATATAACGCTGCGCGTTCATGTTACCTCTGATGAAGATTAAAGGTGACCTGGAACCATAACCTATAGCACCCCAAACCATAACTCCAACAGTGTGATGAACATGTCTTTCAACAAAAAACTGTGGATTCCTCCTTTCACCACGTCGCCTTCTAACCCTGGCACGACCATCGTGCGTGCCTAAACAAAATCGAGACTCGTCACTAAAGACAATACTGTTCCATTCCTGATCCCAGAGTGACCGTTGTCTGCACCACTCAAGGCGATTACGTCGGTGTTCTCGAGTTAAAGGGAGGGGCCCCAGTGTGGCCGGTATGAAAACAAGCCAAAACTTCTCATTCGTCGGTAAACACTTCGCATGCCAATAGGTCTTCCGTGTTCTGCATACCATTCATTTGCAATGGACCTGGTAGTGGAGAAACGGTCCCTTAAGGCCAATAATCTTAGGCGGCGATCTTCACGGTCTGTTGTTGTCCGGCGGCGTCCAGTGCCTCTTGCTCTTTGCGTACGGCCTTCTCGAAGCCATGCCTGACAACACCTAACCACAGTGTTTACACTTCTTTGCACTCTAACTGCAATTGCCCGAAAAGAAATTCCAGCTCCCCGAAGTCCCACTATACGGCCCCTATCAAACTCACTAAGTTGACGAAGTCGTACAGGTCTCCGTACTCTAGGCATCGTAACCGATCGTAAAGGATGTCAAGAACCTAAATCCGCCAACGTTGATTCTTTACTGCGGCTGAAATATTCATTTTTAGAGCGTTAGTGAATTAAAATAAAAGCAGTATAAAAACCGGAATGTCCAACTGATAAGGCTGAAAATTTTTTCACTTGTTATTTACAGTAAGATAAATACATCACCAACTTTTATTAAAATAAAACCATTTAAACTGGCTGTTCGGATTTATATGTCACTTAGTTTATATGGATTAGTACCACATAGTAAAACCGATAATATCACTATAACACAGTCAAACAATAATTTCACGTATCGAAAAAACATGTGATGTCTTGTGGGGCTGTTTTTAGGCGAAAAATGATCAAACGTTACTTTATTCAGTATTAAATATATCATATTAATAATATGAGGTAGATTGTCGTAAATCATAAAAATTGTGATGTGGCTTCAGCTTATGAAAATCGCATGATCAACTGTATACAATTACAAATATTCCATGAATTTATGAATCTAGTTTTGAATATACTTAATCATAGTTAACTGAAGTGAACCTTTAATGTATATGCGAAATCCGTATGGGACGCATATTCTCAAAGTAAGGATTTGAGCTAAGCTGGATGAATAATTTATCTGTTAATGCCGTCTTTCAGATGCTACCAATATGTGAATGAACAAAATAATACGAATACATTTTTGCATGCGAGATCAACCCTGTAGCTGACGAATTCCTTCTAGAAGGTTCACAAGTCTGATTAATGTCACTCTACGCGACAGCCCTCAGGCCTTGTTTGTGAATACATTCCATTCCTTGGGGCACATGCCCCCAGGGTGTGCTTTTGTTTCCAGCGTTTTGGTTACCTGAAAGGTGAGCAATCACTGAGTATTTCCTTTGTTCTAATGTACTGCATTGATTTCCAAGCATAATACTGTTGTCATGCTTATAAGTACTCTTTGATCATACATCTACACTTCTACTAATGAGTAACGGGCTCAATATTTGCTGATAAGGGTAATTAAATGGCTCATACAGGTGTGACGCCTCCAGTTACTGGGGGTTGTTGTGGGACCTTCGGAGCCGGGTTACCAGGTTTGGGTAGTTAAGTTAATTATTACTCGGGAATGCTAGTTAAAAATAGTCATGGTGATCGGTTATCTCTGGATCAACACAGAGATGCGGCAACATCGATGATCAAAGGGCGGAAGCTGAAAAACTTCTGATCCCAGTAAATGGCCCATTATGCTATATAGTAGCAAAACTGACTTTGAAATGTTATCTTCATCATTTAATTTAGTGTCTTAAGCACTTACCACCATCATTGGTCTATTATTATAGACGCTATGAATTTTAATATTTTCTATCTTATGTAAAATTGATTTCTGAGTAAATCTGATCATCTTGTTGTAATTATCTCATCACTTAGCATAAGTAATATTTAAAACAAAATATTAAATGCATATGTTGAATATTTAGGTTATTAAATTCATATATTGTCCTGATAATTTGAAGTAATGTACAAGGGTATGCTACTATTTTTGAAGCTTAGCTGTACTTGAATTTATTTGAAGAACGGCTTAGTATTCAATAGCTGCTTGTCCGAGTTACGACTTGACGGAGTTGGACCTGAAATAGATTTACATGCAACATACATACATTCTGGCTCCGTCTTAGAGATCCGCCTGGTTGTACTTTCGCGTTCGACCATCACAGCCTTAAGGGCGTTGTAACTACTTTATTGACTACCCGACTGTCGCATTCTGCCATCGTAGCCCTTAATTACTTCAAATCGACCGATCCCGGGTCTTACAGACACAACGCCAGCCTTTATTGCAGCTTGCTAGATGACGTTCGATGATACTCGATAGTTGTAGATGTTTCCCGATGGGTGTGGAACGCTCTCGAATGCGAGCGCGCCCCGTACGCGATCGTTGCCTAAACGTCGGTTTTACGTGGGCGTCTCATCGGGTCTCTTGAAGTTGTCTTAGTGAATTTTCTTTGTGGCATTACCTCGAGTGGGTTTACTTTTGCCAGCTTTTAATTCCGAATTCACTTAAGTAATATTGTTTCTGGCTTATACTTATAGCGAGTCTCAATTCTTGTTTATTATTCACACAACCCTTTTGGGATGTTAGGAGGAAGTCGTTCCCCGCTTTTTCTTTATAATCTTCTAAATCCTTATTAAGCTTCTCAGAACTTAACTTTTCCTTATGACTAAGAACATAATTATTAGCTGTTTTTCTAATTCTGAGATAATGGAGATTAAGTTACGAGATGTGCTGTTACAAAAGTATTAGTTAATTTTGAATTGGATTGGTTATATTGGAACCTCTCAACTATCCATTTGATTCTGGATGTTGATCCTTGACAAAATGAAGTTCTCTTCTATGGGCAGCAAGTAATTCTTTTATGACTGTGTTTTTTGAATTTGTCCCCATTGTCAGAAATTATTTTTTCTGAGATTCAGTGATGTGAAAATTATTCAACCAACTTATTCGTCACTGATAGTGCTTGAGATGATTTCAATTTATATGCTTGCCACATTTTGGTAGACGAATTTTTTATAGTTAATGTGCAGTTTACTAGCAATACAATATAATCTGATTGATTTGAAAAGGGCGGGTTGCGGTGAATGTAACATTTCTGATGTTGTCTGTCATACTTTTGACATGATATAGTTTCTGACAGCAGCTTGTAAATTTGTACAATAGTAGTTTGCTCTAATACGCATTTAGGCTCCACCTATGCCCTACGTTTTCTTCTTCATCTCTGACAACGAAGTCTACAAGTTTCTTAATGCACCTGACCATATTCATTTCTGAATGTTTAAAACATTTTTGCAACACCACAAAATTGTTCATAAGTTGAGGTTTCAAATTATAGTTTGGAAACTACAAATTCATTAACAAATCTTACGATGTCTGGTCTTGCTCAGACACTTGGTGATATATTCTTTATTTGTCTTCAAATAATTTGATTTCTGAAGGCTCAGCAGATGAGATATACTAAGTGACATATAAATTTTATTTTAATAAAATTTTGCATAAGTACTTAATGAAGCATAATAAGTAAATGATAAAAATTTCAAAATGATTGCACTGCTTTAAAGCCCTTTGACCTTTAATAATGTGTGGATGCACCCTCATGTGCTACGCATTCTCCAACGCGCCTAGGAATGCTTCTGATCAGGTGGTCAATGTCCCCCTGTGGTATCTCATTCCAGGTAACCACCAACTCCTCTCGAAGTGCTTCTAAAGTCTGAGGAGGACGTTACAAATTGAGCAATCTACTACCCATCATATCCCACACGTGCTCAATTGAGGATAAGTCGGGAGATCTTGGTGGCCATGGTAACAATGTGACATCATTACGTTGAAAGAAGTCTATTGTGACTCTTGCAACATGTGAACAGGCATTATCTTGTTGGAAAGTTGGATCTGCCAGGGTGCCAAGATAGGGCAAAAGATGGGGTTCTAGAACTTCGTGGATATAACGCTGCGCATTCATGTTACCTCTGATGAAGATTAAAGATGACCTGGAACCATAAGCTATAGCACCCCAAACCATAACTCCAACAGTGTGATAAACATGTCTTTCAACAAAAAACTGTGGATTCCTCCTTTCACCACGTCGCCTTCTAACCCTGGCACGACCATCGTGCATGCCTAAACAAAATCGAGACTCGTCTCTAAAGACAATACTGTTCCATTCCTGATCCCAGAGTGACCGTTGTCTGCACCACTCAAGGCGATTACGTCGGTGTTCTCGAGTTAAAGGGAGGACCCAGTGTGGCCGGTATGAAAACAAGCCAAAACTTCTGATTCGTCGGTAAACACTTCGCATGCCAATAGTCTTCCGTGTTCTGCAAACCATTCATTTGCAATGGACCTGGTAGTGGAGAAACGGTCCCTGAAGGCCAATAATCTTAGGCGGCGATTTCGGGACTGGAATGCATATTTTTGTCAGAGTCGCTTAGGTTTTGGACATCTTGGTAGTCGTTGGGTTCAACTATAAGTCGATGTTGAAGCAAGTTAGTCATCAAACTGCTCCATATGGTCAAGCATAAGAGGATCTTCTGATGGATGCTTCGTTTTGTTCAAGTTTAATCCCCATTTTGGTTAAGATTTTTTCTTTATAGATAATTTCGTAATCCATTTCTTCTAAATTTAGGTACCACTCAATAGTCTTTTCATGTTCGTATCGCAGTCTAAACGATAACATAAGCTGAATACGCGTACCTTAGAAGTTATAACTGGCGGTTAAAAAGTTGTGATGCTATAAACAAATGGCCATAACATACAAAACTGTCTTGAATTTCAGAGGGTGAAGAACCATCAACCATAAGATATCTATGATCTTCTCAGTGGCCCTTGTCCACGATCTCCCAATCAAACACCCATTATATACTAAGTGACATATAAATCCGAACACCCAGTTTAAATGGTTTTATTTTAATAAAATTTTGTATAAGTACTTAATGAAGCATAATAAGTAAATGATAAAAATTTCAAAATGATTGCACTGCTTTAAAGCCCTTTGACCTTTAATAATGTGTGGATGCACCCTGATGTGCTACGCATTCTCCAACGCACCTAGGCATGCTTCTGATCAGGTGGTCAATGTCCTCCTGTGGTATCTCATTCCAGACAACCACCAACTCCTCTCGAAGTGCTTCTAGAGTCTGAGGAGCACGTTGCAAATTGAGCAATCTCCTACCCATCATATCCCACACGTGCTCAATTGGGGATAAGTCGGGAGATCTTGGTGGCCATGGTAACAATGTGACATCATTATGTTGAAAGAAGTCTATTGTGACTCTTACAACATGTGGTCGGGCATTATCTTGTTGGAAAGTTGGATCTGCCAGGGTGTTAAGATAGGGTAAAAGATGGGGTTCTAGAACTTCGTGGATATAACGCTGCGCGTTCATGTTACCTCTGATGAAGATTAAAGGTGACCTGGAACCATAAGCTATAGCACCCCAAACCATAACTCCAACAGTGTGATGAACATGTCTTTCAACAAAAAACTGTGGATTCCTCCTTTCATTACGTCGCCTTCTAACCCTGGCGCGACCATCGTGCATGCCTAAACAACATCGAGACTCGTCACTAAAGACAATACTGTTCCATTCCTGATCCCAGAGTGACCGTTGTCTGCACCACTCAAGGTGATTACGTCGGTGTTCTCGAGTTAAAGGGAGGACCCAGTGTGGCCGGTATGAAAACAAGCCAAAACTTCTCATTCGTCAGTAAACACTTCGCATGCCAACAGGCCTTCCGTGTTCTGCAAACCATTCATTTGCAGTGGACCTGGTAGTGGAGAAACGGTCCCTTAAGGCGGCTCCGACGCAGTGAGTTTCAGGCCATTTACAAGGGTTTAGCTGCTTCGGAATTGACGCTCCATTTTTCTATATATTTGAATAAAATTTATACAGTATGTTCAGAAGACAATTGTCCAGGGTGCTATAGAGCCACTTTTCTAAAAAAAATTTTTTTCAGGAGTTATGGTGGGTGGAAGTGCAGATAATTGTTGTTCGACTTCTCGATTTTTTTAAAAATAACCCAGAGGAAAAAACGAAAAAGTGGCTCTATAGCACCCTGTGGAGTCTTGTTTTTAGTGCACTGTGAAAATTTCATTGAAAAATATTCAAAAATGAAGCGTCAATTTTGAAGCGCGAAAACCTCTGCAAATAGGCTTTTACACGAATTTTATACACTATCTCGTGCTGCCAGTCGAAGCAACGCGGCGGTGTGTAAGGACTAAGAAAGGACGTATTCAGATAATTTGTTGTCCCAAGTTAAACAGTAGCAGTTTTAACGTCGGTCGTTCGAGATAAACATCGGACCATTAAGTGATATTTTTAATAGACTTCAATGAAAGAGGGGAAATTTTTAATCGATTTTGATCATTTCTTTTTATACAATAGGCCATGCTTCAGAGGTGATACCACAAAAAATCATTTTTGTTCAATCACTCCAATATGGATATCAAATGGAAGCACTTGTACAAAACAGTAATACGAAAACAGTTTCAAATCAAGATGGCGGCCGTTACAAAATGGCGGATAACATACTTGCTAATATCTCAAATAAGAGTCGTCGCCTTGTAGAATACAGTACTTCACTAAAAATTTGATTCCAAGATTGCCGCCGTTTCGAAATTGCGAGTTACATACTTTTGTACAAAACCCCCAATTTACATATCAAATACAGAACTTTGTGACCAAAAGTTTCCAGGTGGTTCCAGGGTCATTGGAGGCGGTAATCTTTTTAGTTAAAAATAATATAGTGAACGCATTTACCACAAATAAAATGTCACTTGCTGTTTAGCTTTAACCTTATGGAGTATCGTAGAATAAACTTAACACGATAAGCGTCATGAGATATAATGCGTGTGTCGCACCTCATTTGGCGCTTTGGGCCTCGTGACACACATGATATGTCTCACTGCTGGCAGTTATATTTGGCCGCGTAACGTAAGACGTGTGCCATGCTGATGTGATTTTCTTACGGGAACCAAGAGTCCGTGGCCTGAGGGACCAAATTATACTGAATTGGAAATGAAAACATTAAAAAACACGTTGTTTATAGAGTTTTACAAAAAGAGGATATTCTACAAATCTAAAACAAAAAGCAAATCTTATAAAATAATCAGACATTCTCATTCAAAAATGAACAAAGTAATTTCACAGCAAATCAGTAAGTTATGGTAAATGTCGATATTCTAACGAACACAAATATGGAGGAACTCTTATAAACTAAACAGATTGACAAAGTCTTATGCAGGGATAAACAAAATACTGGTATAAATAAACAGTAATACAGATAATAATGGAATTACTACAACTACTATCTGATTCACTACCACTTGGAGAATACGCATCAGATAAGTATACATCCCCACATAACTCAGTACTGCCACTCTCTTCATCCGATAGTATTTCATTACACAATTGTTCAAGCCTTTTTTGCTCCGCTTCGTAATGCGACATCACAAATTTGGTATTCAATAATTTATAAACAGTAAAGCAATTTGGACAAGATGACGTACAATACCAACAACGCTTCAATAATAAATGACACGAAACAGTGCTCAACGCGCGACATGATGCAAGTCTTGACTTGCAAAAAACGCGACGCGACTTATGTGCCACGCGACCCGACTGGTCTGTGGGCCACGCGACATACAATTAGTACCTCAGAAAAAAAAATCAAAAAAGGGGAAAAATCATAGGATTTGAGAAAAAAGTCAAGTCAAAATATTAAACCGAAACTTAAAACAAGCTAATTTGACAATAATAACAGTTTGGCCCAGTGGACTGGATTTTCAGATTCTACTGTGGCGCTTAACGTGTCAATGTGACATTTCAATATTCGCCATCTAACAGACTAGATAAAGCTAGCCGATGCTACGTGCTATTGAGCCTGACGATTGACTTTTATTTAAATAAACAATATATACATAATATACAATAAATAGTGAACATCTGGTACTAGTACCAAAATGGAAAAGATTAGCATAACATCTCGCACATCGCTGCTAAAGCGAGATCTGCACACCGCATTTGCCGACACGAAGGGGTTAGTAACGGCGTACAATGTAATATGCTAATCTCTTCCATTTTGGTACCCGAGTACAGCAAAAATAGCCAATTCTCAAGAACTCTTTAATCAAATTCAAGCGGATAACCAAATGGAAATGGTATTTACCATTTTGGGTTGGTATTTACCGATCCGTTCAAGCGAGTGTATTTATCAGTTTGGTTATAAGATCCGTGACGTCACGAATCAGCTGTTATATGTCATAGTTATCACCGCAAAATTGTGGTATTTACCCAACTCAAGAGTAGTTTTATATTTCTGGTTATTATTTGAAATGTGACAAGTTAGAATTCTGCCGGGTATTGGATATTGTTATTGTACTTCAGCTTCATTTTTGAGAAAATTGATACAGGCTGACTTCAGTTTTACCATAAAGTGGAGCACCTTATTAGTTATACTCATTTCGGTTGTTGGGGACACTTTAAATGTAGTTCCTATGCTTAACAAAGTATCCTGTGTAGCCATATACCACAAGAATATTAAAATATGGCCATATAAACTCACTAGATGATATCCACCTGTATACGGTTTTGCTAATTTCTTTTTTCATCATTTCTGCTGAATCAATAAATGTTTTCTTTGACATGCGGAAAAATTTAGAGAATTGAAAGTTATCATAGCTACAAAGCCATGGTTCCATCATTAAAAAAAAAATCTGCAAAAAACATTTCTCTCATGAATATTATGAAAGGTTTCTTATTTAAACTTTCCATATACAGTTGTAGACGAAAAAGCACCGATTATTAAGTGATAATAAAAACAATCAGAGATTATATACGCGCTTTTCTAAAATAAACAATTTGCAACAAAACCGCGGTTAAAACCAACACGTTCAAGCGATTCGTGTAACTGACGTCATCAACCCGTGTGTCATCTTGAACCATATTATAACCGCAGCACATAACACAGAAATTTTGGTTATTCGCTTGGATTTGATTTTTTTCTTGTTTAAACGGTTCTCTTGTGCCTTCAAGATGGGATCGCGGATTGGCATATTTCTGCTTTTTCTGGGATCGACCAGTTCTGGGAGCAAGCAGTTCATGTAGAAGAATTTCAATTTCTCTTCCATTTCATTTTTCCAGAAAACGTCATCCTTTCGAATGACGTCTATTTTCAAACCATACGGGGTCCAAACACCAAGCACACAGTACTCTCTTTGTGCAACGTGTAGCTGCCCTTGAATTTGGTAATACCACTTATGCTTTTTATTTATTTCATCGTTTATCCAAAACGTAATTTTTTTGTTCAGAATGCCCTCTTCAGGGGCTATTTCTCTAGCAGACCATGGACATTTAATTTCTAGCAGACCTTTTTCGCCTATCAAACCATCTGGCGATGCTGCCAGAAATGGATGGGTCCTATCAATAAACAACCCGCAAGATTGTACTTCTGATTGCGAATATGATTTCTCTATTTCTGATTTTGCCACGCTTTCATGCTTTTTTCCATAGTCACATGCATTGCTAAAGAATTCGGTTGGGTATATTATGGCGTTTACTAGAGCTCTGCAACTTGTTGTATCTCTTCTTCTACAAACCTCACCAAACCGAGACGCAGTCAACCTCATTCTTCGATGAAGACGCCACAAATTGCAATCCTGAGATTTTGTGGCTTGCTCGATCTGGGAAATTTTGGAGTCGGTTTTTGCAAATTTTTTCAAGAATTCTACCTTGACAGCCTCTATCGTCGTTGCTCATGTCAGGCTTCTCACAGAATTCCCCATAGGATGCGTTCTCTTTAGTATCACTATCTCTGATTTTAATTTTCCTTGGTTTCAGCTTCCTTTTCAGATTTTTGTGCGCTCTCCTTTCTTCAACTTTAGCAATCAAAGAGGTTGGACTGAAACTAGGGAGTAGCCGCTTTTGGATCACACAAACAGGTCGCTGTGTATTGTGGCTCACTACGGCTGCAGCACATCTTCCTTGGTAGGATCTCTTCTTGCAATAATTAATCCGTTTACCCCCAATGAATTTAGCTATGATTCAGTTAAACTGCTCTACAATACTATTATCGACGTCATGAAGTAAACTTACTGCATTTTTAATCAGAATTGCCAGAAATGATATCAGCCTCTGGTGCAAATCTAAAAAAAAGGGTATACACACCTGAATTTGAAGATCCATGCCATCTGTCTCTGTTAGAGAATGCATATGCGAAACCTTGCTGTCATTTTTAAGCTAAAATAACATATAAAATATAGTTATAATAGTAACTACGTATAGTCTAATTTATTGGCAAAATGAATGCTAAAATTCATAATTGTTTTGGTACCTACTTTTCTCAACTCAACAATAACAGCACAACAATAACAACACAACAATAACAACACGATAATACAACAATACAATAACGGTAATAAGAGTAATAAGGGCTGAGTATACTATGCGCCAAAATAGGGAAACAGTCGTACGCTAGATCGTATATCCAAATCAAATCCGACTCTGTGCAATATGCAAATTCAACCAGGCACGCGAACAGCACACCTCTGCGTATTACTATCCTTTTCTAACGTAGAGCGCTTGCCTTGTCACAACGCCGTCCTACTAGCCTTTCCCTATCACCCCCCCGATTCCCCTCAGAAACTCTGCTTGACTGTGAGAGCGCCGTTAAGACCAATAATCTTAGGCGGCGATCTTCACGGTCTGTTGTTCTACGGCGGCGTCCAGAGCCCCTTGCTCTTTGCGTACGGCCTTCTCAAAGCCATGCCTGACAACACCTAACCACAGTGTCTACACTTCTTTGCAATCTAACTGCAATTGCCCGAAAAGAAAGTTCAGCTTCCCGAAGTCCCACTATACGGCCCCTATCAAACTCACTAAGTTGACGAAATCGTACAGGTCTCCGTACTCTAGGCATCGTAACCGATCGTAAAGGATGTCAAGAACCAAAATCCGCCAACGTTGATTCTTTACTGCGGCTGAAATATCCATTTTTAGAGCGTTAGTGAATTAAAAAAAAAGCAGTATAAAAACCGGAATGTCCAACTGGTAAGGCTGAAAATTTCTTCACTTGTTATTTACAGTAAGATAAATACATTCACCAACTTTTATTAAAATAAAACCATTCAAACTGGGTGTTCGGATTTATATGTCCCTTAGTATATTATGTTTATATCCACTCTGCAGAAAAAACGATCAATTTTAAATGAAAATGTCATGTTTCGGCATGATCAAATGAAATTTATACTTGAGACCTGTTTGAAACCGAATTTGGGTAGTTCGATAAATATTAAAAATTATTTCACGCAAGATAACCTTGACACTATCCGAGTTGTTGGATATCGAACTACACCAATCCAGTATGTTCTAGTTAAGTGTCATTCTGCTGCAGTGTACACGTTATGAAAATCTTCGTTAGCGATGCTGGACCATGGTAATCTGGGAACAAATCGCTGTATCACCTAGTACGAGTATAATCTATGTCGCTCTCTCTATATCGGTAATAAGAAAATATCCATTTTCGAAAGAATGGCAGAGCAGAAAAATGTTATTGATGATCATCTAAGCATCAGTGACATATTTATTCGCCTCGAATGCGCTTTCTACCTGGATATTGTAAAGAAATCTGGTTATATATAGTAGAGGTATTTATCACATCATTAAACACGTATTCCGAAGCTATACAGCCGTAGTGACAAAGTGAAGTGGTTTATTGTATTCACATCAGGATGAAAAATGGAAGTACTCGGGGTACCAGGTGCTTTCGCACGTTATTTTTGTTTTTGATGGAACCGCATTCTTTGGGCGCATTGTTTGGCACAAAACAGGGGAACACCTGTAATGACATATTGTACCTTTGATCTGCAAGATTTGTTTCGCATAGAGATCGGCATCGATTGATCTAAGCAGCGGGTGTCTGTGTGGAGTGACAACGAAGTTCAGGTCTCTTAAAAGCTAAGGATGACAACAAATGCTTTAGATAACCAGAGTTGCGTGCACAAGAGATGAAATAATTTACTGGTATGAAGAGTTGTAGAGTTGATACCACGATCAGCATCTGTACTATTAGCAACCTTGTCAAGGTTATTCTAATAAACTTATGTCCAGTGTACTACTTATTTGTTTGCAGTCTTGCCATCTAGTGGTATCAGTAATATCTGTGTATGTTCTCCTGAGACATTCCGAAAGTGATAATTTGCGAAAAGTGCGTCAAACTTCCGTCCAGCCTCAGAGGCGTGCCATTGTGTGAGTTATTCCGGCAGAAATGTTCATATGCATCAAGTTCTCCACTTGCTTTTTGTCATCTCCAAAGATTTTTTAATGGCCTTGTCGACAGTACGCTCCATCAGAGTCCGTGTTCCTCAAGGTTCGGTTCTCGGACCAATCCTGTACCTACGTTTCACGCATAACGTCCATTGCACTTGCGACTGTGAAGTCTATCTATATGCTGATGACACTCCACTGGCGGACAAGTCGCGTTCCGAGAATATGGTTCGCGACAGTCGGCTGGTGGCTGCTCAAAATTGATTATTCGAAAGTGCAGGCTATCTATCTTACTAAAAAACGTAGCGCCGTATCTCGGTGTCACTCTTGACAAGGTGATAACTTGACAGAAGCACACTGCAACGTTAAAAAAAAGTTCCAGTACCTATCGTCAACTCTACCCTATGTTGCAGCGCCTCAAAATTCAGTGACTTAATAGAGGTTGCTTTATACTTGTAACTTAGTCTTGTTCTTTACTCCTGTTTTATCCTGTTTGTTGATCAATTTTGGAATTTTATATCATTTTTTATATCAGCTCTATTTTAACAAGATATCTACACATTTCTCAAACCGGCAAAGCTAACACGTCGACGTAGATATGTCGACACAGTCCAGCTATCGAACCAATTGCAATTACCCTATATTACGTTATATCTTAGCGACTGTTAAAAATAATTTCAACGCCATCACACTGATTGAAATTTTTATTTCGAAAAACTGTGATATGTCAACCTTCACTTTTACTTCATTGATTACGAAAATCCCGCATTGAGAATAAAAGAGTCTAGGAAGAACACAAAAAAAGACATTTAAAAGAATGTAACTTAGCAGACACAGAAAAATTGGTTGAACAGCAACTGTTTATACAATGCAACAGTGTCTTAAAATAATTATGCTATCAAACCACATACAGGTATGTGTTTTTATTTTTCTTTATCTTTCTTAGCTCGTAAACATCGGCTTAATCCTGCCAGCAAAGCAACCTTATACGGTTATGATTACGAGCATCATATTATGTTAGTTCTCATATAAATATTTAGTTACTTGCTGTGAAAATCTCGCCTCCGTAATTACCGCAATAGCGATTTCATACCACTGACGTCTCAATCGATAGGAATATATACTATTTTAATGCAATGTTACCATCGTTGCTTCGAAAGAAATATAATATCTAACGGTGTCGTGACAGCTACATTACCGCAAATAAAAGAGCTCCGTTATATTCGGACATTTTTATTTAGCATTGTAGTATAAATCGTTTTCCGAACTGCACGTCTCGGGCACAATGAGGATTCGTTTGATAGAACCGTTCGAATTTGATCATCAATTATGCGCCTTGTCTGTAGGCATCCATTAGTATGACTTTGGTGCACCTACGAAATATTTCATACAGAACTATGAAGTATAATTAAAAAAAAAGTCTCATGTCTGCAGAATTTCATATTTCTTGAAACAGCGCATGGATTTTGAAATGAAGAATGGGTAAAAGCAAAGTCCTCTTCTTTGAGAGGTCTGGATTAGTAATGACGTGTTAAATAAGAAATAAGAAATATCACGGATACTCAAACATACTGTGGACGCCGTTGGACATTGTTCCGACCGAACCTGGTACCACATGTCTTCACACGTCGGTTCTGAAGCTTTAGTATTTTGTTGCAACACTCAAAATATGATTGTAGTTTGTATTGGCTCACCTCGAGTGCCTCGGTTCTCCGATAGTGCGGAGTGAGTAATTTGGAACATTTTATTATTGTAATAGCCAAATATTTGGAAATTTAGTTATGTTTTTGGATGTTATATGAAATGTATATCACGAAATACCATGGAAGATACCGCTCCTATTTTGGTGAAATGTTCACAAAAGGTAACTACTGTATTAAAGCATTATGCTCTTTGAAAATCGGTCCAGTAAAGGGCAAGAAACGTAAAACTTAGAGTCGGTTAAATTTCGTTCTTTCACAGAAGGGCACACGTAGCAACAACTTTTGAAACGACTGAAATCACTAGAACATCCTGAAAAAAACGATTCATTTTCTTCGGCGTACTTTTCGACATGAGCTCAGTATCGCGCGGAACCAAAAGCCATGAAGGCTAGTAAGACGCTAGAGCGTGGCAACCCCACATCTCTCTTGCCACTTGACAGAATATAAATAGTACAGAAGTATTTCTTGCTGTCTTCTAAATAGGTATATTGTTAACATTTATTACCTCATCATAGATGCGAGTGCAGAGTGATCTTGCACCCTCTGGCACGCCTGGAAGGCAGCACCATTCTATGTTGGGAATATGTTGCCCACCCTCATTGACGACCCGTCAGTCGTTTGGAACACTAATCGCCCCACGCTATTAAAAGCAATTTGCTATGTTAAATTCAAACATTAGACACACCGTGTAATACTTCTATGATCTTCAGTAATGGCTGTTATCCTATTACAACCGGTTATGCTTATGGCAAATGTGACGAATTATACTTTAAAGTTTAGAGTTATACAGGGCTTTACCGGCCCATGACTTACAGTACCGAATTTTTTGTATCTTAATCCATTCACTCAGATTCCATTTTGTAAATCGCTCTTCTCCATGCATTTCAGTTCTCAGTCTTGTTCTTCATGCAGTTACTCCTAATGTTTTTAAACCCTCATTAACACTATACATCCATTTTTTCGTATGCCTTTCCCTCATTTTCTTCCATTGCCTGTCATCTAGCAGTGCTTTTCTGGCATGTCTGTTCCCCTTCATGTGAGCCACGTGTCTTAACCGTTTAATTGTTTGGACTTTGACTCATTTTAAAATAGATGAATGCCCATACATTCCCGTTACTTTATCATTGCTCTTCCTTCTCCATAGACCATCACTGATCTTCACCCCCCCCATACCTCTAATTAAACTTGTTGTTGCGTGATTATCCCAGGATTCACATCCTTACATAACAGTAGGCTTAACTACTGATCTATATAGACTTCTTTTTGCTGCTTTTGATACATTTTTTGCTTTGAATATCTTAGTCAGAGCTCCCACCGATTTGTTTTCTTTCGTCAGCCTTCTTTTAAGTTCCGCATATGAATCACACTTACTTGTTACTAGCACACCCAGGTAATCAAATTTACTCATGTTCTCAAAACAAGCTTCTGTATCCAGCTTTATATAATTTACTTTTGGCTTCTGCACTTCTTGGTTCTGCATATATTTTGTTTTGTTCTCATTTCTTCGCGTTGCAGCTCACTGTAGCTTAAAGTTTACCGCTTGTAGTCCATACCTAGATCTAGTTGTACCATTTGGATATGCATTTACCTGGTGCCTACAGTAACAGATTTGTAGATAATGGATCTCCCTGTTTCAAACCTGTTGCGACCGGAATGCCAATTTTACTTTAATTGCTATTGTTTATTCCGCTTCTGTTTCTCTTGGTACTAAATTTGGTTGCGCCAATGGTTTTTTAGAAGAAAGAGGAAGAGCGCACTCTAACAGCAAGACGAATAGGATAAGTCGAATCGCTAGTACCGCCTCTTGATGCACCGACTTTTGCTAACGCTGTGTTGTTGTTAAACTGCCATTTTTATAGTCGCTAATTACTGTGCAAGTGGCTGTTAAGAACTTACAGAAGAGACCAGTGGCATCAAGAAATCAAGGTAAGCACCGATTTAGTGTCTAATGGTTCACTCCCCTAGTTTTTTTGGTTCTTTTTTCGGCCACCTAAGGCCTATAATTTGGGGTATTGTCGCAACCGCCACAAAACTCTTTCTGCTGCTATAGCCTCTTGAGCCACCTTCCACGCATAATTTGCTCGACGCTTCCTCCAAGGTTGGCCATAGGCTATGGCTTAAAAGTGTACATACCATATAATTTTTGTTTCTAGTTTCCGTAAGTTCAACCTGTACATTAGAGTGCAACTGGTCCACCTCATAATAAAAGCAATCTAACAAATGGTTTTGCTTTTCATCGCATTTCAACGACTATATTTCAAACGCCGCAGGTGATCATCGGCAACGCAGGTAAAAAAATGGTAAATTGAAAAAGTTTTAATTCCGTTATTAATTGTTCGTTTGATAAATGGCCGGACAAGGACAGTTGCTCTTGATTGCATAATTTATCGTAGAAATTAGGTTTTCCCTTACATCTGTTTTCGGAATGATCCTTTTATTCAACGGAAAAAAATTGATTCGGAACCGCCCCGCTGCTTCACCAATTTGTTTCCAAGCGCTTATTACGTTTTGGGACAGCGGTTTTGGAGCAACTCAACATTCTTGATTCTTGTTTACGGTACAGGCATCCATATTAATAGATAGAGGGGCACTGATAAATCATTATTTATTCCATTCCATTAATCAAAAGCATTTTTCTCGGAAAGAAAAGAATGGGAGAACATTCAGAAAGATAATGATAGGTCAGGAAAATATGCAGCGCAAAGTCCAATTTAGACAACAACCTGACAACAGTTTCTATAGAGCATTCGGCACTATAAGTCACAGCGTATTTCTGGCTAAGAGTATCTATCTTGGATTTGGCATATTTATCGGAATCAGGGCAATGACTTCAAGACAGGCAATTTTATATATAGTCAACGCCAAACAAAGTGGCGTGCACGTCATCAAGGTGGGTGTGTTGAAAAATTTACATTGTTGCCAAACTTTTTGTAAAATAATAAAATTTATTATTTACATATCTAGGTTTATAAGCAATATTAACCTCAAATGAGAACAAAAATAATAGTATAATAAAATTATAGATCTGTACTTGCATAATCATTAAGTATGACAATTATTGATCAGATGACACTATGAAACTACCATATTTAATTGATAGCTTAAAGGTACTGAATAAAAATCCAAATGGGGTCCTCCAAATTTTATGCATGGTATTTATTTTACAGAATTCATACAGAAAAATGCATTCTAAAATTAGGTAAGCTACTGGTGTAAGCTTTTTCTGTACAATAAAGTTAGTCGGAGTTTCTTTCTTCAGCGCTGTCTGAATCTGAATCTTCATCACTCTCAAAGTTGATTATTAAAGGTTCGATGTCTGGTCGATCAAAAATTCGTTCTCTTTCATACCATTTAAAAATTTCTTGCTCAGTATGTCGAACACTATTTTTCCACATGTCTGGGGTAACCGTTTGTAGAGCCTCGTTCCACATATCCAAACAGTCTTTTTCACTGTTACCATCTCTACCAATATGTCTGTTATAGTAACCTTTTGCTATGCCCCAAATTAACTCAATAGGGTTAAATATACAATGTTAAGGAGGCAGACGAAGAACTTTGTGCCCATGTTGTTCCGCCAATTCATCAATCACGTATATTTTAGGTGGTTTGTTTCTAAAAAAGCAGTTATTTTAAGAATAGGAATAAACAAAAGAAATATAAACTGTCGACCAAAATATATATAATTAAGAAGCATTATGTACCGAGCAACAATACTCAATAGCTCTGTTTTAAACATTGTGTTTAAAAATGGTGTGTTTTGATTTGTCAACCAGTCTTGGATATTTTTTTTTGTCCATGCATTGTTGGGCACTTTGTTCAATATCATGCTGTGATAAGGGGCGTTATCCAGTATAATCATAGATGGACTCTCCAATTTTTCTAATAACTGATGTTGAAACCATTTCAAAAAATTGTCCTGGTTCATCTCTCCATGGTAATCGCTCAATTTTGTTTTCGAAGAAAATATCGCTTCACTACCCTCAATAAACCCATTTTCATTTCCAGCATGTAATATAATGTATCTAAAATATATTAGTTTTAAATTTTATAGTGCAAATTGTGTAAAAGTACATACCTTTTACCATCTGTTTTAATAGCTTTCACGCTTTTTTGGTTTCCATTTTGCCAAGAGCGACCTATGGTCCCATTTTGAAATATCCAAGTTTCATCGAGGAAGACAAACTGGTATAAGTCCTCAACCTTGGCTTGATTGTATTGCCTTAGAAATTCCACCCTTTTCAAAGCTATACTTGGTAGTTCCATGAGCCCTCGTCGCGGATTGTCCTTAAGCCACTTAAATCCAAGATCTCTAAGCAACCGCCTTAAAGACGTGGCACTACCATCAAATAATGCCCTATCTCTTAATCGAGACCATAAAGTTTGTATCGTAACTTGTTCTTCTGAAACCATGTGTAATATGACATTATAATTTAGTTAACAAATTAATGCAAATTTCTGATAAGTTATTATAATAAGATCTTACTTTTGTGATACATATTATAGATCACTTCTCGAATGGCACTTGTATCCAATGTCGCTGTGTTGGTTACACGTTTAATATAACTCCGCTTTTTCTTGGGCGATTCTAAATTTGCATCACTTTTCACACCCTCGGAAATACGACTAACTGTCCTTAAACTAATTTTTAAAGCAGCAGCAACACGCTACAAAAAATGAAATAAAATTTCACTATTATTTAATATACATTACATATAATTATTAGTAACCTACCTCTTGAACAGCATTTAAAGGCAACAAAGGCCCGTTGTTGTCCCTTTCTTGCTCAAAGTAGTGCATTAACGAGGCCACGAGTTCCTTACACCGACTATTTAACTGTTTGGGCATCTTTATATACCAAAATTGCCTTTATCTACTCGTAAAATGAATAATTTTGTTTTGAAACAAACAGTTGTTGATTTACAGTATGCGGGGCCAAAGGATTTATAAAGATTTGAAATGCCACAAATTGATTCAGTGTCAAAATTAATACAAATGTCAGTTCCCAGTTTAAATAAGTTTCTAGGTGACAATGTGTCAACGCTGCGAAATCGGTTTAGTGCGTTTACATGTCGATAAGTGATTGGAGCGTTTGCAAAACATTTTATTTCGCATAATGCGTCTAAATTTATCAGAAAGCAACTTATGTGATATTTTAATAACAATGTTTATATGACTATTAACCATAATAAGAGAGTAATGACCATTTTACAATTTATATGTCACATTAATATGAAACTGCAATAGAGCAATTGTTTGTGATAGAAACCTATCCATTAGGTCGGGGAATTTTTATCGTGATGACGTGCACGCCACTTTGTTTGGCGTTGACTATAGTTATATAGTTGTAGTCACCGCTCTTGGCGGCTCAAAGTGAGACTACCAGTTTCCCTTTATATATCTCCATCTCCTTCATAGATACACATGCAAACTACCCCTGTGTGTGAACATTTGTTCGGTAAGCTCAAAGACATAGGTTTTTTACTTGTGTGTCTCCGTCTCGAAAACTTTGTCGGTACATATGAGTGCCCTTCAATCATACTTGTCAAAGTGACAACTTACTTGACATCGGTGTGCAATTCGAGTTGTCATGCTACCGATCTGCGAAATTGTACAATGCCCGAACATACGATCAATGGAGAAGGCCAATAGCTCGTGCTGGATTTATTAGAGTATTTCCAGGAAGAGAATGAAAACAGCGGTCCCTGTTACCCACTTCATGCATACTGGAGAGAGTAGCAGATGTACAGAACATTAGTCTGCGCAGTGTTTAGCGAATAAAATCTGAAAATAAGAAACGCTTGCCGAGACTATCACCTGGGGAAACTCACAAAATCAAAGAATGCAAGACCGATGATGTAAGTGATGCCATCAAAACAGAAATTCGTAATACTTTCGACGTTATGAGAAGTAAAGGACAACCTATCACGACCTCTGCGCTCAATCAGGGACATATCCAACACCTCGAATTCAAGTTTAAGGCGTCTATTGAAAGCTTGCGGTTTTTCCTACAAGACAGAAGATAACCGCCAACTCTTGTGTGAAAAATCAGACCTTGTTTGAAACGTATCTACGAGTATTTTATGAGACATTATATGAATGACCTGAATAGTACAAGCAAAGCAAACAAGCAATTAAATCCTGTATGTATTTTTTATTTCAACTTTAGATTTTTGAGAATTACGATTAGTAAATCATTTTGAATTGGTTACCCTCAGTTAGGAACATTAAGACCCGCCCATGGTACGGAGACTCGATCTGTTTAGTTATTTCGTATGGCGTTGATTACGTATGTATGTATGTTCAAAATTGGGCCCGTAAAAATTATTTTTGAAAAATCACGCTTTTGTGTTTGGTGGCCCAAGAGGAGACCTGCCAATCTGAAAATTTGGCTGAGGTGATTTTAAACAGTATCCCTTGAGTTGGGTTGATCCAGATTGAAAAAGCTTTAGGAGCAATTTCCATATGTGGCTTCGCCCATAGCTTTTGCGAAAACTATTACGTGATCAATCTGAAATTTGTCAATCAAGTCAACCTTAAGCAGCACAAGGGCTATCTCTTCAGGCGGTAGTTAACCTTCCAGTACTCGCGCGGGTAAAATCACGTAGGTACTCGCGTGGGGTACTGAGGTACCCCAACCTGTTTTTGTGTTTTTTAATTTAAATAAAACAACAGTTGGAGCTTTTCTTTGAAAAATATATTCACACAATTTTTCTAAATGCTTTTATAACAGAACAAAAAATATTCACTTACGAAAGAAATGCTAACATAATATTTATATAAAATCCTAACTAACAAATCAGGTCTCTGAAGGTATAATATGGCAAAAGCATCTATTCGCTGTCACAATTGGTTTCTATTTCTCTGCTATCAAGGCAATTACGGCATACGAAATTTTGATGAATTTTACATATCCACTCAACACATTTTACGCATGTAATTGGCGTTTTTCTATCAGCTGATCTGGGACATAAATAGCACCTACCCTTTCCAAGTTTTTGTTTCTTTGTAGTAACCTTGTCTGTTGCTAGAGTAGTTTCCTCAATGTTCAGTAAAGCGATAGCCCTTTTCTTTATATTTCTTGGGATATTATCCATATACGAGGGTGACTTCGAAGTTGAGTCATTTATTTTAACAGTGAGTAGATCTGATCAAAAGAAATGTTTTTTCCTTTACCATTTTTCTGGTAAAATTAAAGTAACAAAGTTATAGCCCTTTGGAAGTTTGAGTACCGCCCTGTCTCAATAATAATATCATGTGCTCGTGTTTGGCAACAACGGATATAATCCGCCTTATCGGTTCATCGCATCGGAAACAAAAAAGCGAAAGAATTTGGAAACGATGTTTTTACAATTATTTTATTTAGTTCAGTTATACATACAGTCAGTGTCAGTCGAAGGGTTTATCTCTGGTCAGTCGGTAACGCGTGTAAATAGTGTCTGTTGCGTGGCTCAAACGAAATAAAAAATGGCACATGTTTATGCGGATCGGTTTCCCAATCGAGTGCAACCAACCCCTCGTGCCTTTGTTAATGTAGTACAACGGGCTCGTGAATCAGGTGACTTAAGACCTCACAGGGGACCTCACGATCAAATACAGGTCCGCACTGAAATACTTGTCGGGAGGATACTTTATAAAACAAGGTAAAATTTTCTTTTTATTTATTTTCATTTTTACACACATATTTTGGTTTATCTTCCTTCTACAATCATTATCTGAAAATTAATGACTCAACTTCAAAGTCACCCTGTATATTCTTTTCATTATTTGTGGCCGTACTAACTCTGCAGCTAACTCTTGCAGGAAATGTTCTCTGTTTGGTTTTTCAAAATTATTGTTCATAGCAAATAGACAAAGTGCGTTGATACCAGCAATATTTAGAATGTCAAAGAAAACTGTCAGAGGCCAACGTCGGCTATTTCTAGCCACGTCATACTGGGCACAAAGTTTGTCTACATACATACATCCACTCCAGATTTAGTTCTGTTGTATTCCAGGATTATTTCAGGTTTCAAGCATTCCCTATCAACCTCGTCATCGTGGTGCATTGATGAAATCAGCAATACATTTTTGCCTTTTTTTGGAACGTAAGACAGCAAGGTAAGATCTGATTGAAAGGCAAACATACTACTCTGTTCTGGTCTAGAAGCAGTCTGTGTGAATTCTAATGGAATCTGTCTTTTATTTTTCCTGAGCGTACCAACCATAGTCAATTTATCTTTCAATAAGTCCCTAGCAAGAGGTACACTGGAAAACCAATTATCCATTGTAATGTTATGACCTGTACCTTTTAGAGGCTCAACTAACCTTTTTACGACATCTCCAGGACTGTTACTCAAACCATACGGCCCGTTCGGTTGTTTACCTGTATATATTTCTAACCTGTATGTATACATGGCTTTGACATCGACCAATGCAAATATTTTGATTCTATATTTGCTGGGCTTATTGGGTATATATTGCCTGAAGGCGCATCTTCCTCGAAAGGCAACCAGTTGTTCATCGATGGTTAGAAAAGCGCTTGGTATCACTGAAGACTGGCAATCGTTCACAAATCGTTGAAAAATGTCCCTAATCGCTGCCAGTTTGTCATACATACGTCGATCTTCCCTAGTATTTACATCATCAAATCTGATACTTCTACACAGGAATCTGAAGCGATTATAACTCATTGTTATATATATGTTTTCAATTCCATTGCCATTTGTGTTCCATAAGGTCCGAATATTCTGCCTCCCAAATTTCAAAGATCCCGCCAAATAAAGTATTCCTATAAAAGATCTTATCTCACATACGTCAGTCAATCTAGAATCACGTTCTCTATCGAAATTTGCTTGAATCTTTGCAATGTATAGATTGGTACATTTCACAACGATTTCAATCATTGAATCATCAATAAATTGGCTAAGACAGTCCATCGAGGATTTGGCGTTTTTTGCGTTGCCTACTGGCCCTGGAACTTTCAATATAAGATTATGAGCCTTTGTTCTTGACGTTGGTGGTTTGTTTTTACTCCATTTAGTTTCTTTATCCTTTCCCAAAAAATATGGACCACCGTTTTTTACAGAATCTTCTTCAGTTATATTCGAAATATCAGGTCCCTCTTCAGACTCTTGCTCCGTATCTGAACATTCACCTTGTACTTCCAAGTTATCTGTTTCTTGCTCCGATGGATCATCTTCACCATAAACTTCTTCGTCGGCACTGTCAAGCATTTCATTATACCATTTCAGCCATTGCTGTGAGTCTCTACTTGATAAATTTGCCATATTTTTACCTGCAATAACACCAATAAATTGCAAAAAACCTCAAAAAACAAACAAAAATACCCTTACTTCCTTGTTACTCTGAGCTCGCGAGGGGTATCTAAATACCCCAATCAAATTTCGACTCGTAGCTTACGCACCACGTGATCTCGACTGCAGCCAACTCTTAACACCAGCCTGCGTATACTACACTCGAGGAATAGACGAAACTATATGCCGATCGTCATTTCCCCCACTCCAGTATAGATAGAGATATTACTAGTGGGGTATTTGGATACCCCGCGCGAGTACTGGAAGGTTAAATTTGTTTAGAGAATTTGTCTTGCTTAAATAGATAAATTTCAACCTTCTTCAGCGGATTCCCTTAGACATATGTCAACCTCTTGTCTTCAACCTGCTATAGTAAGAACACCACAAATCTCCATTAGATATGTGAGCGGAAATATGAAAGAATGCAATTCTGGATCTTCAATTGTTAAAAATTCAAAGCCGTATAGAACTTTCTGCAAATTTTTATTACACTGAAAATACAATTAGTCTCCGACACTTTTTGAAGTATAGCGAGGTACTTTATTGTCATCCTGAATAACCATATCAAAAAGTATCCACATTTCTAGTCGTGTTATTACAGATATTACAGATGCTAACAAGTCTCCAAATTATCTTGTATTACATGCTTGAATCATGGGAAAAGTTCCTGTTAATTTCATACAAGAAAATTATATGAAGTAAAGAAATAAATATACAAAGGGTCACTTTAGAAGTCTTACACCAGGAAAAAATAATTTCTTCAAATTGATTATTTGGAAATTAGGTAATCTTACATCAAGACTTCTCACGAAGCTGAATACACTCCAGTATAGGTCTGGGCATCGACAAAATGAGATGACCGATGCTTGGTTGTGGCACCTCATTTCCAGCAGCTAGAACTTCGTGGCAGAATCTGTGGCGGATGGTGCAAAGTGGATAGTCTCCCACACATGTTTGGAAGGATTCAAATCCGAAACGGCAAAATATTAACGCCTGCTTCTTGAAGAAAGTCCGTAGTACGACGGGCAATATGGAGACGTGCGTTGTCTTGCTGAAAAAGGACGTATGGACGGCCCTCTAGACACGGCAGTAAAGTGGTTTGTAGAACATCATCAACATAACGCGCAGCAGTGATTTCGCCTTGATCAAAGAGGAGGGGTGACCGGCTACTATAGGCAATAGCTCCTTAAGCCGCTATTCTAGCAGACATGTGTACATGCCTCTTAACAGCAAATCCTATACCACGCTGCTCTCCACGGCAGCGTCTTACTCTTCTACGCCTTCGTGCATTCCTAGGCAGAATTGCAATTCGTCGCTGAAGTTGACATTATGCCATTCTGCTTCCAGATGTTGCCTTTCTGTGCTCCAGTTCAAACGCTGAAATCAGTATTCGTAGTCATAGGAAGCACTAACCGTGGACGGTATGAAGCAACAAGTCCAAAGGCTAGATAGAGTGTTACCTATAGTAGTAATAGGTCTATCTTCGTCTTCGAAGCATTAGTCAATGATCTGACGCGTAGTACAAAAACGGTCTTATAAGTCTAGTTGTCTTAACGCTCTGTAGTATGCCTCGATGGACTAGTTAAACTTTTTCGTGTTCCTCTACCTTCTTCTATCCACACACGACACACACGCATTACCGTCGTTGCAGTACAATTTCGCGATAGCAAACATTTCGATAGGCAATAACTCTACTCCTGTCAAAGTCGATAATTCGAACTCGAGGCATTTTGTTATGCTTGACACTAGTAAATAAAGGGTCAGCAACTAAAAATATCTGTACTACTCAGCTCTCAGAAACTGCTTTGTTCACAAAAACTAAGAAAACAAAGGTAAACAAAAACAAAGAAAGAAATAAATTATTTTTTCTGGGCGTAACACTTCTAATGTCACTGAGTACATATTTTTATGGTCAGCAGGCCCTTAAACATTGCCTTTCATAAGCAGCAAATTTTGATATAAGAAGCATTTGAACCCTCAATTCATTAAAGGTTGTCCAGTTTGATAGGTATTAAATATTGCGTCTAAAAGACATGGATACAAATCACTCTAACAATTGCAACTAACAATAAATTTTATTTATTGCGTGTTTTGCAAGGCAATAAATTGATATCGGTCGGGTTTATAATAATTTAGAATGTAATGGGAGGATTTGAATGGCGGCGAATTGTTTGTTTATGTACGTTTGGCGATAAACTAGGAACGTTAGTTAAATGACACAAAAGGCTTCAACCGGCTGCGACGTAGGTTGATAACATTTGTCAGAGCTAGTCCGTATTTACATTGTACCGATGGTATGAATAGTTGGATGTACCTGACAGATACAGAATTATGTTTATGTTCGCTGTCACGAATAATCTCCATTTGAAGTAGTTTTCATTACATATGGTTATACATAATTATCTTGTATTTAATATGGTAGTACAGGATATTTTGAGAGTGACAGACAGCACTCCTGCAGCAAAAATTCTCGACTGAGCTCCTCCATTATATTTATGGCTTAGCGTATTCTCCAAAAATGTGCCTATCCGTATGATGTATTTGGTCCTCCACATACCTGTACATTCCGCGAGAGATCTTTCGCAGCGTCTATCCGTAAGCCGGCGATAGTCACGAGACAGACTCGGTTCCTTGAGGAAGGTGAAGGAAACAGGACTAGGGAGGCTGACTCGAACAAGTCCTGCCCCTTCGGTTCCTCATCAGGAAGTGTGCCTTGTGTGCAAGACTTGCACTGCTCCGGGCGCGTTAAGTAATGTCTAGGTTGAATCTGAGGGAATACCCAGTGTTGGCCATATCGGCCCACCCCTTGACACACGAAGCGCTGGCAACCAAATCCATGGGTAAATTAATGGGAAAAATGAGAAGGTTTCACGTGAAATTTCAACTGACGAGGACCTGCACAGAAGCAGCTTGTCGGTTGCAAACGCAGATGCGGTTGAAAGGGGGAAGAATCTCAGAGCGTATACGAAACAAAACGCCGTAACTTAAAAAAGGGACAATTTCGTCCCTTTTCAGGTCACAGCGTTTAAATTCCTCAAATGGAAACGGAAGAACTTCGCGAGTCCGATGATAAAGGCCAGTGCAACCGGTATAAAAAGGAATTCTCTATCTCTAACTGTTGGTGAGATCGAGGTGACCATTCTGAATATAAAGCCAATTTCAGTGGTATATGACTTGACGATACCCTTTCGTACAGATTGACTCGGTTAAATATTATCATCAATGACCTGCAGCGTCTCAATGCCTCTCTGAACAAGGAATCGCTAAAAGGCTGGCTAGACACCGTGAAATGGCACAAGCCCGAAGCCCCCACTTTCAATGCTGACGTGCAAACTTAAAACGAAATGGAGTGACAACACAAAGGACTTGAGCTCAAACGAGTTTAAAGATTTTGACAACATGCTGTGGATACAAGAGGTAAACGCAAGACTAAACGACGCGATGAAAAGCCGCTGTAAATTCATGAAGCAAATCATACCAGTACGAAAATTCACGTAACTGCTACGGAGAAGGGTCAACAAAGTGCTAGAACATCTGTAACTAGACATATCGAGCTAAAAAAAGCTCTACAGGGCGATGGAGAGAAAACTAAATAGATCGTGAAGTCAAACAGAAGAGTTGACTCGAACGTAGACTGTGACGAACGTGGCGAGTAAAAAGATAGCTATAGCTATCAAAGTCAAATATGGTAGAGCGTAGAGCTGAAAAGCAGCAAGTTGAGGTACTTCCTTATCGACCCTCTCGGTTTCAAAAAACCCTGAATTGCTGCGAAGATATATGGAATACCTTGGATATACAAGCGTAGGAGACCCTAGTATTGAGCAGAATGATGACATCCTTATAGGTAATAAAAACACACCAAGGTGAAAATGTTTACTCTAATACATCAAGGAAATTGAGGCAAAAAATAAATACACAAAGAATAGGTGCATCAGTGCTCAATGTAAGACAAATGAAAAAGGGTAATATTGAGCTGAAGGTGGCAGGAGAAAAGAAAGGCGCAGCTGAAAGCTTTTGACGCATGGTGAAGGTATTTTACAAATCTTCAGAGCACCTAAAAGTATAGCACAAAAGAGAAAATAATGCCTATCAGGAAGAAAACAAACAGAGGAAACAGAAAGTACCATAGAGCAAATGCAGCAAGACATAATACTCCGACGCTTGAATATGAAAGACAGTAGCAAGGTGCCAGAAAGGAGCTAGAAAAGCTGGCAGAGAACTCGAGGTTATACACATAGTTACTGAATAACCTCGAGGATCATGTTTAGGGATATGCGTATAAAATAGCTGTGAAAAAGCTAAATCTTACAGACAGGCTTCACCGAACAACAAATGATAATTGCAGAAGGCTTTTTCCCAAAGTGCCGGCAGGCCGAATGGAAATTCGAAGAGGCTCTGAGCCTGTCAGAGTCCACCATTAGCTGGTAGAAACTGCAATGTACTTGGAAACAGGTAAAGCACCAATATTAGACAGAATACAAAATGAAATCCACCAATGTATTGCTAGTGGTGGCTGGCATCCCGCCAATCGATTTGCTGACTGAGGACAGGTGCATGCTTTAGATGAAGGGCACCGAAGTTATAAGCGTGGACAGATAGATTGATATTCAGCCGGTAGTGAGGCTGAAGAAGGTGCAGAAGGATCACAATAGGAACCAACAGAAGGTTCTTACTTGCTCGGTTGTATATAAACTCATTGTATATAGATACGAATGTATGCATGTGTACCATGGAGAATAGATGACAACTTTGACAGGAAACCTAGCGCCACGCTACTCATTATGAAGAAATGTTGCAAGTCTGAGGCAAGGCAAGGTACGCTCAGAAGTCGCGTAGACGTTCTACCGTACGGCAGATGGCGCCAGCGGTTAGCCGTTAACTTAGGAAAATTAGCGCCGAGCATGTTTTGACGATGAAAGTAATGAGAAAGAAACAGGGTAGTTAGAATAAGCATCCTGTAATTTTATTCATGTCTTCAAACAATTTATTAAGCACAGTCTGGTACAGCTAGATAAAAATCAATCATCTGCTTTGACTGACCTGTTACTAACCTATAGAAGTAAACATAGCTTTTTGCAACTAACTTCAATAAACATGTTGACAATTTGTTAAAAATATATTTTTTTTCAAAATTATCTCTTTTTAATGGAATGCTGAAATGCTGAGTAATTGCAGTCATATCAGTCTATTGTATCAGATTTGGTCCATGCTTCTAGTAGGACCCAAATGCTTCTTTTTGATTCGTCGAATATGCGACTATAATGCAAACCCTTCTTTTCGATTGATGGAGTGTGCGTCTGAATCACAAATTTTGTATCCGGACCCAAATGAAAAAATAGGTGACTAAACCAGGTGATACATAATTAAGTTTTTTTATTTATTTAATATGGGAATTATGAGCCCAACTTACACAAATCGCATATGTTTTCTCCAGTTTGAGAGACATTTTACAAGAAATCGATCATATTCATTACATCCGTCACATCAAAAACACACTCTCATTGGTCAAATTTGTGTCATATTTGAGCAAATTTTGAGCCCCGTATTAGTAAAATCGAGCCTTAGTGCTCATGTCCACTATCTTTTACACTGCTTGCTCATTGATAATGGCAGGTATTGACGTAAATAGCTTGTAGTACTATGAAGAGAACAAGAATATTCTACGCCAATGCGGTCGTGAAATTTTATTACAGAATTTATAACCTTCCGACCGAAAGCGGTGCGGTGTGTCCAAAAAGACGATTAAAACTATCAGAATTTCTGATTCTAACCTCAAAGCTGTAGGGACCATAAAAATTAATTAGTAATGTTAAATGAGATTCAACATAAATTCTACTAAACGTCTCAATTCTGGGCGTAAATTATGGTTGGTAACGATGATGTCAGGTACGCCGTCAAATTGGACTTTTATGGTAGGTATCATAAAAAGAACCGCTCACAAATAAGAATGTTATACGCTTCTTGAATTAACCATTAAATTTGGCTATTAACTTTGGGGTGTCAGCTAAGTGGTCAGTGTACACGAACCATTTAAAGAGTGATATTTACGCCCGGCCACATAGACAGGTGTTTGGTTGAAATGTAATATTGTTTTAATAAATTAGGCGTAGAAAAGACCTCTTAAAAAATGGCACTTATTGATTATAGTTTGTATATATTCTGTCCTGGTGAGGCAGTGAGGCTGGAATTCAATTAATGTTTGATAAACGTGAACGTCATCATTAAACATGGCACAACCTGATTACCGAAGACAGAAGTCAAGTAAAAGTGGCAGCGCTTCTTAAAGTTCAAAAAGTATGTGTCTGAGTGGCGCATATATTTTTGAAAAATAAACCATACCAAGCTTGAATTGAGGTCGCACAAACTACAGCTTATTTCTGGCTCATGGCTCATGTTAGACGACGTTAACTGCCTTGCCGCCACAAGTATCCCTTATAAACTGCAACCAAGCAGTGTTCATAAATTTTCACTGTAGGAGCTGGGTTACTGCGAAGACTTAATATATCGAATTAAGAATACCCAGCGCAGCTAGGCCAGTATCAGTTCCCAGTAAAAAAGTCCTCCATTATGTATACAGAGTCTTGGGCGGGTGACAATGATAGACGACATACCAACTTCAATCAGTCTATGAAAAATAGCTATTGGTATTTAGAAGCCTTTTGAAGAGATACGCGATCTTAACGGGCCGCCTGATTGATTTTGGACAAAGCACGAATGATTTTTTGCAGCAAAGCCCTCCCTTTTTCGAAGAAAAATATTTTCTGTAAACGTATTTAAAGCAAATTGAGAGATAGCAAGTTTGTAGCACGAAATTTGTCTCGAAAGAGCTAGCGTTAAACAGGTCTCATTAGATTTAAACATATTTTTAATTTTTGTGAAAACACAGAAGCATTTGAGACGTGGTGAATTTTAGAATATAATGACAACTGCATAGACGCGATGGAGCATATTGAAGAATAGATTATTTGTGATTGACAAAACTTTCTATTATTTCAAAGACAAAACGGTAAACGACTTCTTTTTGAAATAACCCTTTAATCTATTTAATGAAAATGGTGAGGCTCATATCAAGACCTTGAAGGTGAGTATCAAGGTCAAATTCAAGATCACCGATCATTCCCTCGTTGAAATTTACCAAAGACCTGACCTGGACAGAGTTGTCTTCATTACTAATCATGCGAGATTTAACGAAGTTTTTCTAGCAGCACACATTTGACCTTTAGATGGAAACCTGACGTTGGACTTCAATTCGTAATTAAAAATTTTCATCTTTTCCGATTGCCGGCTTAAAAATAGGGATTTATAATAATAATCTTGAAGGTGATTGTCAAGGTCAGTGTTCACTTCCTCATTAAAATTGACATTTACAAATTATTTTTAACCGGTACTGTTCCTACTGCTTTCTATCTGGGAAAAAGTTTGAAAAGAACTTGAAGGGGAGCTTCAGAGTGAAATTCTATATCACGAGTCAAATTTTAATAAAAACTTGAGCTCTATCACCCCTCCATTGAGATTTATAGAGGTTATAGAGCAGCACACATCTTCATTTGACCTTGACCTTTAGTAGTCATCCTACTTTCTTTTCTGTTCCTTCGGTTGCCGGCATCAAAAGTAGGACTTTATATTTGAAAAATAGGACTTTATATTAAAAAAATAAAGTTGACCATGACCTTGACGGTGAATGTCAACGAAATATTCAAACGAAGGTCTGACCTTGATCTTTTCCAAAAATACCTCACCTGAAAAAATACAGAACCCTTCTCGGACTTTTGTGTCACGCTGTATAATTATGAATCGACTTTGGAGCCTGCTGTGCCATGGGTGAGAATAAACGTTGGGCAATAAACCTACTCTATCTATTCTATCTACGTTTATCTACAAACCCTTCCATTTGCTTCTCTCTCCTAGCTACCAACAACCTTGTTCCAGCGATATATCGAACGTACATAAACCAAGCCCGTCCCGAAGACCGAAGATGTATGTGTGTGATGTGTTAAGGCATTAGTCGAATCAGTCAGAAATCAGAATGCTCATTAATTGTCGGACGGGTGAAAATAAACGACGTCGATTTCGCAGGTAATCAGCTTGTATTAGTCGAAGATTCGAATCGGTATCGACCTTCACCTATATGTTTAATGGATGAAAAGTATTTTATATCAAATTTAGTATATAAGTAAAATATACTAAGTGACATATAAATCCGAACACACAGTTTAAATGGTTTTATTTTAATAAAATTTTGTATAAGTACTTAATGAAGCATAATAAGTAAATGATAAAAATTTCAAAATGATTGCACTGCTTTAAAGCCCTTTGACCTTTAATAATGTGTGGATGCACCCTGATGTGCTACGCATTCTCCAATGCGCCTAGGCATGCTTCTGATCATGTGGTCAATGTCCTCCTGTGGTATCTCATTCCAGGCAACCACCAACTCCTCTCGAAGTGCTTCTAGAGTCTGAGGAGGACGTTGCAAATTGAGCAATCTCCTGCTCATCATATTCCACACGTGCTCAATTGGGGATAAGTCGGGAGATCTTGGTGGCCATGGTAACAATGTGACATCGTTATGTTGAAAGAAGTCTATTGTGACTCTTGCAGCATGTGTTCGGGCATTATCTCGTTGGAAAGTTGGATCTGCAAGGGTGTCAAGATAGGGTAAAAGATGGGGTTCTAGAACTTCGTGGATATAACGCTGCGCGTTCATGTTACCTCTGATGAAGATTAAAGGTGACCTGGAACCATAAGCTATAGCACCCCAAACCATAACTCCAACAGTGTGATGAACATGTCTTTCAACAAAAAACTGTGGATTCCTCCTTTCACCACGTCGCCTTCTAACCCTGGCACGACCATCGTGCATGCCTAAACAAAATCGAGACTCGTCACTAAAGACAATACTGTTCCATTCCTGATTTGAAACGAGACATCTCGTTGTAGTGGTGTTGGCGAACAGCCATCGTCAACTCATGATTTGATAAGCAAATTCCACCGAGTTTATGTTTGAAGCACAAAGTATAAAAATCAACCATGAGTATAAAAATAACCATGGAGTCATCATCAACCACCCAGTAATCGATCAACCTAATTAAGCGTGAACTAATATGAAGAGCAAATATGCAACGATAACTGTTATCATTCCTGTCATCTTTATTGTAAAGGTTCCGATGAACCTCTATCGGACTTTCTTGCATCCAAGACCATACCGAAAGAGTGACTCATCGAATTCATGGAGTATTCTAATATAACGCTATTACCACGGTGTGAATGATTGATTGGTATGGTCAGTTGAAGGCAGTGGCGTTGCAGCTTATAAGGTTTTGTTGTATTCAGGTCAAACGAAAATGTGTCTTGTACAAGAGCTGTTACGCCTCCTTTGCAATATCGTCCACATATACTGGAAGAAAGGCAAAAAGATGAATAGCATATCTGGTATTTTTGAAATGCGCAGAAGCATCAAATAAATCATCACATATTTTCACGGAAAAATAATTTCTTATCGGTTAAACCTGTAGAGCGGTGTAGAGTTATCTGAGCAGTCCGGCTCAACAACTAAAACTAATTTAGAGGGTTAACAAGTAGTTTGTAATTGGTTACCTGTAAGGTTTCATCCTTAAAACGACTGCATTTGGGTTATGCATTTCAAATGTTCTAGAGCAGGTGTCGCTATTTTGATTTTTCTAGCCGATTAAACAATCTCATTACATGTCCCGCAGTTTTGACATATCCGCGCTACCTTTCGAGACATACTCGTACATACACCTGTGGAAAAACAACTGTATGGGGGTCGATTCGGTAAATTGTACTTTACTGCCTACGATATTGCACTATTGTAATCACGAAACATTTTGAAAATAAAATATTGTTTTTTTGCCAGGGGTAAAATAAAAAAAATTAAAATCATTCTAAATTCGTTTTGTGAAGCTCCAAAAGCTCCTGATCATTTTCAAAAAAAATGTTTAGTGTCGTAAGTCACAGGATTCATGTTTGGGGGGAGTGGGGTACACGCGGCATTCCTTGCTTATTCAGCTTATTGGTAGCAATTGAAGAGCAGGGGCGTTTGCAGGCATAACACTACTTGGAGAATAGAAAATAAATCGAAATTGTCGACCTTAGTGCAAAAAGCAGGTAAGTCACATTATAGAAAGTTATGGGAAATTAAACATGGAAAAGAAACCCATTTTACTTCAGGGTATGGAGAAGGTAATAAAAACGTGCTCAATATGAAATAACAGGAAAACATGAACCCACACTTTTAATTTTTTTTGTAACAAATTTGGACATACCTGATTTTGAGCCCGAACATTATATTCAAATAATGGAAATATTAGTTCAAACAGTTTTGATAGAAAAAGAGAACAAAGCCAATACAACTTGAAAAAGTGGTAACAAAAATAAATCTTCAATTACATAAATGAGGAATCGGACTCATAAGTATCATCACTTGTACCAACTACTTCTTGTGGAACTTTGGATTCTCCGAAGATAGTATCATAGATAACGGTCGGTACGTATTTTGCGGCAAAGGATAGGGTTGTATCATATAGGTATGTGAACTAGGAAAGCACATTTTCTTTTTCAATACCATAAAATATTGTAAAACTGGGATGGATGTTTCAGTATTCCATTTTGCATATTTGTAACCTTTTTCATACTGGAAAAGTTGGTAGGTTGAAATGCTAAACTGATCTTTTGCATTGCTACCAAAAGCAGATTTAAATAAGCTGTAAGATGTTTTGAAAATAAAAATTTTTTGAAGTTGACATAATTACATAAAAGTAAGTTTCTTACAAACTGATTCTACCCGCCTATGACTATGCTTGGCATCCACAAAAGAACTGCTATTAACCGATCCAGATACCGAGATCTGGTATTAAATCATATGATTTGATTTTGATTGATTTTTTCCGCGCATCTCTCCTATAGACTTTTTCTCCAATACATCGGGCACATGAAAAAGTTCAAATTGACCGGTCGGATGTATGGTTACACTACGTTGTAGGAATTAAACATTTTTTGTCGCCTCTCAGCTAGTCGATGAACTCGGTGAACAATGTAGAATAATGGGATTTGGCTTTTTTCGTTAGTCTCGCGTTTGCTCCGCCTATTTAACTTGTTTAGAAATGAAAAGTTGAGTGGAGGTGCTTTGTGCTGTGAAGCAGGCAAAATGGATGGTATTGTATGAATTGTTCGATGCCATCCAGTTATAGACAGAAAATAGGAACAAGCTCTTTGAACAAGACGTGGGAACAACGTCCTACTCAATAATAGTAGACGTGTGTGACTTTCTTCACATGTTTTTCTCTAAATTCTCCTTAAATTATTTGGGGATGTTTCAGTACTTCGGAAAGAAGCAAAATTGACACAGCATCAGTATCCAAGATGCAAAGGTAAACTCTACAGTATATTCAGATAAGAGATAGACCGGATGTAAACAAAAGGTTCGGGTGATTTTCACGCTAACGCCGCCGTCTCGACGTAAAACAGGAGCCCTCATTGGTCAATTCGCAATTAAATGCCTATGCCGAGCGGCAGAGCAGTCGTATCAAGGCAGAGTCACATTCAGGTTCAGACGTGTTACGTATGTCGTGTGCATCATTGCAATTTGATATTTCTTTGGACGTTTTCGTTTGTTATCTTATTAAGTTGTTGAGTTTGTCGTTGTTATTGTTATACCTTGTTATTGATTGTTATTGTTATCAACTGCTATTTTGAATGTTTTAATTTGGTTACATATTTACCTAGAAATCAAAAAATATTTATACTAATCAATATTCTAAAAGCAATTTTAAGAGATATACGATTATTTTTAATTTAGGCTAATTTAAACGCCATTTTGAGATTATATTCGACTGTATTTCACCAAACATCAGGCGGCATCCGAAGCTGGAAATCGAAGCGAAAATTTTGAAACCCTTATGTATATTTACATCATTATATATTTCTTACCCCACCCCCACATGATCCTATATCCATCACCAATCGTATACACATCGAATTGTGCTAATTTACTACAAAGTTACGCAAAGCAGCATCTACTATCTAAAATATGTACTGCGTGACTCTTAATACGTCCCTGCCGAATGTTACAGCGTTCGATGATCACGTGGTCTATGTCCGGTCTATCTCTTATCTGAATATACTTTAGTAACGATTCCTGTTTAATTCAGATAAAATGAGCCGTCTCATTACAGTAGTCTTTTATCCATTACAATACTGGTTCCGATGTCCTGACTCTGCCATTTTGTGAATAGAGTAATTTTTGTTTCTTAACCAGTAAACACTAATGATGCTTCTCCGTCACGAGCTTTCAAATAATAGTATGATTCACCCTCTTTGTTTGTGTTAAGTGTGACATTCTTGTTTTAAAAACTGTCTTGTCCTTTATTTGTTTCTACTTTTTAGTATCTATCTAATTTTTTTATGAACACTCCTTATTAAAACTCCTTATTTACCTAGTATTGCTAATTTGATCAATTGATTGAATAAACAAATATATATTCTAGTGAAGCACTTAAAACTGAAATTTGGTATTTGGTTGCTATAGATAAGTAACTATTTAATATAATGTCGACTAACCTAATCATCAGGCCCAGGACCAGAGTGATTGTCGAGTAAAAAACAAAAGTCCCGCTCGATAGGCTAAGCCTAACATCTTATATGCACAGTGGATGTTTTTTCGATATGCATATTGAATGATACTTTTGAATCCAACATAACTCCCAAGTCTTTGATCTGGTCTGTAGATTGTAAAGATCTACCGCTGATGCCATAAGAGTAAATAATAGGAGAACGAGACCGAATAAATATGATTTTAAAGGATTCCGCATCACTTAAAAGTAAAACCTTTACTCCACACCAATGAGAAATATGATCTAAGTCTCTTTGCAGGAAATCAGCATCATGTTTATTCTGAATAATTCTAAAAATCTTAACATCATCCGCAAATAAAAGAATTTCACTGCTTACTAAAATGACAAGATCATTAATAAATATGTTAAATAATAACGGACTTAAATGGGAACCCTGCGGAATTCCAGAAGTTCCACGAATACAAGGAGATGTACACCTTCCATATCTTACCATCTTGGATCTGTCAGATAAGTAACTACTTCAGGAGCTGACCCTGCAGACCATAGTTGTAAAGCCTGGACAACAATATCGAATGGTTAACCCGATCGAACGCTTTAGAAAAATCCAAAATAAATAGTCTACCTTCTGACCTTGCTCAAATGAATTGCACAAATAGTTACTATATAACATCAAGTTGCTACAACTTGAATTACCCTGACAAAAACCATGCTGTTGATCGACAATAATGCTTTTACGTTCAGTTTGAAAGAGTCATGGATTCATCGAGCCAAATTTTGCGTTAATCAAAGAAATGGAGACGATTTTGAACAGTTTTTGTTCTACAAGCTGTTAAAATATATTAGTCAACTTTGAAAACACCCTGCATAATATTTAATACGAACCTGCTTAATATTTGAAGTATCGAATCTTTTGTGGATTCCCTGTAAATAGTTAAATTCGTATTGGCTAAACGGAAGACGGTTCAACGTTTTATAACAAAGCGGGGACATGCCATCGTCATTCCTTATTGGTTTTGATGCGACCCTGGCGGACAACTCAAGCCCGTAAAGGAACGAAATTGAAATCTCGCTGGCCTTTTGTGCTAGTCGATGAACAATAAAGTTTTTTCTACCTTGGATGCGATCGAAAGAAAAGATGACCTTTTTCGGATAGGAGCGCTTCACTCACGATACGCTTGAGTGTGGAAGAATTTGCTGCGCGTATGGAGTTTGGGAGATTGTTTAAGGACTTTGAACTCCATAGGAGATCCTGATAACGTATTAGTACAGTTTACAGTAGCACTCGTTCCAAAACATGCGTATAAAAGTGAATCGCTGATTTGATCCAGATCATGAGTGGCTTTTATTTCATGACTATGGATAATATGTAACGCTTAACAGTATAGCGTATCGCTGGCGTATCCCAGAACGACACTCACATTTACGCCATGGATATTTAGGTCCCGTAGGAAAATAAGAACCCTAATGAAAATTAATAAAGCCGTACGAGCTAATAAGCAGGCTCGACGGCAGGTGCATTACCAGTAATTAGACTTGTGCTATTAGTGTTTACAATAATTCGGGTTCGGGTTTCACATATCAATAATTAGTGCTGCTTGTGAGAGTTTATGATAACGTGGTGTATGAACTAGCATGCGAGCTTGGTGTATGTGTGTGTGCGTAGGCACTCGGCTTGAAATTAACCTGCTATGATTACGCTTTCATAATATACAGTATTCGTATATCGCACTAGATGCGATAAATTGTAATGTCGTTAATATTGATTTTTGGTACGACTACCTTTGGGTCGGGACAATTATAATCGAATCGAAGGCCAGATTGTTAGATGTCTAACAGCTTGACACAACTGCCAAATAGTTGAGTTCATTAACCTACCGTAGCGCAGTGGCATCAGTTCATAAATTAAAATATGGGTCGGAATTTGGCTTAAAAAATGTTAAAGCTTCTATTTGGAATCTACAATGTTTGCATAGTTTTCCACTCCCTTACTAGGCGTGAATAAGCATTAAAGATACTTCAAGTAACTTGACAGCTAATAAATTCATAGAAAACGTTCAACTAGTGATAATTTGCAGAGTAAGCCTACTACAATAGTATTAACTAAACCGCATACTGAGCAATAGAACGCCAAAATTTCAGCCTTATCAGTTGGACATTCCGGTTTTTATACTGCTTTTGTTTAGTGAGTTTGATAGGGGCCGTATAGTGGGACTTCGGGAAGCTGGACTTTCTTTTCGGGCAATTGCAGTTAGAATGCAAAGAAGTGTAGACACTGTGGTTAAGTGTTGTCAGGCATGGCTTCGAGAAGGCCGTACGCAAAGAGCAAGGGGCACTGGACGCCGCCGTAGAACAACAGACCGTGAAGATCGCCGCCTAAGATTATTAGCCTTAAGGGACCGTTTCTCCACTACCAGGTCCATTGCAAATGAATGGTTTGCAGAACACGGAAGACCTATTGGCATGCGAAGTGTTTACCGACGAATGATAAGTTTTGGCTTGTTTTCATACCGGCCACACTGGGTCCTCCTTTAACTCGAAAACACCGACGTAATCGCCTTGAATGGTGCAGACAACGGCCACTTTGGGATCAGGAATGGAACAGTATTGTCTTTAGTGACGAGTCTCGATTTTGTTTAGGCATGCACGATGGTCGTACCAGGGTTAGAAGGCAACGTGGTGAAAGGAGGAATCCACAGTTTTTTGTTGAAAGACATGTTCGTCACACTGTTGGAGTTATGGTTTGGGGTGCTATAGCTTATGGTTCCAGGTCACCTTTAATCTTCATCAGAGGTAACATGAACGCGCAGCGTTATATCCACGAAGTTCTAGAACCCCATCTTTTACCATATCTTTACACCCTGGCAGATTCAACTTTCCAACAAGATAATGCCCGACCACATGTTGCAAGAGTCACAATAGACTTCTTTCAACATAATGATGTCACATGGTTACCATGGTCACCAAGATCTCCCGACTTATCCCCAATTGAGCACGTGTGGGATATGATGGGTAGGAGATTGCTCAATTTGCAACGTCCTCCTCAGACTCTAGAAGCACTTCGAGAGGAGTTGGTGGTTGCCTGGAATGAGATACCACAGGAGGACATTGACCACCTGATCAGAAGCACGCCTAGGCGCGTTGGAGAATGCGTAGCACATCAGGGTGCATCCACAAATTATTAAAGGTCAAAGGGCTTTAAAGCAGTGCAATTATTTTGAAATTTTTATCGTTTACTTATTATGCTTCATTAAGTACTTATACAAAATTTTATTAAAATAAAACCATTTAAACTGGGTGTTCGGATTTATATGTCACTTAGTATATATTGTATACTCTTCACTATACACAAAACTTTTTTATACTTGAACGACCACGAATGCCTAACGCCTAAGCGCCCATGGCTACCGTGGGAATACAGGGGCTACAGGTGAAAGTGACATGCAACAAGTACACATTCTGGCTCCGTCTTAGAGATCCGCAGGGTGGTACTTCCACGTTCGACAATCAGGGATCATTTACCACCTACGGACAATCACAACATCGGTAGTCAAGAGAAAAATTCTCTTGGGACGCGATTCGAGCCAATGCAGCGCACCGAGACTGATTAGTAGACCCATAACGATTGGCTACTTGAATACCTCTACACTATGATGTATCGGCTTGCCACTGTAGTAGCCAATGATGAACAAATGAACCAGAAGTATGTGCTAAGATTCACTAATCACCATCGTTGTCATTTTGCAGTCGCGTATGGTATGTATGTACATAAAAACTTCATATGCTTCAGCATCATCACCCCTACTCCTTACTCTGATGTGTTTCGATACAGATGTGAGCATGAGCGTATGTATAAAATATTTGTCATTAATACTGCGCCAGTACGGGAGCCTAAACAAATTCTAAACGACATATCACAATCTGTGTGTAAATGTTACGACGATATAAGTTTCTCGGTATAACGAAATTAATCCAGTTACAGCCTTTCACGCCCATCCATCTTCACCGAGCTCCCCGAAAACTTTATTCATTGAAATGCAAATCCTCAACTGGCAACCACCGAAATTCTTGTCAAGAGAAGGCGATGTGTACTGATGTTAAGCTGACAAGTGGATCCTAATTCCCTTTTATTACCTAAAAGCGATCGTTAGTACAATGGAACGATCTTGCGCACTTGACATGCTCATTCACGATCGAATTCCGACATGCTTGTCGAGAAAGAGATCCTTATAAGGAGTGAGTGCATGAGAAACGGACCTTTTTGTGGTATTCAAAGGACCAAGTAGGAAGGAATTTTATTTGTTGGTTCATCTTTCGGACCGATCAAAATCAAGTATTGACAAACGTATTTCGATGTAGATAAAATTGCTGATTATAGCGTACCTGAAGTCCGGATGGTAACTGTAACCTGTTTGCATCAAACTTTGAGCTTATACAGGGTGGGCCAAAACTCGCTGACCTATTTTAAACTTTAATAACTTTTTTATTTATTAATATTTTTTTATGTAGTTTTTATAAAAATAAAATATAATTATTGGAGTTTTTTTTCGTATTAAGTATGAAAAATAATGTCGCGTAAGTGACGGCCATTTTCTCTTTCACACACAACATTCCTTTCCAAGACATTGTCCATAACTGCCTCCAATGTTTCCCGATTTATGGCTCGAATTTCCATTGTGATATTGCCCATAAGTTGTCTTAAGGTTCGAGGTTTATTGCGGTAAACTCTTTATTTCAAATATCCCCATACATAAGAATCTGGCGTGGTTAAATCAGGGGATCGTGGGGGATTCAATTGCCGATGTTTTTGAAATCAGACGTTCTCCAAAGAAGCCTCTTAGCAAAGCCATTGTGGCTCCAGCTGTATGAGCTGTGGCTCGATCCTGTTGGAACCACATATCAGGTCTATTTTCAAGCGCTCCCATTACGTTCTGCAACCAGAACTGAGAAACTGAAACAATTAAATATCAGTTAAGTGGACAACAGACAGTTTTTAACACAATCGACAAAAGTAAGGCTGCAACTGAAGCATCATATCTAGTGCCCCAGATATTTACACAAAAGAAAAAACTATGAAAACGGGGAAATGTTAAAGCATTAGTGTTTAGAAGCTGTAAATTGATTGTTTGCCAACTTTGGAAATAAAGACGAGATATTGTCTGCTATAAAATCTATGCAACTTTCTGCTAATACAGTGATGAGACTATTAGAAGTAACGAACAATGATATAGTTTTACAGTTAAGAAATGACCGATAAGTGAGCTTATTTTTCACTGAAGCTGGATGAATCTACAGATGTCGTTGACATCTCTCAGATGGCCGTGTTCGTCAGGATGGTTTTTAGTGATTTTACGATTAAAGAAGTTTATTCCACTAAAAGGACAGACTACTGGGCAGGACTTGTTTTCTTACTTTAAAAATATTTTTCCTTCTGAGAAAATTCCAATATCGAAAATGGTCGGTTTGACAACGGATGGCGCTCCCGCTATGGTGGGTCGTGATAGGGTCTCGTGGGGTTATGTCCTACAGATGAAAGTTTTCCGCAATTTCCCTGTTACCACTGCATTATCCACCAGCAAACATTATGTGGACATTTTCTAAACCTAAACAACGTTATGAAATTGGTAGTAAAAATTGTGAGCAAGATTGGGGAGCTCAAGCGTTACAAAGAAGATTATTCAAAACCTTGGCCGATGAAATTGGCTGTCAACACGGGGAACTACCTTCACTCTGAAGTCTGATGGTTAAGTAGGGGACGTTTTAATGATAGCATATCTGACATAGCTCAATTTTTCAAACAACGTGATGAACCGATTCCGAAACTTTAAAATTTAATCTGGCTTAGAGATTTTAGTTTTCTTGTGGATATTACAGAAAAATTAAATTAACTTAATTTGCAGCTTCAGGGGAGAGACAAAGAACTAGATGAAATGATTTCTGATATAAAATAGTTTGAGTTGTGCAAAAAAGACTTAATCGATGACGATACCAGGCATTTTCCTGTTCTTTCAGAAAAGATATTTCGAAGTCCATTAGAACCAAATGACAGTAAGTATCATGTAGAAATAGTCTCTAACTTGAAGGATAACTTTAAAAACCGCTTCAAAGATTTCAACGAAATTGCTATAGTGGTACAATTTGTTGTTTAATGCTTCATGGAAAATTAAAATGATTAGCCTCAAATACAAAATGTATATGGCCTTCAATAAGTCAAGATAAATATTCAGTTTTATGTCGTGTTGCCAATCTATTTGTGTGAATCTTCTTTTTCAAATATGAAGTTTATTAAAAACAAATATCGTAATCGACTTACAGATGAACATTTGGAAATTGTATTGGAATGGCGGCATTAAATTATACTCCAAACATTGAAAAAATTGTTAGCAAGCCTGAGTGTCAGGCTTCTCATCGAACACGCATTTCTTATATGAACTTAATTTTGTTTAAAATAGCGCGTTGCTCTTTTTATTTTTAGTTACCTTTATTAAATCGTATGCGATATGTCATTGTAGCTGACTGGTCGGGCCTCACAAAAACTGTAGATAATCAATTTTTTAAGATTAGAAGATTAGTCCCTAGTTCTGTTCTTAATGATGCGATATCGTGTATATCATGAGGACTGATATAAAACATCAAATGTTCGGCCTTAGCGCATTGGATGGAGAACGATGCAATGCTAATTTTTTATATTATTAAAGGGTAGGAACTAGAACATTGAAGACAAACAGATATAGTCAGCCAGACAGACAGACGGAAATGAGTGTCATGCTTTTTCGTGATGTTAATGTCATATAACATTCAAAAACATATCTCATTTTAAAAATTTTTCGAGATTACAATACTTCCTCACCAGTAATCGTGAAAAGTAAAAACAAGGAAAAACAATAGATGATCATTTTCATAATCATGATCAGCCGATTGTTTATTAAAGGCAATTAATGTATCGTCGACCGCTTTTTTGTTGATACTTGATACATGTCCAGTAAATAAACCGACTTTTTAACGTGAAAAGAAGAAGAAGAAGAAAAAGAATGCTTCTAACAGATGAGCTACCATCTTCCAATCGACCCCTGGAAACAGTATCCTCCAACCGAAATATTCAATTAAAGCCCGAACATTCAGTATACCTGGGAGAGAAAAACCTTTTTTCTAACAGGCTATAGGATTGTCACTGACCTTTCTATAAATATTGTTTTTAATAAACAATTTTCTGCCGACCCAGCGGCAGTACGCAAGAAAAATTGGTTATATTTTAACACATCTTTATCATCAACCCCCCCCATTCCCAAAAATTAAAAAATTAATGCTTCCGACAGATGAGCGGCGGGATCGTCTTGCCGAAGTCTATATTGACTTACCCGTCGACCCTCGGCACCGCAACCAGCTAGCCATCATATTTTATCAGCGCTTATAATATAAAAATAAATAAAATACGAGTAAAATCCTATAATGTTTTTCTTATTAAGAGGCAGTTTCTAACTGGTTGTCGACCTATAAAACTAGTTTTTCTTATAGTGCTGTCAGATCATTCAAATCCATCAGTGCTCTAAATACTTAGTATCAAGATTATTCAGTCTCCACAGAACATACTTAAGCCCAATCCAATTGATTACATGAAAAATATAGGTTATTTGAACTATAATCAAATCCATGCTTTCGCGCTCTCTCCCAGTGATAACTAATCTTCCTAATTGAGTAGCAACTTTAACATATTTCCCACATTAGTATACCTTTCATCTTCGGACTAATAATTAATTGTGGGTAATCCTTCCTCATTCCTGAGATAGAGTCTAATTAATTGAAATTCTACCCAGTCACGCACTGAAAAATGAGACAGATTTTGACTCGCATCCTGTCTAATTAGACGACTGAAAAAATATGTTCAGATATCAAAACAAACCCAAATTAAGAAATTCTTCCGTGGTTTGTCGGGCTTAATAGGCGAAGGCACAAAATGAATGGCGATTAGAAGCTTGTTTAACAATTAGGAAAGATTCACAATAATAAGTTCAACCTCCTGTATTTTTCAAAACGGGATCACACCAGAAAATAGTCTGTAAACCGAGGTACCATGAAGACTTCCAGCTGAGGAGTATAAGACCAAAAGTATGTAAGCTCTGTGCGAGTTCGTCAGCTTAGACGGACTAAAATGTAGCTCTTTTCACAGATTTTGGGTAGTCACAGCAAAGCTACAAGAATTACCTCGTATGTACATACTATTGGTCTTCTGCGTTAGCGCCTGCCACTGTCAAAATGACTGCTTGTTTGTCCTCTGTGTGAACTTTGAATAATACTAAACGTAATCATGCTTGAAGGGACAACTACAATGTGGTGTTATTTTATTGTGTGTGTGCAAGAGCGTTTAGCAGCTGCGCTAAGAATCGGCTTGTGCAGTGTGCAATTTTTCTTAGGCAAGTTAATAATAATAATAATAATAACAACAACTTAATTTCTGGATGACTACACAATTAGTAGTATTGAAATTGTCAATTTCAGGTATATCATGTATATATAAAACATACATAATAAGTAGAATGACTAACATAACATGACAATATGAGACAAACGTTGATGAATACAAAAGAGAACATCACTCAAGTACACAGTTGAAATGTTCCTCAATGCTATAGAAAGCGTTATTCAACACAATTGTCATTATTTTTGCTTTAAAAAGAGAGACATTTGGTATGGTTTATTATACAATTTGGTAACATGAACAACTTTATGATGATTTAGTCATCCGTTGTCGGTGAGATGAAAATAGAATTTACCGAAGAAGATATAGAACTACTACATGATTCGTTTCTGTGCATTTAGGATGTGTTCAACTGATTTTACGAAGTATTCGTTGAACACATCAGGAAGATTCTGATCTTCTATCGGCTGACCATTATCGTTAAGCATATTTGTGAGCGATGTTTGTCTTGCAACGTTCTTTGATAATATTCCAGGGCGCTTTAGAAATATTTAAGGATGTCAATATTCTTTTGTTAAAATAATGACGCTTTGCATCAGCTGTATTCTTATTATGGCTCTTTTTCAAAATTAAGTATGTGCGATGCAACTCAACATCATCCGTTGTCTCATACAAATGAAACAGATCTCGCAATAAGATCCCTTCTCTTATTATATCTTTTGTCAGCCACGCATTATATGTAAATCTTTCAGCCCTAGACTTCCGCATATATATAGGAAATGTTTTCTCAATAGCTTCCAAAAAAGTTGAGTAAAATATTCTAAACTTTTCATCACTATTGAGGTGTGTATAATTCAGAAATTCCCAATCCTGAGATTGTAAAATGTATCTAAGGTAAAAAGTACTATGAATGTCATTAAAATTTCTTTCATAGTAAATGATGGTAGAACGATAGTGTACGGGTGACAGTAATTCATATGAAACCATTTGTAGGTGGTGGTCTGAGAAATCAACTGCAATAACACAAAACAACAATAAAATATGGCATCGATTAGTCTGGGGAAATTGCAGCATTTGCATAACGTTTCGCATAATTGGGCCGAGGCATTGGATACTCAAAGTTAATATCAAAATCCCCACATACGAAAGGTTGCTTAATGTACTGTGGTAAGCCCAAAAGAAGGTGATACGTAGGCAGTACCCTATATTTGATTACGTTAAATGCCAAATAAAATCAAGAACAATCTAAGAATTTCACTCAAGAACAATCAATATATCCAATATCTATGAAATACCCACATCAGGGTTTTTTGACAAAGGAAAGATGACTTCCAACAAAATCGGCTGCAAAATAGTTACAAGGTAGCTACAAAACAAAGCTGGAGAAGTGTGAATGGTGGTTCTCCGCAATGGCTTTCCACTAAAAGGAAGCAGATATTGAACAAACTTCTTCAAGACAAGCGTTGATGGACGCAGTCCGATGGTATACAAAAGAGAACTTACCGCTGGAATTTAAAATCCCATTAGAAAATGGACGGGTAGTACCCAAACCAACACAACTAAACGTAAGGTACAAAATAAAAGGGTACTACTCCATAAAGTGGTGCTTAGGGCGTTAATATCCAAAAATCTGTAAGATAAAAAAACACAAACTCCGCAGGAAAGTAAAATGACGTAGAGCCTAACTTTTTAAGAGAAGGTAAAGTAAGTGGTCCTGAAGAAGGCATGTTCGACAGAAAATCAAAAAGAAATCGATTTGGATTAGAAATTTCAAGTATTATATTTATGGTAGAAGTCTTTGATAATCGTGTTCCCCACGATTTTTATTCTAGGTATAATCCTCTTTTCTTCTATAATTTTATAGTTCTCTGCGAGACATGTTTTCACTTTTGAATTTATCCATATATCCTTTTGTCATTTTGACTTCCACATCCAGGTGTCTCGTATTGTTGATCGTTGCTGAATCTATTTGCGGTTTGGACAAACGTAAACTTTTGTTTAACTCCTTTCTGTTTGGATGATATCTTATCGTTCTCTGGGTTTTCTGATTAATGAATTTCTAGCTATGTTGATTGCAACATGATTGCTGCATATGCCTTTGGTATTTGACGGCTTTCGAAATTTTCAGCCTCTGTGTGATTTTCTCCGTAATTTATATGACACTTTCTTTGCCAGTGTATCTGAAGCTTATTACGACCATGTAATCTTCATTTTCTTTTAATATCCCATTAACTATTTTTCCTTTTTCTAGCAATACGAGTAGTACATCATTTTATTCAATTTTTGCTTTCAATTCTTTGTTTTTTATCAGTTCTGTTAGGCAACTAAAATCTGAATAGCAGCCTAGAGTACTTTTTTCTGGTGAGTGTTCTTTCGCATTTTTATTTTTGACCATAGCTCACCAGCTTGTGACAAGACTGATATACAACTTCAAACGGATGTCAAATTTCCTACCGGCTCCTATAATTTGCTATGAATTCCTTTTATGATATTCTCAATGCTTCCTAATATAAGTACTGACGGGTAGCTTTCAGTTCTACTGTTCAGTGCTTTTAAATTCAATGTATGATAATGGTGTTTGTAGAACTGTGGTCAGGAAAATTAAACACAGATGAAACAGCTCACTATTTAGTATCGTATTTCCATGAGCATTATAACTTCATAGTCTTCTGAAGTGATTGTTTTTTCACAAATTACCGACGTTACTCCCCTTGTTGCCTGAAACCACAATTTACTCAAGTCAGACTGATCCAACCTGTAAAACATGATTTTCACATCTTCTTTACGTCTGTTAAAATTTGCCGAACTTGCAGTTCAACCATTTCTAAACAAATATAAAGCAGAACAAGAGGGTTTTGCAGGTCATAGCAATAATCACAAACTAACAATGCTACTTTAAAACATCACTAAAAAAATCATTATGAGATCTTAGTTTTAAAACGCATCTAACGCAGTCAAATGGTGTTTGACGGAATATAACGATTTCTTGCCCTGGCTAGCGCTATCCTTTGGTTTCTCATTATAACGTCAATCAATTCTTATTTCGAATTATATTTTTATATTCAAGGTCAAATAAGGGGTGGTGTATTTGTCTCTTGCTTAATCAGTCAACGGGTTTCTGCAACATAGACCGCTTTGTTAATCGTAAGTAGATGGCCTCGGTGTAGCGCAGGCAGATTGTATGGACTCACAACTAAACTATTTCTAGCTTTTAGGATTGCGCACATATTGGCATGGTCATACACAAGGTATTTGGTAGATAAACCGAATCTGAGGGTAAACACGCCATCTCCCCTTGAGGATAACCAGAAGAATTGTCTTGGAAGGTAGGTAACAAGCTACGAGACACTTCTGAACTACAACTCATTAGAATTTCGCCGTTTCGCATTTTTTATGCATCGAACCTCGTCCGGGCCGCCGCGACGTAGTGGTTTTCACTGTCACATACAAGTCGGATTCCCCTTCTTGACATGCGAGGGAAATCCGACAGCAATTAGTATAGGAGAATGGTAACGGGCATGGGCAGGACAAAACCACCGAAACGGCAAAGAAAGGGGCTGTCAATCACAGGCCGGCGCGGCGCCGCCCGCCGCCGTCACATGGTGTCTGCTGCTGGTCAGATTACGATTTCAAAGGGGCCCACCGCCCTGCTGTCACCATCATCGGCGTTGCCACATCGAAGACATTATACCAATTATATCTGCTAGACAGAAGGTAATATGTGCGTGTTGACGATGTACGTCGCCATAGGATGGTCGTGGATGCATGTGTTCCATAAGCATCGGTCCTGAGGCCCTTGTTGTTTTTATTGTCTGCTAATCACATCAAAAGGGTAACGTCCCGCTCTCTGTGAGCACTCAAGTCTCTGAAAAATTTCCATTGTTTTTTGTCAAAGAATCTAATCTCAACATGCAACTAGTCGTCCTCTATCGAGGATGTTAGCTCTACTGTGGTTTATGTTGCGAAATGATCTAATTTGTGTGCGTGGTAAGTGCATAGTTACTTGATACCATTTACCTTGACATACTTTCAACTTTAGGAACTCCGATATAATCGTTCTGGACTTCTCTGCGATTTCATTCCAACAAACGTTCCTTTCTGTGAACCGAACTGATTCTCATCTATAGAACAATACAGGCAAACACAAACCCAACAAAGACCAACATCTACTGAAACTCCGAAAGAGCTAAGCTAAAGTAATTTTCTCCTCGATTCAAGAGCTCCACCTCATCAAATTTCCTACCATTTCGTATAAATTAAAGCTGGTTCTCATTAAGAACGGCTACGTGTGAACAACTATATTGCAGTACAGATTTAATTACGATATTATTTAAGTAACAGTTTTCGCAATATATTTATAGTACCTCGCCTTATTAGAAAAGTTTGCAACACATTGCTAAATTAAACGGTATCGATCAGCTGTAAAACTTTGTTTAATGTACAAGATGGGGCAAAAGGAATTTAAATGTTTCAGAAAAAGGGTTTGATTATATCGAGATATATATATAATAGTACCATATAGTATTTGAACGTCAAATACAGCATTTCCAAAATTCAACTGACTAACACATCAGTAAATAAATTATGGGATATTATAATAAGCACCGTATATAAAATAAGCACCGGCAAACTGGTAAGCATAAAGTCTAAAAGTATAAACAAGTTTGAACTGGATATGTCTTCCAACAGTGAAAATAAAAAAGCAAAACAAGGGACAGCATATTTTTATGCTGCGTACTGGAATATTGTTAACAATTGAAATATACCTTCTTAATCATAAACAATATTGGATCGTTGTAAATTGCTGGTCAAGCCATTTGAGTAAGCTTGGCATATGAGGAAACCGATGTGCGTGTTTAAACTTTATGAAGTAAGGGAACAATTTTATATAAACTATTATTACATTACAAGAACACGGTTTGAGTAAAGTTTGAAGGCTTATATGAAATGTAGCCTGGACGTATTTTATGACCGTACAAAAACGGGAAGTAGCAAATCGAAGTTATCAGTTATCAGATACAATATACTACAATCCATTTTTCATTTAGGGGCAATGATACACCATCAACATTAACCTACAGCCTAAATTTTTGTTTATAACCAGATTGCAATATTTTAACAAAAATGCATGTTGTGTTTCCAAACCGTAATCCACCTGGCCCATTATTCCATGTAAAAAATCGAGTAAAGCCGAAAATACAACAATGTTTACATCATTTATGTACTAATGACCCCGCAATTGAGATATAGTGCTAGTGCACTTATAACTACAAAACCAGTGTACGTTATACAAATACCATAAACTTCCAACACCGAAGTCAGAAATGCAGTTTAAAAGATGCTTTTAACTACGAAAACGAATGAGTCACATCTGTCATGATTTTCAAAACAGACATAAAAGAAAGAATTCTGCTGTCACTATCATTAAAACGCACCTAATTAAAAAAGCCGTTTGTCTAGCAGTCTAGTAATGCTGTAGTAATATGTTTCTTGTAGTCACATACCGAGAAACTGAAAAAATGCTTGAAGCGGGATCAGACATACCAGTCAACGGGTTTCGTCAACACTAGCTGGAAGGTATTTTTATCTTCTTAGTATAGGGGTTCATTTGTTCTGGTGCATGAAATACTGATTGTTATTGGCTTGACGATTAAATTATGAGCGACCATAAGATGTGTACCACATTGTCTAATAATAGAGTGAGGATACACGATACTGAAAGAGCGTATCATTTGACATATATTCCCTGTGGAAGCTATTTGTGTAAAGCTGGTGTCATGTAGATTGAGGTGGAACACTTAATGCTTTTTGAGCTTCAGCACAATATTTCTGTTGAAAACAAAACGAGCACCAAATCCAAGCGCAAAGCTAGCCAAATTCCAAAATTACTACAAATGTAATGAGGTAGAGATCTCGCCTTCCAACGCTTTGAGCTAATACAGATCTGGAAGAGGGACAAATCAGATTTGTTCAGTCCCAGGGCAGCAATTCAACGTCATCGCGTGAGAGAAGTGCGGAAATCTACATTTTTATGTTTTTCATGAAGAGATCCCGGTCGTTTTTATAAATGGGGTAATTTAAAATTGAGATTTATTAGGGACTCGCAAGGAGTTCCAAAGGATGTCGCAAGTGAATGCTTGTCCCGGAACTGTGGGATTGCTTATAACGAATTTCCATTCCATTTACTGACACAGCTACAGACATTGTAGCAGATAATCTAAGAATGGGGGTCAACAGCTTCTTGTACCGATTTGCAGATGTAGTGAAAAGGTATCTCTTAGCAAAATCATCATCGTGGTTTGACATATGGGGAATGGCATACTGATGAACAGAAGTCAATCCACTCAGAGAGCGACAAAATTAATTAAGGGAGCCCAGAAAAATGAATAAAGTTAATGTGTCAATATAAAAGTCCCCCGACCGGTCGTCGATAAGCGCCAGTGTCTTCAATTCAACGCCTGAGAAATAAGGGAAACTATGCGAAGAACTGGCTTTGTGGAACGTAAAACTTTCGAAAAAATTAAAAGGAGAGAGTCCAATTATATTGGACACATACTGAGTAAGGAACGATAGACGTTTCAACCTTTTATTCTTCAAAATAACAGAGTAAGGAGAAGATGAACACAAGTAATATGTATCAAATAAAGCTCATTAACCATACTAAAATCCAGAGAGCTTGATAAATCATTTTTATAATTTTTTGATCGAAGTATTTACTTAGGTATTTTATTTTAAATGACAGACGTCGCAAGTGTAAAGTAATATGATAGTTATGGTAGTGCCATTTCATGTGCAAATCCAGGAGTACTCCCAAATACATATTTGATCTCGTTGGTGGACTCTATTTTAATGACACATATATGGCATATAAAATGGAAATACATCCTACAGTTCCAAGAAAAGCATTCACTTGCGAAATCCTGTGGGAGTGCTTGCGAATCGCTGATAAATCTGAATTTTAAGTTACTTCATTCATGAAAAAACGACGATTCGAACGGCTGTCCTGTTTATTTTCAAATCCAGTAAGCTAGTTACATATCTACTGCGCATCACTAGGGGCTTAAAAATGTACACGGCATATAAATGTCTTTCTTCGATGAATGTAAAGTTTATCTGAATTGCCTGTTTTCTTCCTGCAAGGTAGCTTTTTGACGTATTCGATAATTTACCTCCTATACTCGACTGCTACAAAACACTCAATAACTGAAAATGGAATGTTCTACCAAACGCAAGATCCAGGAAAACACAAGAGGTGAACTTGCTTTGGTTTGAAAACGAATTCCATCTTTTGTGGATATATTTGATTTAAGTTCAAACTGACTTTATTTATTTTACTCCAAAATTATATAAACACGCCTCCTAGATATGCACCTCTTTGATATAAATTTTCCTAAAGTTTCATTTCACTCTGTTGTTTTTGGAATGTCACACGTTTCAGTATACAACTGATCCATGTACAGGCATTGCTCGTCTGGGGATTCAAACATATTTATTTACCCATTCTGTATTGTTATTACTGTTATTATATTATGGAGTAAATAAATATCTACTACTACCTTTCACCACTAAAAACTATAAATTTCTGGCAGAGCTCCCAAACATGACACGTATAGTTCGAATATTTTCGCAATGGCCATATTTTATGGAGCTAATTAAATCTTCTGTGCCTCCCACGGATTCATACATATGTGTATAGCTTGATTACACGAACCGAGTAGTGGCTAGTGGAAGTGGAAGTTACTAAGGCCTCTGTCTCTTGTCCGTACCCTAATCTTTAGCTACCCGTAACTCGGAGGGTACCCCTTCGACGAGATCTTGGCACAAGCTGGCTTTTATGCTTAAGGAACGAAAAAGGTCTTGAAAATTGATTCGGTGATGGCGGAGTAACGGTAAAAAAACAAATGTCGCTTAAACACCGTGTTTCGACATTTCGGATATCCCGGCTTATGTTATATTCAAAGGGATCCCTCTAAATGACTTCTTTTTGAAACCGAATCGTCCATTAGCCGCTAGAATGTGAATAAAACCGACCCCGATATCGTCCACAATAGATCCAAAAGCAAGGAGTAACGATAAAAATGGTAATCAAGTAATAAGAAAAGTCCCCCTTCGCTTTCATTCCAAGCTCTTGAAGATTATGCGGTGAAAAAATTCCCGAAAGCAAACAGGGAAAAGCAGCAATTTAAAAGATGGAAGCCGCATTTAGTCGAGTGAAATTGGCACTGTAACAATCGGATTCAGAGTCTCCACCGCGGTGATGAGTAGTTATTTGAGACATGAGTGTTCCTTCACGCATAGTTGACTGTCAAAAAATAAAGAAACTAATGTTTCTTTTGAGAATGCAAATCAACAAAATCGCTGTAACCTTCAAAGAAATCCAATATAATCATAGACTTTGAGTCGTTATAAAAAAGTTTTGCAGATCTCCAGTAAATTTGGTACAAGTACTCCATTTTTAACGTGGTATATGAATTCGATAAAACAGTGACTTCTTGTTTGATAACAGTATACTGATCAAATGATTATATATTTTTTGTGTAAGCTACTTAACTTGAATAATGTTGGAGCTTTTGTTCCCAATTTACGAATATATGACCAAAGCACATTATCCGCTATAGTTCTGTAGTCACTAGTTTTACAAGGACGCTTGATATCTAAAAAGTAGTATTAAAATATTAATAGGGAACTGATTGTTACATATTGTGCATGTAACATTAGAAAAAAAGAACCTTTTAATTTAGATGGCTATTAAAACTGTACTCAATCCTCAAGTAAGATCCTAAAACCTGTGATTTACTCTCTAACCTCAAGCCTGTCGTGGTTACCCTACCCAACAATTAGCACCTCGTGTGTCATAAAATGGGCTTGGCCCACTTTTTGAATTTCCTTTTCTTTTTGGAAAGCGATACAGGCATCAGAAGTACCACCGCCAGTGTACTGGGCTTTAAAAGCTTTCAAATTATATCTAATATATCTCGTGTATAATCATTATGGACCAATGTGTGCGATTAATTAACACTTATGAACGTTGATTTGCTGGATTTATTCAGTTATTACTCATAATACTTTCAGATTCTTTAATAATTGCAATTGGCGGAAAGCTGATGCCCCTTGGCTGACCATGGAATAAACTTATGTCAACGCCACATGTCGGCTTCTTCGTTCCCACAGTCAGCACGATGTGCACTCGAAGCAGTCGGGAAGCTTGAAGTCGCTTGACACTAATGACAGTTGGCTTGACGTAACCGGAACGTCGAATGGATGGCAGAAGAACGGTGGGCAAATTAAATTTTTGAATAATCGTAAACAATTATTGTATACATTTTTCAAGAGTTGACAAAAATCCCGTCAGTTAAGATATACAAAAAATCTGTTGCAGAAGTTTACTTTTCAAGATAACGAAAGCAGATGCGACAGATATTAGCTTTCCCAAACATTAATACGCCTGGATTATTCTTCGTGACAGTGATACTAAGTGGATGCAAATATATGCTTAGGAAAATCTGGTGCTCTGGTTCTCACTGTGTGATACGAAATCTACATATCAAAAGAAAGAAAAAGTGCCCTGAAAGGCTGCGTTGGACACTCGCACGTATTTCGCGCATTGCGGAAGATCCCACACAGCACATTAGACTTCAGAGATATGTCTGGTACTATATAATACATATCTTCTCCAATGTTACACTTCAAAATTGGCATTTCGTACATCTTTCAGAGATACGAATTTTGTAATATTTCGCAAATTTTGTTTGAGAGACATTACTGAAATGAGGGATGAGGAATATTTCATTCATATTGTTCCGCAAATATCACTGATATTTCTTGAGATTTGATTCATATTTAGATAAGCAATATCAATGTAGTAGGTACGCAAATGCACATCAATAGGTGTAGTTACGATGGAAAAGTAAAAAAAGAGTTTTTTCGACAATTATATCACTTCTTGTACCTACGTGGTCTATTTCTGATGACTGTGTTGTACCGTTTCGTCAATACACGAAAAATATACTGTCGAAGAAAATAAGACCTTACATACGGCATAATATATGACACCAGTTGATTTTAATTTTGGCTCCATCTGAATTCGAAACTGCTGTGAAAGAAGTCCGATGTTGCCAACTTAGCAGATTTTCCGGTAGATCTACCAGACGTCAATAATTGTACTTAACATAAAAAATGCAAACTTCCGATAGCGGACTTTTTAACGGAAAACCCAGATCTTTTCATCGCAAAAAATGGATTTTAAATGAATTGTGAAACCGTTGAATAGCCAGTGACACATGCTTATCAACGACACCCATTACCTTCTTTTGTTTTTTTTAAATCGTGGGAATGATTTGTAGCCGTTATCAAAACCCAGAGCCCGTATTAGGTAACAAATATACGTGTGACTCCATTATTTAGAAGAAATATTTCCTATTTGGCACACATTCAGCGAATTTATTAATGAAGAGTTGACAACAGTGCGCGTGTCCGCCTCCGCCATTCGCCATGTTCAGCTCATATTTTTGGAAAACTGCGGCCACGAGGGCACTATCTCAATTGACCTGGTTCAGGAAGATCAGCAATCTGAGTAACGAATGACATTTGCTGCGTTGACTGGCACTGAATCTTAGTGCTGCCTGATATACGATTTAACAGAGTGTGTATGATTTTCAGTTTATTTAGATTTACACAGCGCTAACGTCTAGCTACTCGGAGTACTAGTGAACGCAGCTGTTTCCACAACGATCGGTGGTTTGGCTCTTGTTATTTTCCTTTTTATCGCAAAAGAGCGACTGCTCCAAAACACTTTCCCAGTTTTACATAAGATGAAGATTTGTATAAACGATGTTTGTGGAGATGAAGTTTTGCGCAGCAACAACGAGAAGCGACAGATGCATAAGATGAAATTGCTTTGATTTATTGCCCTGTCTATGTTCAATGACACTGCCAACTGCGAACATGAACTTTTCTGGCGATAATTAGTTGTTAAAAAGTAATAAAGACACATTACGTGTCGCTGTCACAACTCAAGGCGGTATCTTCAACCTTTCCCCTCGTTTTCCTCCGCCATAATGCTTAAATCATCACAGAAGCAAAAGCAAGCTTGGAAGTACTAATGTCGCCTGGTCTGAGCAAACTAGTCTATAATATTCCGAAAGAAAGAGTGGGGTGGTTTGCGGCGACGGCTGAGAAGGGCAAATAACCATTGTTAAGCCTCGCAATGGTAGGTATACTTTTTCCTTGCTTGCGATTCAACTCAATGCACCGCAGCGAATTTTAAGCAGGCGCTGGGCTATTTAGTCAAGTTTGCAGTTCGGTATTGGCAATAGCAGTGGAGTAGAAACCCCTTGGGATAACAGTAACAATAACTGAAGATTCGCTTGTTGCTAATACTTCAAGCATGCACAACCTTTTGACATAGTGAAGTTACGTGCTATGGGAAACTGTAAAGAGAAAGGAAAAACTATAATATATATTCTTGAAGGATCGTGGTAATAATACGATGATTGAAAATAGACTCGTGTTGTTAAATACATCGCAATCTGAAATAAGATTCGAACTAAACACAAAACAGTGGTTTTTCTTTAGATTATAAAACCAGAATAGAGAAAGGTGATAGATGAGGAAGAATTATACAAAGCACTAGATGATATATCAGATAAAATGGTAGATAAGCAAATGGGAGAAGAATCTTCTGAGGAATGTGTTTATGCAACAATTGCTGATGTCAAATAATATTTGGAGAGCACAAAAAGACGCTTGACCCACAGAAACCTAGAATTTAATTTGTTGGTGGACGACGGAGGAATAGGCTCGGAATCGAACAATAAGATCTACGCCTCTGCATATTGTTTGAGCCCCATTTAGCGAATTCAGAGACGCATTGTGCTCATTTCAACAATTAACCAATAAACAAGTGGACCGTGAAAGTTTACGAGACTGGCGGGAAGGCGGCATCAAGTACGCTGTGCATCTCAACGAAAGCATTTTGAACGGGGAATTAAGTTGAATCGTACCAAATACATTGGAATTTTTGTATGTTTACGGCGGTGCAAGATGAAGGAATTCCTTACACTCCACCGTGGCGAATTGTGTTTGCAGTTAGTTCAACATTTGTATTGTCTGTCTGGTGAACTTAAGGATATGGGCGGTTGGATATAAATTCCGAGGTTATGTTAGAAGGGCGTGCTTTGACATGGACCGCTCTCTCTTAGGGCGTCCATCACCTTTCGAAGCTTTGCCACATTGTTCAGAGGTAATATCAAATAACAGATAAATTGAATGTTCAATGAATCAACTGACAACTTATATGGTACTTATCAATTTTATGCGATTCGTAATTTATGTTTTACGTTTGTTATTGACTGCACCGCCTATGATGAGATAATAAATATTAACGATAATGCCAGCGGTAGAGGTACCTGTGTATTTTAAATAACTTTCGCGGCTGCTACTATGAGGAGCTTAAAGAAGCTTTTTTAGTCCGATCTTTAAACTGATTAAGTACAGGAATATCTAACTTAGCATGTTAGGTGTATTTGTAACTATGTACATCACTGTGCGTTTTGTGTAGATCCACATTGTTGTGTACGTAACATAAGCGCAGCAATATATATAGAGATGGAAGAGTAAGGATCTCTAGGTTGATAAATGCCTCTCTAGATGGCTGCATATCTATATGCAGCGCCTTTGTAGTACAAATACTTTAGGCACATGCATAGTGTGACCCCATGTCAAGAGCGCATATGACATTCTTGAGTGGAAGTATCCATAATATCATGTGCTTAGCAACGAGCCACCAGAAACATAGCTGTTCAGATTCCTAATTAAATAAATGGTCTTGGATAGTTCCCTGAGAATACTGCTAACAAGTTTCTCCCAAGTCATGTGTGTGTGTGTATGAATACTGACACCCAAAAAGTGTTACTGTATCTATGGTATTGACGTTACGATGACACAAACCTATTACGATGGACTGCGTCTTTGAAATATTAAGTTTCAGTTTATATGCTAAAAACCAATTTCCTAAATTTATTATGTATTCAATATTCGCAGAGAAAAGTAGATCAATCGATTTGTTACTACAGAGAATTGTTGTGTCATAGACAAACAGTATAAGGTTTTTGTTTGTATTACAGTTAGGAAGGGCATTTATGTATATTAAGAATAAAAGTGGACCCAGCACAGAACCTTGTGGGACGCGACATGAACCCGTCGTTGTACTTGAGGTAGTGCTGTTGAAGGTTACAGACTGCTGTCTGTTGCTCAAATAAGATAAGATTTTTGTAGAAGAATGTTATGTTGGACACAATTGAGAAGGCCTTAGTAAGAGCAAAAAAACAGCTCAGTAATGAGCACCACTTTCAAAAGCTACATTTATTTTCTCAATGAAGCTGTGAGTAGCTGGAGAAGCAGATTTATGTGATCTGAAACCGAATTGACTGTCAGTAAATATATCGTTGATTTCAAAATAGTCAATGAGCAGATCTTTTAAAAGAATCTCAAGAATCTAAGCAAGAAGGACTATAATTTGAAAGATCGTTAAAATCGCATTCTTTAAAGAGGGGGATAACTTTTGATAGTTTGAAAATATCAGAACCATTTGAAATACACCAGCTGAGTAATTTTGTTAATGGTATTGTCATAAGTTTTTGAATGGTTGTAGTGATTTTTGCATTGAAACCGAAATCACCGAAACTTTTAGATTTATTCAATTTATTTATCTGACTTGATTAGTAACTCCTTTGAAAACAAAATTTTCTCTATGAGTTACCTCATGCAAATAGCTCGTATGAGTTTAAGCTGACGGTCAAATTTGGTCTACGAGATTTTTTGCAATGTTTGTAGAATAAAGATTTAAGTCAGAAGCGCTAAGCGATGTGTTTGTGTTGGTTTTCGATTATTGCGACTGGTACACCCTGTACCTAAAATCGTAGTCAATAGTCGACAAGAAACATTCCTTAATCCTCTACAACACTTGAACAGGAGTGAGATAAAAGGAAGGAAGTAGTACAGAATGTTACGGCCCTTAAAACAATGTGTAATGCAAATTTCAACTAATGACACGGTAGACTCGCTCCCCTTTAATTGCCTACCTGTTGACTCAACTTGATCCTTTCTGATTTAACGGCTGACTACTCACGTTGGCCACAAGAATCTCTTCTCCTTGTTAATCTAAACAATATATTTTCATTTTTTGCGTCCCGAGGTGAATCGAATGGTGGATAGCCGTCCGATGGACGTCGCTTCGTTGCATTGTAATAGGAAAACCGTCACGTTTTATATTAAAACAGGTAAACTGAAACGGTTTTTGTCTTGGGCGGAGGTTTCTAGTTAGTTACACGTTGGATTATTTCTTCGGCATATTAGGTTACCAATATCGAACACGATATGACGCGGCTGTACAGGGTGTCTCAGCGTGAACTGGCTATGGTTTTCGGGGAAGGATCTAGAAAATATTTTTGAGGGTCCGCATGATGTAATTTAAATTATCCGCTTAAGAAGGAGGATGGAGTGAGGAAAGGGCATAAGCATAAAAGGTGCATTCTGTCCAGCATGGATAAAAGACGGTTCATCAGCTTTCTTCCCTAGATAGAACACAATGTCTTAAAGACATCCATTTTATGCACTACTAATGTCTGCACTCCTGAGACATTGAAAATATATCTTTAAGGTGTCCTTAGTGTAAAGTTTTCAAGAACATTCTGACACGACATAAAACAAACATCCTTGAGGCGTTTTCTTATGTCTTTTAGAAGACGTAGTTGAAATTTTTAGAATTCAGCTTCTTATGAGGTTAGATATGCTAGTAAACATATAATTAACCTAAATCCTAAACATTGAAAAAAGTGTTCCGGGTCTTAACAGGTAAATGTAGGCCTAGGAATGACCTTCAATGTCATGGTCAGACTCATCATTTGATTGCTTAAATGAAATTCATTAACTTTTATCTTTGTCAGGATTTTCTGAGAAAGAGGAGGCGTGGGGAACTTTTTGACGCCCTGGATGCTTCTGTCTCTCTGAATAAAAAACACACTTGACAGAGTAAATTTATTTTGAAACAAAGAAGAATCAAACTCTCTGAATATATATAACGTAAATTCACAACAAAACATTAATCGGAAATCTCAATTGAACTCTTCAAAGAAAGCTATTTTGACTGATTATTTCTAGGTCAAGGAATATTCAAGAGAGGCGGGTGCAATACGTACGATTTTGTCAAGAGAGTTTTAACTTCCATTATAACAAATTCAACAGCGCTTAAATACAGTTTTTATGGCCGAAAGGGACAGGAGCCCTTAAAGGATATAAAAGCAACGTAAAAAGCATTTTGGATTACAACATTAAAAAGTTTACGGAACAACCTGTACCTACTTATTTATTTCAGTATCTACTGAAAGGGCTGGTGTATACCAGAGCCACCGTAAGATTTAGCTAGCAGTCGGGGCTTGGCTGAGCCGAGATTCAGATCGCCGGACGACCATCCAGAAAAATGTTTGATAACACAAACAAATATTTTTTTAATAAAAACACTTTTTCAATAATTCTCCTTTAATGCCGCACTAGAGACCTTGCGAACGTTTTATAAAGACGTCTTCAAGACCACAATTTTCGTTAAAAACCTCTGCTTTGCAACATTTTTAAGATGTCGTACAGCGTGCACAAGACGTCTTCACGACGTCTCTAATATCTTAAAATGACATTTAAGTTATAGTTGCGCTATTTGGGTCGTTCTCCTATATGGGACCAAGCCTAAGCCATATTCAGCAGTTTCCAAAAGGTGCAAAACATCTATCCATGGTTGACCGACTGCAGTCGGACGGACAAGAGCGATGATAATAATAATAATAGTTCTATGAGGCTCCATACTTAGGACGATGCCGTCTCAGGAGGGAGGGGGTGCAGGCGATTGAAAACTTAGGACGGGTGGAGGGGGATCTATCGACAATTTAAGATTGGAGAGCGGTGTGGGAGGGTCGTCTCTAAATCGAAAAACACGTTTAAAGCTTTTCTGAACTCGGACATTTCGGGTAGGCGTCCAGACCCCCCACGGCATCGCCTATGTTACTGATAATTTTTGCTTTTTGACTGTATAAGAACTTTGTGTCACTTGCAGCCTTGTTCATTGAATTTCTGAATTGTCACCGCCAAGAAAATCATGTTTAGCACCCACAAAGAAAAAGGTCCTTGCGAACAGAAACGGTAAAAGAGTATTATATTATGTTTCTATGAGCTAACCACTGGATTTTGGATAATGTGTCGGCAAAATAGAGACGTGAGAATGGTCAACGCGCATTTTCTATGTAAGCGCATCTTCAAAACGACAAGAATGGAGTCAAGTAGGTGGACTCTGTACCTCTCACGTAATGCTTTCGTCAATTAGATTATGTTCGGTTTATTTTTAGGCTTCACACCATATATGAACTATGGTTCACAAGAAATCGATCAAGGCGATATATATATTAGACCTACTTGACACAATGTTTACTCGAAAGATTCTAATAAAATCGAAACCTACTATACTACAATAAATACGTTTATTCATATATCGAGGAACTCTACAACTCTACATCTCAAACTGTAAAAAATAGACCTATTAAATTTAGTGTATCAGTGGCAAACGTATGATCTATATGTGTGTCAATATTACATCTTTGGATGGATCATGGATCGATTGGTATGATCAAATACTTCTTAATAATAGAACCCCATTTGATTTACCTACCCAGGTCCGCTTGCCTCAATTCTACTAGGCATTAGGTATGTACATGTAATGCTTCCAGCTATGTTTGTTCTGAAGGAAGTAACTAGGGTCTCATACAAAAACTGAAACAGTCCATGGAACAAAATAAATACCCAAAACAGCAACGATAGTAATAACTATGATATATTTTCTATCATTGTAACTTTCTCCTGTAATATCTATGAAAAAACTCATTTTACTGGTTTATATTAGACAAAATGGCAGCAAATAGTCTCTTTTCTGTTGTTTGGTGATTCGATGTAATGCAACACATACAAGGAAAACCAAAAACAGTGCATTTGCTTTAATAACATAAATAACTTCATAAATACCTTAGCTGTGCGTAAAATGTGATTTTAATCTCGGTCATTCTTCATGTTAAAACTAGAGGTCATTAAAAGGTCAACTTCATTTTTTTAATGGACATTTAATGGAAAATTTTACGTTCAAATGTGGATTAAAGACCAAGTCATTGTGTCAAATGGAGATCAAAACCACTATGAATCTTACAGGATTAACATGAAAATAACTTTTAAGGTCTGTTTTTTAACAAATTTTGACGAGTAATCTTGGATTTGACCTCAAACCTCACCTTCAACGTCATTTTTCCTAAATAGAAACCTCCCTCGTCGAAAATTACCTGAAGTTGACTAAATTTTTTCAGTGGAAACCCTTATTTTTTTGCCGGCAATCGGAAGTGTGGGAAATTTTTCATTCGAATATGTATTAAAATTCAAGATCAAGATGACCGCTGGATCAAGATCAACCCTATTTTTCCAAATAGAAACCCCTGTTTGATGACATAATGGCCAAATGCGTGCTGCTAGAAAAACTTCTAGGAAATAGTACCATGACAAGGTCAGATCTTTGTCCCTACTGGTTTCTATTTGAAAAAAAATTGACCTTGAAGCTAAAAGGTCAAATCCAAGATCACTCGTCAAAATTTACTACAGACCTTAACAGTTCTTCTCATCACCAATCCTATAAGATTTATAGATGTTTTCTCAGCAGCACACATTTGATCTTCATTTGACCTTTAGTAGTAAACATAACCTTGGACTTTCACTGTTTTTGAAGGTAAAATTTTCTGTACTTTTGTGTCACGCCGTATATCTTTGCCTAACAATCATCAATTAGTGGCTAAATGCAGATCATTACTGAAACATCGGGCTGTATAGGCGTTTAACTAGTGTTAATTGTAATGGTTAATTGAGAAACTGTTTTGCTGAATGAGCATTGCATGTTTTGGTGGAATTAAGCCACTCATCTACTTAGATAACAAAACTTGGGAGTCGGGGTTTTCATATGATAGTGGCAGCAACAGCAGTTAGAATTTTTCGAGTTTGCCTTTAGGCAGTTGATACGATCAATTGCAGACTTGGAAATACCTTAACACTAAACAAACTATAAGCGGTCAAAAGGCTGTTTATGAGCTTTTGCATGAAAAATGAACACGCAGTATGCTTAAGCACATTTCACTTCATGATCTTTTCTATTAATTATAATTATATACAGTTAATATCTCACTATATTTTTAATTGTAATTTGTTTGTACTTGTTACGGGAATTATGCGTGCCATTTTATACCACAACCGGTCATTTGACCAGCTATGGTAGAAATGGGTATGTATTAAGTGTTAGCATGATGAGTGTTAGTCTTCTAAAGCACCCCAAAGTGCCACTGGCGATGGTTATACTTGCTGTGCTAGCCTCAGAACATTAGAAGAAATTGATTTATGCGATGTAAGTTCTGCAGACGGAGCGCTTTTCATTGCACTTGTAATCGACAGGTCTTTGTACCTTGCTTAATTCTACAATACCAGTGCACTGTTTTATCTTTGATCACCATACCAGTGAAGTATAAGTTACCATGGGTCTAACCACTATTATGTACGTCCAGTACTTGACTTCCCTCGACAGTTGCATCCGTTCTACCAGAAGGCATAAAAGTCCCTGCTGTTCTAATTTACTATTTCTGGTGAAAGCAACAATCAATTTCGTAGAGGGACTTTCGTTTAAGCCCTCGTTTGACGTCCATGTTCTGACCACGTTCAGACCCCTTATATTTTGTCTCTGACTGTGGTGTGGAATTTGTCTTGCGCTAGAATAACGTGGTGATTCGTATATCGCAGCGTTTTCTGCTCGTCTTGGTCTAAACTCAATCACTACCAGGTTCCAAAATTGTGGGGACAGTAAACCCTCCTGCGGACATCCTCTGGTTACTTGAGCCGCTAAGGTGTCTTCTAAGACAGTGGTGCATATCAGTCTTCCTTTCGGCAAACAGTCTATCCACCTGCCAATTTTCATCGAGGCCAATCATCCTCGTAACTCTGGAGATTGAGTCGAGGAACGTTGTCGAAAGCGCACTGTATGTCTAGGAAAGAGCAGAATAACACTTCTGTAGGATTTGCGAGAGCATTATCCATTATATAGCTATCTAGCAGTATTTCTAAAGTCTTCAGCGGGAAAGACATCAGACTTATAAGTATGAGTGATTTTGCATCTCCCTCTCCCGTTTTGTCAAGTTTAGGTACAAAAACCACTCTGATAAGTCTTCACGGTCTTGGTATATATCCCAGCGCCACGGTAGCTCTTAAAATGTTGCACAAGTTGCGTGTTCCGACATGAAGTAATGCTGGGTGGATACCATCCTTGAGACTTGTACAACTAGAATGTGCTGACCCCCATCTGGTTTTGTCAAAATCAACTACGGATCTTGCAACTTGCCAGTCATTTCTAGAGGTTCTCCATGGAGGATCCAATGCCTCCACCATAGGCACATGTATTCTGGTTTCAGGATCAGGATTGTCGATTCTGCAAAATTTACCTAAATGTAAAAGCTTTCTGATAATCTCTTCTCCGATAGAGATTAATGCACCGTTTTCTGTTTTAAGTGTATTTATTATGCTGTGAGGTTCTTTCGAGGTAATTTTTTGGAGCCTGAGAGATTCAATGGTCTGTTGTACATTTTCGCAACACCCTCTCCACGATTCTCTTTTGGACTTGTTGCGACTGGTTAAGGCCTTTCTGTAATCATCTTATTGACCAGTTCCTTTGCTGAGTTGAACTTGCACCTCATCATACTCCTCAGAGTTGCAAGGTCGTCAGACCACTAGGTACGTTCCTGTTGGTACCCAGCGTCCTGCAATTGTACCGCTGTCAATTCCAGTTTGGAGGTACTATTTTAAGGAATCCGTAGTCCGGTGCAAATTTTCCTTTGATAGGTTCCAGGTCCCCTATGCTAAAGTTTATGTATCTGTTTCCGAACATGGCACCTCACCAGACACGAGCCAATTTTTAACTTACTTGCGAATCAAAGATGTCGCAATATATATCGATTACCTCCCCGCGTTGGGAGTTAACAAAAGTCGGTTTATTCTTTATATTTAATGTCTAAATTATTGTCCACGATAAATTGAAGGAGTGACTCACCTCCGTCGTTGGTGTCGGATCTTTTCCATATCAAGTGCCGTGCATTTGCATCGCAGCTAATGATAAGTTCGAATCATTTGCCTCTGCAGCATCTCAATAGCTCTTCCACTTCTCTGATTGGTGATGGATCTGGACTATCAAATGGAAGGTATGCCGATCCAAGTGTTAACGACCTAGCTCACATCTACCGCTACGTCAACGGGCTTTGCTTCTCAAAGCTCTGCTCCATAATTAAATTTGCTTCAAGCTATAAGTGTTCCAAGCAAATACCCTGGTTGGTGGGTTGCTTATGCGAAATCGCCAGTAGCATATTGTGCAGTATTTTTGGAATGTGGTATATTCGGCTTTGACGTGCTGACTAATTACATTTTCAATGGACGTGATTATTGGCGTGTTTATGTAAAGCATTTAATATTTTAATTATAGCTGTAGTAATTTTGCTGTTTATCCAATATTTTTGATCAAGCTTATTAACTTTGATGTACTTGTATAATGCAGCATCAGTTTTTTTGACATTGGATGTGCATGTTTAGTTTATAGGACAAGTCATGCGTCACGTTTGATTTCGATATATATTCGATACATCTGGCGGTTTTGTTGAACGGACCTTGCAATTTGATATGTGTTTATTCGCCACTACCATCAACGCCGTTGACGTATGGTTAAATTTCAGATGACAAATTCTAAATGCCAAAAAAGCTATTCAGTCTTTGACAGCCGGCTCATTTTTTTATTAATAATGTCATAAGCATGCTTTAAGTTACTTTCCCAGCAACTTTCGAGAAATCTTATTGGCCCCATTACCTATTTCCTGTTCTCTGTCCTCATTTGTCCTTGTCCGCGCGACTTGCTTCCTCTTTTATAGTAAGTAGATAGAGTTTGTATGTTCTGGGACGCCCTTGAGCGCCGACCTTCGGTGCCAAACGACCTTGAGAGCTGACCTTCGGTGCCAACCTTGAAATGTAACCTTGAAACGTGACCTTGAGTTTCCGAGTGACCTTGAAGTACGACATTGAGTTTTCGAGTGACCTTGAAGTGTGACCTTGAGTTTCTGAGTGACATTGAAGTGTGACCTTGCGTTTTCGATTAACCTTGAAGGGTGAACTTGATTTTCCGAATGACCTTGAAGTGTGACATTGAGTTTTCTAGTGATCTTGAAGTGTGACCTTGAGTTTCCGAGTGACCTTGAAGTGTGACCTTGAACATATATGACTTCGATCACTCTCGACCTTGAGTGGGTGTGACCTTGTAGGAGTGAACGACCTTGAGATGTAGATGGGATTACCTTGGAAATATATGCTTAAATTGTGGAACTCGCCGAGAGAAGTCAGTTCTGTAGTTGCAAGTGGCGCAAATGGTACGGTATCACACTTCAAGGTCACTCGAAAAACTCAAGGTCACACTTCAAGGTCACTTGGAAACTCAAGGTCACGTTTCAAGGTTACCTTTCAAGGTTGGCACCGAAGGTCAGCTCTCAAGGTCGTTTGGCACCGAAGGTCGGTGCTCAAGGGCGTCCCAGAACATACAAACCCTATCTACTATAGTACATGTTTTAATTAATCTTAAATTAGCATCTGTTTCTTTAACAGCCTTCAAAAGGAGGTTTGAATGATCTACAAGGACTGTGTCCGGTTTTGGTTCGCATACTTTTATGAATGTGCCCTCAACGTCTGAAGGTTTTTTTTATAATACTAGCGCTGCTTGTGCTTTGGCAATATTGAAGCTCTAGTACTGTTAACTGATGTGCAATCGGGCTAGGGAAAACGTTAGATTGCGTGCCAGGCTGCAGATAACTACTTCGGGAATTTGTGAAGAAACAGTTGTCATCTCAGAGCTACAACATTAAACAACAAACAAGAAAAAGGATAATGTTTTTTTTCTGTTTTAGTTCGCCATCTCACCCGGATTATGCCCATTATGTCCAATAAGGATAAAACAGTACCGTACGCCGTTGGTTGAATGTACCAAAGCAGTAGTCGTTTATGTCTTTTGCCAAAGTTCAGCTGTAAGGAACATCAATGGAATTTTGAGATTTACAGTAGCCGAAGAACTCTCGAAGCTTACACCTTTTCTTACCGGCCAATTCTGTGTACTCTCTGATCAATATGAAATAAATTTTAAGGTTGAGAGCTTATTGACATTTTTGTTAGCTTTTACTTTAAAAGTAGCTGCCGGGGAAACCGAAACGTCAGTATGTCTATTCGTTCCTTCCCTTTTTTTTCCTTAAAATTGTCTGGTTTCTGGGTTATAAACTGACACTGTGACTCAAGAGCTAAGGTCCTACGGACCGCTCTGACAACCAACGATGACTTGACTCAGTATCTGTTGTTTTACTATCGGTTCCTTGTCACTACCAAACCAAGTTCACCTGATCCTCAAGTAATTATCTTTCGCCTGATTCACTTTTTCAACATTCTTCGCTGCACCTCCATAGCCCGGTATAGAAGAAAAGCTCTGGAAATGTTCTCATTAGAGTCGCTTACACAATATAGCAGAAGATCCAGACATTATTACACACTCGACTTACTTCTCCTTTGCCTGTCAGATGTCTTTTGATACTAGACGCTTCCTAATAAAGGAATTCTTCAGTCACCTTCCCATGCAAGACGAAGGACGGATATTTCGTTACCGCTCGCTTCACCGACAAATGAAACGCGCCGAGGAAATTCGACGTTGTGCCGACGCCGGTGTCTGTGTCTGTGTTCACGCCACACCGAGTACACCCAAGAAATTGATGAATATTTCGACTCCGTTTCAAGTCAAATTAAAGTCAAACAAGCACTCGGCGTCTGTCATCGGCCCAGCATGCAAATTGCGCGAATAAAGTTTCGATGCTTCGCAATTACCGCATTCTTGGTTGTACAGCGGCGGCGCCCGAGAATGTAGAGAGAAAACTTAGTTAACATAATAGAATTCGCTAAGCAGTCTTCACTTAGGAGCAAAATCTTCTTTGTCTATGCTCAAATTACTGCCAGTAAACAGAGGCGTTAAATTGTTGCAGATGGAATATTCCACATATAAAGCAATTTCAATCATAACAGGTCGTTTGGCTTTAACTTTTTCATTTTAAGCGACGTGGCTTGTAACAGTTGTTGTGAACCCACTAATAAAACATAACCCTTTCCTATTATTTTGTTCCCTTTGTGTTTGTTTTGTGTCGTCTCTGACTCATATTAGATGACAATAAGCGTAGAACTATTGAGTGTATATGGAGTTATGCATTGTTTCTCTGTGCAGAATTTAAAAATTAGGTATACAAGACGAGATGATAATAGATCGATAAACGTAAAGATAACAAAACACGCGTCAGAAGTACGACCGTATATCAGTTTGCTTTATTATTATATAGGGTGATTCAAATTGGGTTTCCACATTAAAAGTATTTAAAAAGTAGAAGAAATTGAAAATGATAAAAAGTATGTATTTGTCCTTTCAGGGCAGTTCATTACAATTATGCTTGAAAGATGATATCAAGTAAATGACCGCCGCGGCTCATCTGGCATGACGTAATCACACAAATCAGGTCCTATGTTGATAATTTCGCGTCTGATCTCCTGTTTCAGCTCCGCAATTGTGTTCGGGTTATTTTTGTAGTCTTTGCTCTTGAAATACCCGCAAAGAAAATAATCTAAGGGAGTTAAATCATAGGATCGCGGCGGCCAATTGATATCGCCGTTACGTGAAATAACGCGATCTGGAAACTTGCCGCGCAGTAATTGTATCGTTTCTCCTGATGTGTGACCTAGGCTTCAATTCCTATGTTATTTGGACTCTGCATGGGTGTAACTTCAAATCTTTTGTTAAAATCCGCTGTGTAATGGAATAAGTAAGGTCCAGTTGCTGCGATCGATGACGAATCGAGGTTCTTGGATTTTCGGCCACACTTTCGACAACAATAGCAATATTATGTTCCGACCGACCTCTACGAGCACGCCTAGGGGTTTTGGTGTTAGCGACGGATCCAGTTTGCCCGAATTTTTGCACGTAATTCCAAACTGTCCTCTCACAAGGCCGATTTTGTGCGCCAAAAAATTCACGTAAAGCACGAAATGTGTTCTTCCTTGATCGGCCGTTTTCATTATAGGATTGGATAATTTTAACAAGTTGTTCGGTCGCATATTGCTTTATGACTGTTGTGTTTATATTTTGACGTTAGAAACGGCACGTTGTCGTTGACAAATTCAATGGCGTTTCAAAACAAAGAAATTATTTGTAATGTGGAAACTCAATTTGAATGACCCATTATTAAGTCGCCAGACAGACTGACTCCTTGGTCGCCGGGTGTCCGGACAGACCATTTCGAGTTTAACGATTGCTACGAAAAGCAGTCCAGGAACCAGGATATCACGTTGCCGTGTCAATATACCAAAGCTGTGACATGAAGCGTGAACCCGAGATAACCGAGCACGATGGCGACTTTACATTAACAATTTCTATGCACATCCTGCCATGCGATCCTTTCAGGTACAAGCAATTGGATAGTTAAGCGGTCATTCAGACATGGGATGGTACTTCAACCAAAGGCCACCGTGTCAACATACCTAGCGATCCGACATTTCCCCTGACAGAGGAAGCCGAGCAGTAATCAACATAACTACCTAAAGCCAGCAATCGGGCTTCGTAAATCCCGTAAAAACCCTAAGAACCTGGAAGCGTCCCACTTGCCGATATTCTATAACAATGAATAGCAACACTCAGTGACTGCTTACCTTTCAGGTAATCAAAACACTACAACCAATAGCACAGCAACACCTTAATCAGCTTCACTACGCGCACTTCTTGATCTGAGATGCAACCTCTATACCTAGAAAACTTCTGAAAAAATTTCGTGTGATACAGTGTTGAACTCGAATGCAAAATATGTTTGAGATATTCCATATGCATTGTTAATATCATAGTAATGTATTTACTCATATTAGAGTTACATTTAGAATCGTTGACATTGAACTTCAAAGCAGTTGCGTGTAGCAATCCTGTTCTCAGCTTCTTGTCATAAGGGAAAATGACAAAATAATCAAGGGCATAACCAAGGAATAACCGCAGTTCATCGCTACTTGATAAATGCGCGGTTTTCAGCGTATCGTATTGAATAACTCCAGTGTCACGAGGAACGCCTGTCAGGACATGTAAATGCGCGTCAGAACGCATGTCACGTCAATATCAGGTAGTCACGCATAGCGACGCGCAATTTTTGCAGTGCGACAATTTAGGGCTCGTGTGTACCGACAGTTAAAGTTGTGTGTCTTATGTCTGTTTCGATTGTGTTTGTTTCGCGATTTTCCTTCAGAGTACTTTGGTGTGTTGTGGAGATGCCCGTTGTAACATGTAAAATTGTGATTGATCGAACATACGCTAATAGATCAAGGAGAATTGTTATAAACCGTTTAAATGGGTAAATTGGTAAAATTTTTCAAAAAATTCATCAATTATTACCATATGTACGGTTTTTAAACTAAACGTCTCTTAAATATCGAAGCCCCGTCACGGTCTGATGACTCTTTTTGTGACCTGTCCTTTCCTAGATATAGACAAAAAAGATGACACATGTAAACACCTTTAACCATTCAATGCCTTGCCGCGCTGAAAGGGATCTATAACAGAATGGAAAATATACACATTTAAAATATCGCAACCGCGAGAACACGTTTCAAATGAAACATGAGATTTAGCTGATAAATATGTATATACTGTCAGATTAATATACTTAAAATATGAATAGTAAATAGCAATTATGAATAAATAACAATATAATTAAAGTCACAAATGCAGTTTGCGCACATAGATGCATGGGTCCGCACTAGTTGTAAATCACGTGCCACTACCCGCTTACCTAAGGACCTACTAGCCGTATGCCACATAACGACTAGCCTGCTAGTTGTAATAATTACATTGACCTCCTAGATTACCCGCCCATACAATGCAGGCCTCAGAATCGCACTGCTATCCCAAGTACCACCTGCACTATCCTTCCAGCCAGTGCCTGTTTCGGCCTGCACTACTGCCACGTAAAACTATTTTTGTGTACTGACAATCATGTACAAATTGTTTCTGACAATCAAATTCTGTTGACGAAGTTAATAATCAATTGTTCAATTTGAGCTCTTTGGCAGGACATCTCTATATATAACTAATCACTCTCAACTATCAACACATACCATCGGATCGATGTTTGCAAGTAAACCCGCACTATCATGTATCTTGAACAGTGACATTATGCCGTTTTTTTTTGACATTATACTGTTTTTTTTGACATTATGTAGGTTTTTTTACAAGATGTTATCTTAACACTTAGTTGTACTTGTTGCCTGAACGTCATGAGGCTTGTTATCAATCTTTGGCTCCGATGTGATGTAAAATTTGCCTCTGAGATGGCATTACTGGAGGTCTAAGCTGTAAGTGGTATGTGTTGATGATAATTACATTGGGTTCTTGTCTCAAATACACTTGATTGAGATTCAAAGCTAGAAATTAGTTGCGCATCCACTTTTTCTTATCCATTCTGGAAATTACATATACAAATTTGCTGAATTTCAAAAACGAGAGAGATAAGAAATAATTATATTCACTGTATACTGTCGAATTACAAGCCATATACATGCTAACAGTAATTGCACACAACGCGGGCGCGGTGATGATTTCCCGTAATTCTCTTCAGTTTTTCGTAATTTATAGCTTTGAACATAACCTCTCTTCAGAAAGCAGAGCATAAAAATAACTCGTCATGAAAAGCCAACAGATATACTTCATTGGCAGCATATTCAGTAATGATTTTCTCACACAGCAACTATCATTGGCTTTATACACATTCAGACCAATACACATAAATCATCCAGATGCGATCTTGTTATTCAACCAACTTTCTTCTCAGAGACAAAAACTACAGACATTTGGCCTCACAAAACACATGCAACCAATAATGCGTGTAGCTTAGTTGAGTGATTCCTCCTTAGATGGACGTTCACAACGATCCTAGTGAGCAAACGTGGTAAGACTGTTTGCGCCCTAAAAACTACCCAGTTTGCAAGATGACATCTTATAGGTTTTTTTTGATGTTTTGTAGGGTTTTTACGTGATACCCATGCCGATCAATGCTCATGTCAAAAATCAAGCTGACATCTCTCAGCTAATTAAATTGGATCAATTGTTCACTGAGAAGCAGTTCTTTCCCTGAAAATTTGAAATGCTCTACAATAACACCAGTTCCCAAAATAAAAAATTCTAAAAGATGCAGCGATATGAGACCAGTAAATGTGTTACCAGACATTGAAAAATTATTAGAGTCCACAGTGCATGACCAATTAATGCAGTTTATAGAAGAAAACAAAATTTTAGTGGAGGCGCAAGCAGGCTTTCGAAAAAAATATTCCACAGAAACAGCTTTCCAGTTGGTAACTGAGAATTGGAGAAGAGCCATAGACTCAGAAGAAGTTGTCATAGCAGTATTTTTGGATTTGAAGAGGGCATTTGAAACGATTGATAGAGATATTTTGTTGGGTAAATTGAAGGCATATGGTATAACAGGAAGCGTTTTAGATTGGTTTAGAAATTATTTGTCTAAAAGGATGCAAGTTACAAAAGTTAATGACACTATTTCATCAAAAATTGAAAATAGGTTGGGTGTCCCACAGGGCAGTATCCTGGGACCACTTCTTTTTATTTTATACATAAATGATTTACCTGCCATAGTAAAAAAATGCAAAATTCAAATTTTCGCCGATGACACTATGATTTATATAAGTACTAAAAATATCCAGTCTGGTATCTCTTATATGAATGAAGACTTGAAGCTTGTCTCAAAATGGTTAGCATCTAACAGACTAAAATTAAATGCAAGTAAAACGAAAGCCTTGTTAATCGGAAAAAAACAATGTACAAATGTTCAACTGAATATTGATGGTGAAGATATTGAATTCGTAGAAAATTTTAAATACCTGGGGGTTTTTGTTGACTCTCGATTAATTTTTGATATTCATTATGAAAAAGTTATAAATAAGATTAGTAGTAAAGTGGGATATTTATCGAGAGTTTCTGGATATCTGAGTTCATATAGCAGAAAAATTATCTATAATACCATCATTCGTCCAAATTTCTTGTACTGTTCGACTATTCTATATTTAGCAAATAATTCCATTTTTGAAAGACTGCAAATTTTACAAAATAAGTGCATGAGAATAATACTAAATAAAGATAAATATACTCCAATTAGGCAAATGCTTAGCAAATTAAAATAGCTCAATGTAAAAAATTTGATCAAATATCTTGTAATGATATTCATTTATAAAGTAAAAAATAATATATTTCCATCAAGTCTAACTAATTTAACATCATCAAGTGTCGACCATCATTTACATAATACCAGAAATAAAGATGACTTCCATTTAATGACCAAAAAGTAAAACATATGGCACAAATCTGTATTCCATCAAGGGTTGATTGAATATAATAAATTATACTCGGAGATAAAAGACCAGAAAACTTTGACAAAATTTAAAGTAAAATTGAAAAATCACTTGTTAAATCTACAATTATAGGTTGCCCAGCATTTACATCATACACCATATGGCTTGAATTTACTAGTTCTAAGTTGTTTACAATTGTTCTGTTTATGTAGCCAAATGTGCTAAATAAATCTTTCTACTACTACTACTACTACTAATTTCGCTTTTACGTCAAAAACATCTTTTGCAAAACATCTATTCGGAAATGGCTAACCGCGTAACATTTCTACGTATGTTCAGCACGTTTCGTTGGACATTGTTTCGATGAAATGTTTCATTACACGTTGTACACGTCGCGTCGGTTCTCGTTCACGAAAGGGCACACGTAGTAATTACTTCTTAAACAACTTGGATCGCTAAGGCACTCCGAAAATGCCAATTTAATTTCTTCAGGGTTCTTGTTGACACAATATTGCATGAAATGAAAACTAACGTAGGCTGGTAGACGAGTGAGTTCTATCCCACTTTATGTTATATACCGAAAATACGGTAATAATTCGAGTTGTGCAAAATACCGACATTGACTTGACGAGGACAATCGTTGATATATTTATTACCTCATCATATGTGGAGGTATCGGTAACAAGATATCAGATTAATCTTTTCAGCTGTTAGAATTTAGAGAAATGGATAAAATAATTATTAATTTCTACGAAGAGGATAAAACAAAGTAATAAAACCCACTGCCGATTATCTCTCTGTTAGTATCAAGGATCTGGGCATCTAAAAACTGTTCTGTCACGGTTCTGAAAACCGAACTCTGGTAAAGCTACTACGTCCAGCAGACGAGGAAAGTATCGCGCCCTAAGGAGAGAAACTACCCTTCTCATCCTCGTTAGAATTGCATCAGTCTTTAATTCACCCCACCTCCATTTACCTCCAGGATGATTCAAATCTTTAATCTCGTTAAGCCGTAATACCCTTCCATCAAGTCGTATTCCAAGCTCTAATCTGTTTATAGTCTGGCAGGGGATTTCAGGGGAAGTTTCCTCTATCTTTGTTTCGCTCACCCGCCAGCTGTGTTGGATTTGCTGGAAGTTACGGGTGGATGAATGCAGTAGTTGTGGCAGGTAAGGGATGAGGAGTATTTGTCTAGATTGAGTATTAAATTCATGTGAAAGTTTGAAACTCTACAAACTTGAATACTTTGGTCGCAATGTGATACGTTTTCTGGATGGCAACGTACGACCTATACAGGGTGTCCGCAAAGTTGGGGTTTTCCTTTTCAGAAACAACTACCCTTGAAATAACAAAGGTAATGTGTAGTGAAACGAGGGCGACCAAGTAAAAAAAATAAAGAAAAAAGCACTCACTCTCCAGTTGACGAGAAGGGCTAAGTACGTCTCTGCCCGAAATCATACCGCTCCAACAGAAAATGAAATCAGCTGATGCGCTACCGAGCAGACGTCGGCGGTGGTGCAGACCACGAACAGAGGTAACAAATATGACCATCGTGCAGAAACCACTTTGATTGTCTTACACTTAATGGCACATCTTCTAACAAGGAAGGCAAAATGTTGCGTAAAAAGTCTAGGTATTGCATCCCGTCCAATCGATTTGGGAGAATAAATGGTCCAATGAGCATACCGTTCACCATGCCAGCCCAAACATTCACCGAAAATGTTTGATGAAAATGTGCCCGACGGACAGCGTGCGGATTTTCTACTGACCAAACATGAGTGTTGCGAAAGTTATTCACCCTACTACGCGTGAACGTAGATTCGTCTGTCACCAATATGCACTTCAAAAAGTCCGGATTATTGACACTTTGATGCAACAACCACTCACAAAACCGCACTCTTGCTGGAAAATCGTCAGGTTGAAGGGCTTGTACACGTTGCAAGTGAAACGGATACAGCCCCTCTTCACGCAGCGTTTGCCACACTTTAGTTTTTGATACTTGCACTTCTCTAACCACGTCTCTAGTGCTTGTTGAGGGATTCTCGTCTACGCGATTACCTCTACACGCGTGACCGTAACCGTCGCTTGAAGGTTGCATACTGATCTGACACACTGACCCCGACCCAGTTCTGTCATCGGGTTGAGCCAGTGACCTTGTACCAGTCGGGGATATCGCGAGTCGCGGCTACAGGACGGTATTCAGATATTTTTGATGTTGTAGAGCCCTTTATCTCGGTTCCCTTAAGACATTGGTGTACATGGTACTAAGAAAAATTGCTTATGTTTTCAAGATCTACACGTCGTGTAAAGGAAAACCCCAACTTTGCGGACACCCTGTATGGTTCATGTCTTTCGTAACTCATTGCGTTAAGCGTAGCCAGATATAGTATGTATTTATCTACTATCTCTTGTTCTTGCTATAGGTTCAATATAAAGGATTTCGTAACTTTTGTGTTTCTTTCAAAAATCAGGTTCTCACATTTTTTCAGGCACATGGAATCTTTTATTTGGGAAAACGAAATCACCATTGGAAGCATTCATCTTTAATCCATTTTTCTCCAAAGTCGACATTTTTTACGCATTTTTTTAAACATGAATTTCACTTTTCACTAGCTCAAAATTTAAAAATCCGCGTACTACGGTAGTAGAACCTGTATAATATACAGGATGTCTGCGAAAGGTTGTGAAATCTCAAAACTGGAGATACTACAGACCAAAATATGTGACTTGACGTGACTTTTAGAGAACCGCCATCGTGCATGAACCACATATTCATGCGTGTTTGTAATGGAAGACCTTCCAGTAAAGTGGGTAATTGTTCTCCAAGAAATTCATAAATATTGTCCAAATATTCCTGCCAATGAATTAATTTGAAATTGTACTTGGTGGTGGGTTTGTATTATTTCAAGAGGATTTTCGTCTGCGTAAATGTGAAGATTATGCGAGTTAATGGACCCATCTCTTCCAAATCCTGCTTCGTCCGAAAATAATATTAACGAAGTAAAACTATTATTGTGGTTAAGCTTCCTTAGGAACCATGTACAAAATTCTACCCTTGCGGGTTCATCGTCCGCGCTTAAGCCATGTACTTTTTGCAGGTGGTATGGATGGAGCAGTTGCTTTTGAAAAATGGTATTTACTGTACATTTGGAAACTTCAAATTCTCGAGCTACATTCCTAACCCCAACTGTAGGATTTTCAAAGACAGCATCCAAAATATTTTCTCCAACTTCAGCTGTACGTACAGTTCTGGGAGCTCCAGTATGTCGGCCCATATTTTGAGCAAAACTACCTAAGATCCGAATGGTTTTTACTAATCAAAATAAGGCTATAATCATTTCTTTCCAGTTTCTCGTAACCGCTGATCGATTCGTTGGAAAGTCTTTGGATAAGGCAGGTGTCTATTAGGGAATCTGTCAGTGAACAATCTTCGTGCTTTTAAAGCATTACATTTTGCCAATCCGTACATGAAATGCATATCAGATTGTTCATCAAACGAATACTTCATGATGTTTAACAAATTATTGTCAACTTAAAATTATTCATGAAGTTTAAAGCAATATTATGACAAACCATAGCAACGCTATTCAGATATTATCAAGAGCAACTTGATTATTATGTTATAAAAATGTTTTATCATCATGGTACAAATAATGCATTGGAACTTTTAAAAACAAGCATCTCGAAAACTGTTAGCGTTAGACTCTTTCAGCAAGACATCCTTTTTTTCGGTCAGTTCTTGTATACAGGGTAGCACAAAAAAGTTGTTATTTACCGAAATAGTGCTGTAAGTGGCGCCCTCTCGAAGTTTGGCAATACAAAATAACGGATTCTTGTTTCTCATACTAGAAGATCTTCCTATACACATTTTTATGCCAAAATCTGAAATACTTCTCAAGCAATAAGGAAACAGTAAATAAAATTGTATTTCGCAAACCATCAACTTTTGGACCAAGGTATGTTAGAGTCAATTCACATATTTTGGTCTGTAGTATCTCCAGTTTATACAACAAATAACAAAAAAGAGACTAAATTCTCAGACGATACTAAAGAACTATATATAGGTAGTGGTAATAAACATTTTTTTGGGAGGGGGGATTAATTTTCCATTCGTGTCCGATGTTGCCTGCATTGACTATGAGAGTACAAGCTGTGGTTGCTTGGACAATCTACTTGACTCCATTTTTCAAGTTGCATCATGCACTTTCCATCTAAAAGGTTGTAGCTTCTTATAAGGACTAATAATCCTTGCTGTAAGAACACCTCAAAATGGTACGTGTTGACAGCTAGGTACCTGCTTCTGCGAGATTATTCAAGCCAAGAAAACGTGCCTTCATGCCATCTAAATTATCCCAAGCTCATCTAACGATCACCCAAAAAAAAGCCATGTAACAACCACAAAATAACAAAGTCGATAAACTTAATAATAACCAGGATTATCCACGGTGAATTCACGCTTCCAATCGAAGTAAATATGTAATTGTATAAAACAAGTCTGGACGGCTACATAAACTGGTCGACACAAGATAGGAGCGATGCTGCGGTGTCTCGCTGATTTATCTCTATGTTTTTATGGCCAGTCACAGAATAAAAATACTGAAGTTCCTGCCACCACGATGGCCTAGATCACAGTATGATGTAATATACAAGTTTCTATTTATCGGCCCACAAAACATGGACATTAATTATAGTAATACTATCACGAATTTTATTCCAGGATAAGTACAACTACAGCAAAGAGCAGCACGATTTTTTTTCGACTTTCATTAATTACTAAGCTTCGATGGGTCGAACCATGCGTACCGCATTTTCGCTCTGTAAAGAGAAACGGACTCCTTTTATGATTTGGCTTTTCCTTCAACATGAACAAAACACATACCAGATGTAATCAACTTGAAACCAATTGAAGGGATCGATAACACTCTGCCATCCAATTATATGGAGCGAACACAGTTTGTAAAAATAAAATAGACGGGTACAAGACCACTAACACTATGAAATAAAAATAAAACGCACAATGATCATTAAATACTTAAACGCAACTGCAAATTGCGCATAGGTATGTACCTTTGTGGACCCACACTATACCCTACCCCTACCCTAAAACTTCGTTGGGCAGTACTATCTGACCGCACATCAGTCTCATCAGTGTCGTTCCTCAAAAGCGACACTATACGTATATGATCATGTAGCCGCATCTCTATAGATCAATCTTATCAGTGTCCTAGCTCAATCCATCTTCATATTCATTTTGGGAACTCATTCATACAACATCCATCATCCACTCATCAAACTGCATCCAGCACTCTCAACTAACGAAACTTTTATCCATCTCATCTCTCAATTTATCTCATCGCAACGGCGCATGCAAACATCAAGCTGGATATCTCTCTGTTCATTTCGCTTGTACGCCAAATACATGGCTTGCAAGGCATTTATCAGGAGATAGCTAACGGCACGCCTAATTCGACGTTGTCTCGGCAGAGCGTCTCATACATGTTTTCCGATGGGATGTCTCCCGCAAGTGTCGCAAAACATGTCCAGCCACACATTCCGTCGGACATTGGTTCGGCCAAACGTTTCACTACATGTTTTCCGCATCGCGTTCACGAAAGTGCACACTTTTTAACCACTAGGGCACTCCGAAGATCCCAATTTGATTTCTTCATCGTACTTTCCGCCACAGTACACATGAGTTCGGAATCGCCCGAAATCAGAACTCACGTAGGCCCAGAGGACTTTATCATGTTATGGGCCGCTAAAATACGGGAATTAATAAAACCATCAGGAAACTTCAACTGGCTGGTGTCCTTCCCGTCGGCGCTCCGGAAGTCTAAGGATCCTCTTTATGACCTGCCTTTCCATTGAATATAAACAAAACACATACCAGATATAAACAACCTGACTTATGACTCTTGAAGGTATCAATAACAATACTGGAATTGGAGAAAACCTTTACGTTTCTCTTAAGGCGAATCCAACGTATTTTCTTGTAAAAAACTAGTGATTCAGTATTGTAAAGCCGACAATGTGGCTAGTTCTCAATCCTACCGATGATGTGATGGTGACAGCTCAGACAACTGACGTAAGAGCCATGGATCAGGACCAGCCAACTGTTATTGGATCCCATGCCCAGATCACGCTATTATTATTAAATCTGTTACTGTTACTATAATCTTTCAAAAGTGGTGAAACGATTATCACAAAGCGACCATGGACACGCTATAATACTAATTCGATCGAAAGCTGGTGAGGTGAGCATAAATATACTAAGTGACATATAAATCCGAACACCCAGTTTAAATGGTTTTATTTTCATAAAAGTTGGTGAATGTATTTATCTTACTGTAAATAACAAGTGAAAAAATTTTCAGCCTTATCAGTTGGGACATTCCGGTTTTTATACTGCTTTTTTTTAATTCACTAACTAAAAATGAATATTTCAGCCGCAGTAAAGAATCAACGTTGGCGGATTTTGGTTCTTGACATCCTTTACGATCGGTTACGATGCCTAGAGTACGGAAACCTGTACGATTTCGTCAACTTAGTGAGTTTGATAGGGGACTTCGGGAAGCTGGACTTTCTTTTCGGGCAATTGCAGTTAGAGTGCAAAGAAGTGTAGACACTGTGGTTAGGTGTTGTCAGGCATGGCTTCGAGAAGGCCGTACGCAGAGAGCAAGGGGCACTGGACGCCGCCGTAGAACAACACACCGTGAAGATCGCCGCCTAAGATTATTGGCCTTAAGGGACCGTTTCTCCACTACCAGGTCCATTGCAAATGAATGGTTTGCAAAACACGGAAGACCTGTTGACATGCGAAGTGTTTACCGACAAATGAGAAGTTTTGGCTTGTTTTCATACCGGCCACACTGCGTCCTCCCTGTAACTCGAGAACACCGACGTCATCGCCTTGAGTGGTGCAGACAACGGTCACTCTGGGATCAGGAATGGAACAGTATTGTCTTTAGTGACGAGTCTCGATTTTGTTTAGGCATGCACGATGGTCGTGCCAGGGTTAGAAGGCGACGTGGTGAAAGGAGAAATCCACAGTTTTTTGTTGAAAGACATGTTCACCACACTGTTGGAGTTATGGTTTGGGGTGCTATAGCTTGTGGTTCGAGGTCACCTTTAATCTTCATCAGAGGTAACATGAACGCGCAGCGTTATATCCACGAAGTTCTAGAACCCCATCTTTTACCCTATCTTGACACCCAGGCAGATTCAACTTTCCAACAAGATAATGCCCGACCACATGTTGCAAGAGTCACAATAGACTTCTTTCAACATTGTTACCATGGCCACCAAGATCTCCCGACCTATCCCCAATTGAGCACGTGTGGAATATGATGGGTAGGAGATTGCTCAATTTGCAACGTCCTCCTCAGACTCTAGAAGCACTTCGAGAGGAGGTGGTGGTTGCCTGTAATGAGATACCACAGGAGAACATTGACCACCTCATCAGAAGCATGCCTAGGCGCGTTGGAGAATACGTAGCACATCAGGGTGCATCCACACATTATTAAAGGTCAAAGGGCTTTAAAGCAGTGCAATCATTTTGAAATTTTTATCATTTACTTATTGCTTCATTAAGTACTTGTACAAAATTTTATTAAAATAAAACCATTTAAACTGGGTGTTCGGATTTATATGTCACTTAGTATATTTCTATAATTCGTCGATCACTCTGGTTCTGGTATAACGTGAGCATTTACTTACTAACCATATGCAAAGTGTTAGAAGATACTACTGCTAATACTATTGCACGAGTCATTACGTTTGGGGGGTATTTGCATTGGTGGTTCATCACACTTCAATGAGACACAAACAGTCCATAAATCACTTGATCGACTTAAAAGACCTAGGAGAATTTTAGTTACTCGAAGTAGTAATGTGGTTTTAAACTTACTAAAAACGTTGCCTGAGCACATACGTTTTTTCTTGGTATCACACAAAAATATGTATCTATGTACCTGTATATATATGTTGCTGTCGGAGAAAAAAAAAAAAGTTTTGTGCAAACGCATTTAACATTTGAATTACATTTCTTACGGCCGTATTCACCATTCCCCAACAGAATGTTTATCAGGTTGTTAAATCCATTTTTGATACTTACCATCAACACATCATAGCAAACAGTCTGTTAAAGTAATGGATAAGTTAACAGCGCGACCTTGCCTGGTGAACCACTGCACTGACTGTTCAATATTAAAAAGTCAACAGTGTCATCCCGACTTTATTTTGCCGCAGAGATTCCGTAGAAGTCATTTACAAAATACAGTAAGCGAACAGCGAGTAAGGGCTTGTTTTGTATAAATATCGGTCGAACTGTACTTTAGCGCATATCGCAAATATTTCGTTTCTTATTTTAAAATGAAGGATTAGGACGTAACGAAAATATCAATTTTTAAGAAACCCTCTGCTAACTTCACAGTTGCATTTTGGATGGTAATACTGTAGTATAGAAAATACTGTTTTGTAAGCTGTTTTTTTTTCTTATTTACACAAAAGGTTGCTCAAAATTATATGAATATAACATACACTGTATATTACTGTGACACTGTTCATCGCAATAATGCAATTTTGCATTATTTTAATGATGAAAATAGATCATTGTTAAGTAGCAATTTATTTTATTTCAAATAAATATTTCCATCACTGCACCACCATCACTAGCATGATTCCTCTATCTAGTTGCGATGTTGCCAAATCATGCATAGCAATATACCTTGATATGGTTTGTCAAATTCTTACTTATATTGCCATAAAAATGCGATATAGAGGTGTCGCCGGCAGATTTTACTGTACTAAATTCACCTTACAGTAGCGTTAGATATATAAAGACACTTTCCTGAAGAGTGTCGTATACCCTTCACAAAAATACTTCGATTATCGTTTTTTCTATATTATAGTCATAATCTATTTCCTTTTTGTATGTATAATCTTGAAGAATTAGTTAAAGTGGATCTGATATCACAAAATATACCTACATAATTTAATGTTATATAAGTATATGAGAAATTACCGAAAAGGTACTACTACTGTTCAAAATTTCATCCAGTTTTCAGTAGATACTGAGACAACTTCTTATAAAACAAGCCATTTAAAATAAATCAAGACTTTTACTTTGCAAATAACCTCATTTTTTTCTCCTAAAAAGTACAACTTGGCAACAATGGACATAATTTAACTTATCTGTCAAGGAATGAAAGTTATAAAATGGCCATTCAGAATTGTTTGTACTTTTAAACATATCTTATAAACGCAAAAACTTTGATCTCTTTGAAAATATGCGAAATAAATGGTTAAGGAATTTCAAGAAGACAATGAAAAATCATAACACAACACCTCTGCACAGCTCACCAAGTAAATACCATCATTTACGTATGTCTTTTGAACTGCTATTTCAGCTAATAAGCTAATGTGTAATAACACTGTTAGTTTTGAACCTTTTTCTTGCAAAACACAACAATTTTTTACAGATTCACATCTATTTTCCTTAGTACTATGCAGTGTATGTAATATCCACATAATTAGCATCCTTTTGTGCAAAAAGCACAAAAAATAACAGGGTATGAAACATAATTCTATTCTAGAGTATTACCACCAAAAATGCAACTTTGAAGTTCGATAAAATAACAAGCAGAGGTTTCCTTAAAAAAAATGATATTTTCGTAAAAGTTACATCCTAATACTTCATTTTAAAATAAAAAATGAAGTATTTGCGATATGCGCTAAAATATAGTCTTACCTAAATATCATACCAAATGGATACCTAGTCTCAGGAGAATCGATATTATCGACATATTGGAATCCTCCAGCCAAAAACTCCGTATTACAATAAACATTGCCTCGTTGTAGACATGCATGTTTCGTCAAAACCGGAGTGATCAACCTTTTTGGAGAACAAACACGATTTGAAAGAAAGAGTGCATAAACGCTTGAGTATAAGTTTGGGATTTTCTTTGTGTGTCGGCCGATGGTGAAGATCGAAGTTATCTGAGAGGTCTCAGACATTAGACGAAACATGCATATCTACACCAAGATCATAGTGGAATATACGCAGTAGCTTACTACTTTCCAGAAATATTCGCATTAGGTTCAATTTTCACTGAGATGCGTACATGACGATTTATCTTTATTTAATCTTTATTCGAAATATTCCATTTGCGCCCTAACTAAGACAGAGTAGCTTAGTTGGTCGTTTCGTTCACGGTCCACCTATCAGGGTGCATCTCTCACAGCCGCGAACGAACTTCGCTCCGGTTCGATTTCATAAACAGATCGACAAAAAGGCGAGCGAGCAAACGAGGCTCTAAGCCGCGCTTTCACACGATAACCTTGTTATCTTATCTGGCATCTTGAAACTGAGGATTCCGTCTCGCAAGGCTTCCTTGCCCTTCAAGTGTATAGTGTGCATCGAAAGTGAGGTGTCGTCCAGTCGGCGTCTGACCAGCGGAGTTTTCTGGTCAAACTGTAAGATTTCATCAAAAATACGAAACTAGCAATGCTAAAGTCTAGAGACTAATCAAACAAAGCAATAATTACAAGAGAAGACTAAAAATAGTGACCATTTCGGATTCCTTCATGGATTAAGACTCAGCTTTGTTGAATACCCTCTTTATAATGTTCCATGTTTGAATTCACCTATACACAAATGATGATAAAGCCTAAACTCCTAGTTTATACTGGGTGTCCCGGATGCGACTCTCACTATCACTACTAATGGTAAGAGATACGAATTATGGTGAATGGGGGCAAAGCAATTCTCCATGTGTAGCAAGTATCATTCGCTTGTAACAAGGCAAAAAAAATGGAAACTTTGATCTCCAAGATCCTATTTTGGCTCCACCACACTTTGAAACAGAAATAAAAGATGACAAAGTCACTATAAACATTATAAAAACATGAACAAAACTATATATTCTTAACAAAAGGATTAGTGCATTGGTAAGTTTTAGTTTTATATCATTTTGTATCTCCAAAGTGAATTATATTTACAGTAATTACTTTCATTTGTAGCCGCTAAATGCTTGGTTTCCTCTACAATTTCAACATCGGCATCACATAAAGCAATGTCTGTACTCATCAATTCTTTAAATAAATAATCAATCTGGAAGCAATGCAGCAAGCTTTAGTTTTTGAGGGAACGAGTTACAGTGATCTTTGAAATAGTTTATTATTCCTAGATTTGTGTTTAATTCGAAAATCATTGAATTCGCGCATTCGGCTTGCATACTTCATTAAGTTGTACATAATCAGCATATAGCATAGATGTATATTCCAATCATATGATATAAAATTTAATAGGTCAGAAATGTTATTCTGTCTAGGACTTAATGGTTGACCATGTTGAATGCCTTTCTGTATTCCAACATCATTAACAAGGTTCTAACCATCGTCTATGAACTTGATTATATCACCATTTCCCCTGGAAGCTTAGACGTTATGTGTAAAATGCTTACTGTTCAAATCCTTCATCCCTATAGCGTTATTGACTTTTGCTAGTAACGTAACACTTGATTTCTTTCATAATGTTGGTACCTCTTCTGTGTTCAGGGATTGCTTAATGATTTTCGTTATTTGATATTTGTATACGGAAAATACATTTTTCGGCATGCTTGTAGAAATACCATCTAAACAAGCAGCATTTGATTTTACTTCGCTCAGTTTCTTTTCAATGTCGTCAAGTGTAGCTAGAATAACTTTTAGGCACGAGAGGCCTTATCTGTCCAGATGAATTGCTTAGAAACAACTCATTAGGTTGAATGGTATCAAATGAGTCCACAAACTGATTGTTAATGACTTTAAGTTCTGAGATGACTGATTAGAGGATTTTTGATGTATATGGAGTGTTTCCATAGTTGCTTGGGATTACTCTTGTTCTTATGCAGGTGATATCTTATAAAGAAAGGTTCACGCAACCTGTGTTTCAGTTCCAGAGATATAAACGTCAACTTCGCTCTCGCCCTGTATCCGTGTAAACCTGTTCGCTTT